>JARHVA010004606.1:405000-842500 GCA_037957365.1 Torreya grandis
GTTATTTTTGCTTATAAAGAAGACATGAATAATAATATCTTGGGAAGTCCATGGTTCTAGTGAAAATCTAATATCATCCTCAATAAATTTCCCTAGTTTTAACATAGAGAAGGATAATATCAATTATTTCCCCTTTGGTTTATACTACCAAGATTGTCAATGGATTATTAGGAAGATGGATTTTTTGAGGAGATTGCTAGATCTTTTAGTTAGATAATAGCTATTAACCAAGTGTTAAAATCAATAAAAGGGTTGATATTTGCTAGATTATATGTCTCCAAATCTTCATATACATCACTTCCACATTATATAAAACTATCCTCAAAATTTATAGAATAGAATTAGATGATAGAATATGAAAATAAGGTTTTGCTCTATCATTTCTATCACAAAATTAGGCATGATTTGAAAGGATGCATAAAAAAGAAAGTATATAAAAAATGGAGGAATAAGGATTAAACAATAATATATTTACAACATACTCATAATATTAAGTAGGGAAACATAAATGAAGAAACACCATCAAACTAATCATAGGAGAAAGAAGAAAACACAATCTAGGAATAAGAAGTCACCCTCTTGGTTGAAGAGGAGATAGAGAAGAACTAGAAGAGTATATATGATTATTTTATTTAACCAAGTAAGGAAGTTTTATTTTAAAATATTGAAATAAAACATAATAAAAATATGTAAATATCAACTAAGGAGGATTCATGCTCAATAAATGAAATGAAAGAAGATGAATAGTTGGATGATAAGAGCCAAATACATGTTATCAAGTCTCCAAGAATATCCCATGTTAAATGAGTTAATCAACTTGACTCTCCCTCAATAATTATAATCATGATGAGAAAAGTCAACAAAAAAGGACCAAGAATACTAGATATCCACCCTATAAAGGAATGGAATCTAATCTCACAAGTTATTTTCATCAAACCTCTAGAGATAAAGATTAGAAAAGTTCCTAAAACTCTTCATCTAATAGAAGAAAAGTTTGTCCCCTTTTATCTAAACTAGAGCTTAAGTAAAACATTTGAAATCCATCCACACCTTTATTACTAAAAAAACTTAAATTAGGAAGAAAGGCATGGAGCTGGTGTAGATTAAAAAAATAAAGATAGTAATAACTAGATAAACAACAAAGGACCTAGATAATGGTACTCAGAAAACACTAAAATGGGATGGACATAAGGGTCCAATGAAAACCATAAACTGAATAATCTTTCCTAGAATATAAGGGGGATCAATATCCTTAATAATTATAGGATGTTTATGAATCTAAGAAAAACTCATAGACCCAACATTTTATTGATCTAAGAAAGTAAAATGTTAGAAGATGATATCCTTAAAATAAAGAATAATTTGTGGTGTAAGGTAGAGGGAGATCGTTGGATCTCCAAGGAAACCATGAGTGGGTTTAATACCTTAGGTTTTTTAAAGGGAAGTTTTATTATAAAATTATCATTATGTAATTGTTGTACTCAACATACCCCCATTCTTTTTTTGGAATAGGGACCCACTATGCCTTGTAAAAGTCCAAGCCTTTTTATGAGGTATTCATTATAAGATATATTATGTGTTGCATATAAATTTTTATATCTATATAATACAAGTTAATGTGTTCTACATTTTAGACTAACTTATTAATTTCTTTCATAAGTTTTGCATCTGCATAGGTTTTTTGGAACATGTGCAATTTGGTATTCAAAAATTGTATTCATAGGTTTGAATCTTCATAAATCCTATATTTTATCCTTAATTGTTTGTCTTTGGACCAAGTCTTCTAAGGTTTTATTTTTAGAAATTGTTTGAGATTTTCATTCAATTCAATTTGGTCCTGGGTAAAATTGTTTGGGAATTGGTTCCTCGACAAGTTGCTTTCTATGTAGTTAATCTTTGGAGATTTTATTTATAGGTTATATTTGAAGTTCCATATTCCTCAAAAATATAATATTTTGGAATTTACTTGGTATATATTACACTTCACTATTTGGTCTTTAATTTTTGTCATTGAGATTTGCATTCAAGATTTTACCCTTTAGGAAATTATTTTAAAGCTTGATCATCAAAATTTGTGGTCAACAATTTGTTTTTTGGGATTTTTGTCTTAGGAAAAAGTGTTCAGTCTTTCTTGTCAAATTTTTTGCATGGTGTTTCAATGTAGATTATTTTGGTCTTTAGGATTTTGGTTCAAATAAAGTGCATAAAAGGTTATCATTGGGTATTGACTATGGGATGAGTTTTCCTGTTGGAATTTGTGTTTAAACTCCTTAATTCATGGGAATTAGTCAGTTTAGTACCAACACAAACACTAATTATTGACTATTGAAATCCTACTTGGCACAAATAATAAATTAGAAGAGGAAGACATAACAACACTTGTAAAAATATAATTATGTGGCATACCCTCCAAATAAAGTGTCAAGGTTCAAATTTCATAAGTAAAGTGAGTTCATAGACATTAGACATTAATGGTGTAAAAATTAGATTAAATGCTAAAACTATATGAATGACTTGGGACCATTGACATGTGCATTAATCACAAGCAAACTTCAATCTAAATTACTATCTTGTAAACAATCCCTAGCAATTTGAGGTTCCTTGTTCCTAAAAAATCTAGTACTTTGGAATTTACTTGGTAGATATTAAACTTCACTATTTGGTTTTCAGTTTTTGTCTTTGAGATTTACGTTCAAGAGTTTACCTTTTAGGAAATTGTTTTTGAACTTGTTCAACAAAATTTATGGTCAAAATTTTGATTTTTGAGATTTTTGTCTTAGGAAAAAGTGTTCAGTCTTTCTTGTCAACTTTTTCATATGGTGTTTCAATGCAGATGATTTTGGTGTTCAATATTTTTATTCAAAGAAAGTGCGTAAAAGGTTATCATTTGGTATTGATCATGGGATGAGTTTCATTATCATAATTTTTGTTTACATTCCTTGATTCATGAGAATTAGTCAATTTACTACCAACATAAACACTGATTCCTGACTATTGAAATCCTACTTGGCATAGCTAATAAATTAAAAGAAGAAGACTTAACAACACTTGTAAAAATATAATTATGTGGCATACCCTCCAAATGAAGTGTCAAGGTTCAAGTTTCATATGTAAAGTGATTTCATAGATGTTAGACATTAATGGTGTATGAATTATAATTAAATGCTAAATCTATATCAATGACTTGGGAATGTTGACATGCTCATTGATCATAAGCAAACTTCAATCTAAATTACTACTTTATAAACAAGCCCTATCAATTTGAAGTTCCTTGTTCCACAAAGATCTAGTACTTTGGCATCTACTTGGTAGATATTACACTTCACTATTTAGTCTTCAAATTTTGTCTTATAGATTTATGTTCAAGAGTTTACCCTTTAGGAAATTATTTTCAAACTTGATCATCAAAATTTTTGGTCAAAAATTTAATTTTCAATATTTTTATCTTAGGAAAAAGTATTCAATATTTCTTGTCATTTTTTTCATATGGTGTTTCAATGCGGATGATTTTGGTCTTCAATATTTTTGTTCAGAGAAAGTGTGTAAAAGGTTATCATTGGGTATTGATCATGGGATGAGTTTTCTTGTCATAATTTTTGTTTAAACTCCCTGATTCATGAGAATTAGTCAATTTAGTACAAATATAAACACTAATTCTTGACTATTGAAATCATACTTGGCATAGCTAATAAAGTAGAAGAAGAAGACTTAACATCAGTTATTAAAATACAATTATGTGGCTTACCCTCCAAATAAAGTGTCAAGGTTCAAATTTCACAAGTAAATCAAGTTCATAGACATAAGACATTAATGTGTATGAACTAGAATTGAATGCTAAATCTATATCAATTACTTGGGACCATTGACGTGCTTATTGATCACAAGCAAAATTTGATCTAAATTACTACCTTGTAAATAAGCCCTAGTAATTTGAAGTTCCTTATTCCTAAAAAATATAGTACTTTGGCACTTACTTGGCAGATATTACATGTCACTATTTGGTCTTTAGTTTTTATCCTCAATCTTTACGTTCAAGAGTTTACCCTTTAGGAAATTATTTTTGAACTTGCTCATCAAAATTTGTGTTCAATAACTAGATTTTCAAGATTTTTATCTTAGGAAAAAATGTTCATTATTTATTGTCAATTTTTTCGTATGGTGTTTCAATGTAGATGATTTTTGTCTTCAATATTTTTTTTAAAGAAAGTGTGTAAAAGGTTATCATTAGGTTTTGACCATGGGATGAGTTTGATTGTCAAAATTTGTGTTCAAACTCCTTGATTCATGATAATTAGTCAATTTAGTACCAACATAAACACTAATTCCTAACTATTGAAATCCTACTAGGCATAGCTAATAAATTAGAAGAAAAATAATTAACAACACTTGTAAAAATACAATTATGTGGCATACCCTCCAAATAAAATGTCAAGGTTCAAATTTCACAAGTAAAGTGAGTTCATAGATTTTAGACATTAATGGTGTATGAACTAGAATTGAATACTAAAGCTATATCAATGACTTGGGACCATTGACATGATCAATGATCATAAGTAAACTTTGATCTAAATTAATACCTTGTAAACAAGATCTATCAACATCTATGTTAATTATAAAAGTATATCTAGTAAAGTCTAGCTATCAAAGTCCAAAAACTAGTTTTTTAGTAGACCAATCAATTAACAATGGGCTCTTCATCCAGAACATTCAAAGGAGTTTTTCCACCATCCCAATTCTCAATCAAGGACTCCATTGAGTGCACTAATATTATTTTTAACTCCACCATTTTTAATGATTAATATACTAATTATTTATCTATATGGGATGCCAGTAATGTAGTTGATGCCGACACTTCTAAGGAGAGCTTAATACCAGAATGAAGGTAATTGGTTGCATACCTACTTCTCAAGTGATAAGGGATACACTTCATGGTATTCAACTCTAAAGTGATGTCATTCATAGACCTATTGTAGGATCTCTTCTTCATTATCGATATGAAGGGGGATGCCTTCTTTCACCATTTGAACCACAAGACCATTATCACCTATATCTCAAGGGATGCATTTTAAAGGTATTTATATTTGTAAATTACATATGTTACTTATGATTTGCATAAGGTGGTAGGATGGAAATAGAATAATTCAATCAATAAAACACTAAACAATTGGCTTATCTCTAGAGATATTATCATCCCAAAAGATAAGGACCCCATACTAATCATAAATTTAGGATGGGGATTCACATTGAGATGCCCCGCTAAACAAGATTTATGGTTTTCTAAGCATCCATTTTCTTCACCTAGAATGGGTTCTGCTTTTAGACATGATGATGACCTCAAACTTAACTTTTACTTTAGGGGAGGTAATTATCATCAAGATATAAGAATAGGTTTTACACAAGGATAAGTAGTCTATTAGTGGCTAATTTTATATGATGTCGTACTTCTTGGATGTTATGATGGGAATAGTATATATACATTATTGGTCACTTTAGAGCTTGGCTCTAGATTGCATAAAAAATTGCATTTGTAATTATTATTCATTCATGCATATATATGCATTTGAATTAAACATCACTCACATTATAGAGGATGTATACCCCTAGGTATGGTAGGCCATTCATGAATCCCCATTGCCCAGGGTATCCAAAACCATTGAAGACACATTGGCACCATAGGGTGACTATTGGTTATATCTAGACTACACATTGATTATGGTTGTAAGTAATAATGTTGACCCCTTACATCTTTCGAAGTATGAGTCAACTAATTTGGTGGAATAAGAAATATCATTTTAGATATGGTAGATTGTGTATTCAATCCCAATTACATGATGCACATGAATCAATTTTGGATCAGATAATATAGATCACACCTACACTTCTAATTGGGGCACACACTTGTTAAGCAAGAGCATGACTAATATGAGGATCTGCTAGACTCGATTAGGGGATCACTTTTATCATCTGTCACAACACATCATGCTAGGAAGGGTTCCAAATCTGATAGTCTAACACAATCACACAACAACCCTAAAAGATTCCTTTAGTTTTTATATTCACTTATGATAATAAACAAGAAAAGTAAACTAATCTAGTGATCACCAAAGCTTGTGGCACAAAGTAGGGGTTAGAACACAAAAATTAAATAAAAACTAAACTAAACATGTATAGGAGACATATACTCAAGTTAATATATATGGAATCCTAATACATGGGAGAGAAGAATACATACTACATTATCTATCTATTCTTATAAATGAGAAATAAAGTTAGGAATAATTACCTTTAAAGATGAACCTACTGAGTCTAAACCTCTCCCTTGGCCAATGGTGATTCACAATATATTACTGTGGCTTATAAGGACAACCAAGATAAATCAGCTTTAGGCTACACAACCTACCTAAGCATCCAAAAGACTTCTCCATAAGGCAAGATCAGAGTTCTAAAAGAAACTATTGAATGGTAAATATTTATTCTCAAGTAGAATGGTCAAAGTATATATGTTCATTAACACTTATTTGCTTAATTAAAATCTCTTATGAAATGGTAAGGAATGACCTTGTATATATAGTATTATCTCACCCTAAAGACTTTTAAATGTGTCAATTGTGCTAGGTTGACCACGTCAACCTAGAACATTATCAAAAAAGTGACTAAAGTCTATGCTAGGTCAGTAAAGAGATAAATAAGTAAGATAAAAAAAGTGATACTAGAACATGCTAGGTTGACCAAGTTGACCTAGCTTACTAAACAGGAAGCCTAAAAATCCATATGAATGACATAGCTTGTTATTAAACATGAAAAGGGAGATAAAATAAGGAAAAAAGGGATAAAGCATGGAAAATGATAATAATAGTTAGGAAAGAGATAAATAAGCTTAGGGTTCAAGTTTTTATGAGGAAAGAGTGTAGATTAAAAGTGAAAACATAAAAATAATATTATGAAACACCAAAGGTCTACCCACCCCTTTCCTAGTGCACCCCTTAAGGCATGCACTTAGAGAGATTGAGGCTCAATAGGTTCTTGAAAGATACAAAGTATTAGTAATAAATAAAAGTGTGAAAATATTATGTGTATACATATGCCTCAACTGAAGCTCATCACATGTCACGTAAGTGCAACATGGGATGGTGCTTCAAGATAGAAAATGATGACACATAACACTGATGCTAAGTAAAGTGCACTAAGAAGAAAATAAGATAAATGAAAGGAAATAATTAAAAAAATCATACCTTTAACTTAATTTAGTTTCATATATAAATAATTAGATCCAAATATAGATGAAGGTGTCCAATGTAAAGCACACTACGTGACCCTGTAGAAGTAAGTGCAAAATATAGCAAAAAATAGCAAAAAATTGAAATTTTTAGAATATAGGCCTATAATATTGGAAAAGAAAAAGATTTTTAGGAAAATTTTGAGAATTTATGATTATTAAGGTGAGGTTTTATAATATTTAAGAAAAATAAATGACAAAATGATGGAAAATTAATGACAAAAAACAAGCAAATGACAAAAGGATGAGCAAATGGATGACAATTAATTGGAAATAAATGAAAAATGATCGGAAAATAAATGAAAAAAGATTGAATAAATGATAAATGAGATTGGAAAGAATGTAAAATATAAATGGAAAAATGAATAGAAATACAAGACAAAGTGAACAAATAAATGGAAGAAGGTAAAAAGTAAGCTCATGTTAGATAGGCATGAATAATAAAACATACAGAAAAATATGAAAGAATGTCAAATGACATGTAAGTCAAGATGAAAGATAAAAATGAAGAAAGTATACATAAATAAAATAGTTAATAATGGCAAAAAGGGTGTGGAATCAGTTATCCAAAATAGAAGGGAAGCAAAATAATGACAAATGAAAGAAAATATTGATCCATAGTTACTCAAAGATGTTTTTATTTTAAGGATAGATAAAATTAAAAAAAAGTAGTGATAGAATGTTTTTAAGAGATGAAGAAGAAGGAATTAAAGAAGAGGGAAAATATATTTGGAATCATAATTTTATTATCAAGGGGGTAAATGAAATGGTTGGAGGGGAGAATGAAGGAAAAACCAAGGTAGAGAAACTCTTTATTGAATTCAAGACACTAAAATTTAGTTTGTCAAAACAAGAGGATTATCAACCTTAAGGACTTTGAAGAACTTCTCTTAGCTACACAAGTCTTAGGTAAAAAAATAGAGTATATATATCATCCCATGAAGGCTATATGAATGAAAATTAAAATGTACCTACCTCCCCACAACATGTTCCCCGCTCCTCAGGAGCCCTTACAGAGCCTTTGGTCTACTACAAATATTGGGTGCTTACATGAGAAAGTAAGTAGCACTATAAATTTTTTTGAAATCCCTTATTCCAATATACTATCCTATTGCAACCCAAAGGACTTTAGCTCTATTTTAATCTGACTATGGATTTTGAAATTCAATTAGAGATAGGAGATGTGCTTATAATCACATCTTTTAGTGTGAATTTGGCTTTTGAGATTTGTTTGTTGCATTTTAGATATCATTGTCTTTTGTTTTAAAAGATTGGATTTTAAATATATTTTTATTAGATTCCTTCTCCATATGGATTTGTAAGACCAAACATGGGTTCTAAAAATTACTTTCATTTGAAAACTTGGGACAAGGTTTCTAAGAGAGAGAAACTTTAAAGAGCATGGGGTCTAAGAGTCTCATAAATCTAGGTAAAATAAAAGTCCTATCTTGACTTTGACCTTATTTTATCCAATGTGGAGGTGAAATAAAGGTTTAAATAAAGAGGAATGACACATATAATAATTTATATTTCTTCTAATTTCAAAAAAAATGTGACAAAGGGAAAAAAGGGATACAATGACAACAAAAGTCTAATTCCTTATCATAGGAATAAGGAAAATGGAGAAAAACATGCTAACATAGATTGTTATGAAAATTTCATCTAGGAAAAGAGTCAAAATCTAAAGTCTAAGAATAAATATCACAAAGAACATGAAAATAATGGTAATTTTATGAGGAGTTTCAGTTCCTATCCACAATCTTATTCTTTAATTCACAAAAGAAAAACCCAAGGGATGTCAAAACAAAATGGATAAGTAGTAAAAGAATGAAAAAGAAGTGAAATATGGTAATTTTGTGAGGAAATTCTAGGTCTTATCCATGGCCTTATAAAGTAACTCATAAAATCAAATCCCAAGGGGCACCAAATCAAAATTGGCAAATAGAAGGGGGTGTAAAAAGTAAGATAATGAAGACTATGGTACATCAAGAGGTAAATTCTAAAGAAAGGGGGAAAATGATCATAAAGATAATAAGGCAAAGAATGACATAAAAATAAAAAAAATAAAAGAGATATATGAGGATAAAAATGAAAACAAATGCCAAATGTGGTGTATAAGAAATCTAAAATAACATAAAAATAATAAAAAAATTCATAAAAACAAAGAAACATGAGATAAAAAGAATAAGTAAAATATATGTTAACATCTGTATCAAAGATGAGCATGTGAAAGATAAGTCTATAAGTCTTGTAATGTTTCTTGAATATGT
Source organism: Torreya grandis (assembly GCA_037957365.1). Lineage (NCBI taxonomy): Eukaryota > Viridiplantae > Streptophyta > Pinopsida > Cupressales > Taxaceae > Torreya > Torreya grandis. Next base: position 414,547 of record JARHVA010004606.1, read on the forward strand.
ATGTGTTTTTTATTATGCATTGTAGAATAAGAGTGGGCATCACAAGATGCCCCCAAGGTTAAGTGGATGCAGGGATTGGAATCGATAGATGCCCTAAAGTCTGAATAGATATATGAATGGGCATCACAAGATGCCCCAAATTTTGAAGGGACATATGGATGAGCCTCACAAGATGCCCTAATATTTGAGTTAGAGAAAGGTGATATTGATTAATTAGAATGATTTGCATTGGGTTGGTAGGTGCATTTGGAAATAGGTAAATGTGTTGGTTTGGTAGATTTTATAGATGTTGAATGTGTTATATGATGTTCAGGATAAGTATGAGAAGATAAATTAGGACCATGTATGATATGATTTGGAGTAGTCATTTGGACTTGGTACTATTGTAGTTTATGTGACTTAAGAGGTTGAGGTTTAATAGATTCCACAATATGTTTAAAGTTGTTCATGTTAGTTATCCTTTCCTTATTGGTGTAGGGAGAAGGATCAATTATTGTTTGAATAAAATTAGAGGATGAGGTTTGTTCATTAGGTAATTGATGTTGATGTGATTATGATTCTTGAGATTCAATTTGAGAAGCTTGAAGATAATCTTGATAACATTACTTTGTGAGAGTTTCAAGATTTAAATATGGACCAAGCAAGGAAGAGATAAGAAATCAGTGAAGATCATGACAAGAATAATGAAAATGACCTATAGTATGATGCCACCAATAAAAATTATCAAGATTATACCATTTAGGAGTAGGTTTGTAAGGATCAAAGTTCATGGGTTTAGAGGGTGGCAATTTTATCATAAGTTGTTTTAAGTTCAAGGGAGGGTGGGTTGGGTTAAAATTGGTTGAATTAGATGCTCCATTTTGAGGTTGGGGAGCCTTGGATGAATCAATGGTATGAAAATAATATTGGAAGAATGTTTTAATATTTGTTTGAGGTGTTTCAAATTGAGTCATAAAAAATTCCTATCTTTCTACTTGGTTTAAGGCTTCTTATAAAGTTTTAGGTGAAAAGATTCAAACTTTGCATTAAAGGGAAGGTTTAAGAGCAGTGAAAAATAATTTTAAAAGACTATCATCATTCATGTTATGGTCCACCTTATGATAAAGATACTTCCATCATTTGATGAAAGTATGAGTAGATCCATTAGGAAGTTACTTTGCATTGATAAAATGACTAAGGTAGTTTTCAGGAAGGTCATCATGTTGGAATTTCTTTAGTAGATCATTGACTAAATCCTCTAGTTTTGAGATGGAATGTATATGACGTTAGTTGTACCATTTAATTGCATCACCAACTAAGGTTTTGGCTAAGATCTTGGTGGTAGCAAAGGTGTTAGTTTGGACCCATTCCTTATAGAGATTACCAAATGAATTAAAAAAATAGTAGGAGCCTTAGTCCCATTACATGTGATAGTTGGATAAATATTTCCAATATGTATGGATGTAATGAATGGAGATAAAGGTTCATTTTGAAGATGTTAATTTATTTTATTATTCATTAGAGGTTGAGGGATGATATTCTCATTGTCATCTTTAAGAGGAGGAAAAAAATTTGGATTTGGTTGAGACAGGATGACTTGAGGTGGTTGACTAATCATGTTGCATAAATGTTGCTTCATGGTCATAATTTTAAATTTATTGGAAGTTTGCATGATGGGCATTTGATTTATGACTTGTGAAAGAAGTTGAGTTGTATCAGTAGGTGGATTAGTGCTTGTAGGAGGGGTATTAGTGTTGATAGGAAAATAATTGTTATTGTTGGTGGGATGAAGATTATTTGTAAGTGGAGGATTCCCAACATTGGTATTAGTTGTCTTAAGTGTGGTAGAAGAATAAGGAAGATTTTAAAAACCACCATTCTTGTGAGGAGTGTAGATAGTATTATCATCAAGATTTTTGAATAATTAGGAACCATCTAGATTATAAATTTGATTGGTTTAATCCATGTTACTTTGGGAATTAATAATACTAGGTGCTCTTGTTATGGGTGTAACAAGAGGATTATGAACATTAGTCATAGGGGATTAGATGTAGATGGGTTGATGATTTTACAAATTCTAGGTTTAGAAGGTGTAAAAGTGGTATAAGATATATGATCATCATGATTTGGGATTTGTCTAATAGGATTATCTAGATGTACTATATGGTATGGGGTAGATTGAGAAGATTTAAAACCATGTGATGAAGAGTTTCACCATAAAGAGTTGTCTTTTATGGTAGACAAATGGGGTAGGAGAGAACAACCCAAGTACATTCAAAATGGGTTGAGACTATAAATAAAGAATTTGATAAGAGGTTTCATTATGATTGGAAATAAATGAAAAAAATGAAAACAAGAAAATACAATGGACTAGATCAACAAATAGAGAAGGTATAAAATAGTATAGGGTCAACTGGGTTGACCTAGCACAAAAATAGAGATTGCAAAACTATATAGGGTCGACCAAGCTAACCTAGTACATATAATAGAAGTTGACAAAAAAAGAGAAAAATCCTAAAAATTGTGTTATGTCAACTAGTTTGACCTAGTGTAGTGTATATGGGCTGAAATATATGCTAAGTTGATTGGGTCGACCTATCACAACAAACAGGGGTTGATTTCCTATTTTGCCTATATCTTGAGTTTTACTTATCCATTTTACAAACCATAAAATGTTTTGGATTCATGATGATGAAGAGAATTCAAATAAGGAATAAATAAGTGACTAAATTATGATAAAAAAGAATGAAATAAATTGAAATAAATACTGCAAGGGTTTGTTTCATGTCAAGTTCACTAGAATGTATGCAATCAAAATTACATGATGTGTATGAATCAATCCTAGATCGAATAAGATAGATCACACCTAAACTTATAATTATGGCACACACTTATTAAGTGAGAGCATGACCAATATGAAGATCCACTAAACTTGATTACGGGATCACTTTTATCATCTATCACAACACATCATGATAGGTAGGGTTCCAAGGTCTACAGTCTAACAAAATAATACAACAAACCTAAAAGATTCCTATGGTTTACCTAATAACAAGAGAAGTAAACTAATCTATTTCTCACCAAATCTTGTGGCACAAAATAGGGGTTAGAACAGAACAAGTAAATAATAACTAAACTAAACATGTATAGGAGACATATTCATGTCAATGTATATAGAATCATAATACATGGGAGATAATAATACATATTGAATTATCTATCTACTCTTACAAAGGAGAAATAAAGTTAGGAATACTTACCTTTGAAGATGAACCTATTGAGTCTCAAACTCTCCCCTAGACAATAATGTTTCGTAAGAGATTGTTGTGGCCTATAAGGACAACCAAGATAAATCATCTCTAGGCTACATGACCTACCTAAGCATATATAATACTTATTCACATGACAATATCAAATCTTCAAAAGAAGTATTGAACCCTAAATATTTATTCTTCAAGTAGAATGGTCAATAAGTAGATGTTAATTTGTATTTATTTTATTAATTCAACTCTCTTATGAAATGGTAAGGAATGACCTTGTATATATAGTAGTATATCACCCTAAAGACTTTCAAACATGTTTATTTTGCTAGGTCAATTGGGTCAACCTAGCACATTATCAAGTGACTAAAGTCTATGTTAGGTCAGCTAAGAGATAAATAAACAAAAGAGCAAAAGTGATACCAAAACATGATAGGTCAACCAAGTTGACCTAGATTAATAAACAAGAATCCTAAAAATCCATATGGATGAATTAGCTTATTGAATAGGAAAAAGGGAGATAAAGCAATAAAAAGAGGGATAAAGTAGGGAAAATGATAGGAATGGCCAGGAAAGAGAGAAGTAAGCTTAGGGTTTAAGGTTTTATGAGTAAAGAGTGTAGATGATAAGTGAAAAGGGGAAAAACAATCTTACAAAGCACCAAAGGTCTGTCCACCCCTTGCTTGATGTACCCTTTAAATTATGCACTGAGAGAGATTGAGACTCGTAGGTTCTTACAAGATACAAAGTGTTAGTAATCAATAAAAGTGTGAAAATATAATGTGTATATAGAGTATATATGAGTATTTAAAAAATAATAATAATACCTTTTATGGCTCTCATGTGATGATAGGTCAAATGTGCTACACAATTTGAAGGCACTTTAGAAAAGTGGGCAAAATGAGGGGGCACTATTCATTTCTCACCTTGCCTCATGAGGATTGAGATCTTCATATCAAGGGATTCAATATTCCATACCAATATAAGTCCCATTATCATGAATTTCTATTCCTGAATGTTGGGGATGATTTTTAGATCTTGGAAAGGGAATAAATGGTAGGATTAAGAGAAGAACATCTAGAAATAATTTAAGGAGAGCCCTCAATTTCAATTATAGATGCATGGATTAGGCTCACACCCCTAGGTAAATGGGTCACTTAATATTTTTAAATTATTAGTTCTCTAAAACCATCATCAAAATAAGTAGATCCTTCTCAAAAAGCTCCCCAAACATTAAAATCCATTAAGAAGGATCCCAATACAACTAAAGAAAAACTTGGAGGAGCTCAGGGAGATCTAATTTGCCTTAAATCCTCAAATTTAGAATACCTAGACCATCCAGCTACTCCACCCATGTAAGAACCTAAACGTATGTAGGATTTTTTTGTACCAACTCAAGAATCCTATTTTATAGTTGAAAAGGTTGAAATTTGTTACAAAAAAACTAAGGGGTTTTCCCCTTCTATATATCCCAACTATTGAGGAAAAACTAGTAGGATTACCTTTGAATTAGTAGTAGGATAAAAAAGGGAAGTCTATGGATGAAGAGGAGGATTTGAAGAGAGAAAAATTATTTATCCTCTAGGATAATAAATGAAACACACCTCTATGTGGCAATCAATTAGGTGAGGAGGTGACTTATTTTGTCTCTTCTACTCCAATCTTCTCTTTTATTTCACTTTATGTAGTTGGCTTATTTGATTAAATTGCTCTTGATTCTAGTGCCCAACCATCCTTATCTACTCCTTAGGTAGAGTATGTCTCATCTATCCCTATTGTCTCCATTTTCCCAACTATTTACACTCTCCCAGTTGTATTCATAGCCTCAATTGCCTCCATTACTTCTATAGTTACTTTTGCCACTATGTCAGCACCCCCTAAATCCTAAATAAAGGATTATAAGAAATTTATGGGATAATTTTCAAGCTCCCAACTTGTGTCATCAACTCAAATAAACCTATCAATGCCTTCCTCCATATGTTCTCAATGCACCACTGTGAGATCTTCATAAAAAGATGGAAAGAAGAAACTAGTATACATAGTCCACCCACTACCTTAATATGGGGTATGGATTGGTCTAAGATCATATGAACTTCCATTCCTAACCTAGTACTTGAAGAGGATTTAAAACAAACATAAAAATATACAGTGGTTAAGACTACATTCAATGACACTCAACCAACCAACCCATCCCAATTGTCATCCCATAGTGGATAGTTGAACGAGGGTCAAATGCTTATTAGAAGCAAAATCTCACAATCATAAAGCTTTCCATAGTAAGTTATATATTTTATAAATCTATAGTGAGTGTTTAAAGGGTAAATAAGAGAAAATTAAAAGATGATATTGGAATAGGGATCATTTTGGAAGAGAGACAAGATGTTTTTAACTTGTCCAAGAGAAGGAATAAGAAATTAGGGTAGTCCCCATACATAGAGGACTACAAGTCATATTTTGAGACACAAAAGGATGCCTTGTTGTAACTACATGAAGGAATATAAATGGCTAGGCAAGAGATTGAGTATTAATTAGAGTGAATAAAGGAATAACAATGAATGGTTAATGTTATCCTATAAATTGAAACTAGGATTAAAAACACTATATCTAGATTGTAAAATATTCTTGAAGCCATTATTGCAATGAGGGTAGATTTGAATGCTCATTTGCTTGAGACTCATTTTTTTTAATTATTTGAAATAATATTAGAATAAATTAAAATTCCTTATTAATTATACAACTAATAAGGTATTTAGACACCTTGATCTGACGACACCATTAAAGGCTTCAAATACTCTTAACTTGTTGGTCATCAAGACTCAAGAGGATATAGAATGGATCACAATAGTTGAGGTAATAGCTCCTAAGTATGTAGAAAATGAAGCTCTCATTTTTTATATCCTATAATAATTAAATCTCTCACAATCAAGATACTCAATGGGTAGGCTCATAAATAGAGTCAATTTTGATCATCTTCTTCAACAGACTTCCACCAACTTCAAGCAAAGTCTTTAGGGAAATTCTTTGGAAGAGATTGAGTCTAATCTAAATTTTTCAAAGAAAAAAGTGATGGAGGTGTAAACCTTTATAATAAACATTATATCTACAAAAATTGGGCATACAAGGCTCTTAGAACAAGTGAATAGGATGCATAAACCTCCATTGTTGAATTTAGATATTATCTAGAACTAGTGTGACATCAATCACAAGTATTTTTCAAGTTTTGGAAGTGAATAATAAAATTGATTATTTAACATCCATTTTAATCCTAACATCCACTTCAACACCACCAACATTCAACAATGTCATGTAAACACTAGTTAGCCTTGAGTTGAAGGCTAGTTTTGTGCGTAGACATGTAAAAAGTACTAATTATTGTACTCATAGTTCACTTATATTTATCACATGAATTTAATTTTTTTTTGGACTTTTTGTTATCATACACATGTTGCATCACATTATAAAGTCTAACTTATTTTTATACATAGTGGTAGTTAACCATGAGCATGCATACATGCGATTTTGAGACTAAAATTAGAGCTGAGGTTCTAATTTTATAATGTAACTATGATTTTTCATGAACTTGAAGGGTGAGGTGACCACTCCCCAAGTCTATTTATACACATAAAACCCTTATTCCAAAGGTTTGGAAGTTTTTTTTATCAATATAGGAAGAAATTGGTTTTAATTGTTATACAACTATGTCAGTGCTCTTTCCTTCCATCTCTATGCTATTGAGGTTTTATTTTCTTGGTTGTGTTAATTTAATAATTTTAAGTGTGCAAAAGCTATGGATAAATTTGATTTTTATCATTGATATATGTTAATTCTATATATGAAAAATTTATTGAAAGTTAGCATTTTTCATTAATCTAAATAGTTGGTTAAAATTGTGTTGACATTATGAGGTGTGTAAGAGTGTTTTATTTCTATTATAGTTGTCTAAGTATGTGTTAAAACTACCCTAGATACCTTCTTGGTCTGAGTTGTAATATCCTAAATAATGGTGTATAATAATAACTTTAAAAGTAACAACCTTTAGTTGAGATCATTAATTTTTCTATGCTTTATTCCTAGACTCTTTAACTATGTTTTCATATAAGAGTGTAGTAGTTACAAGCAACTAGCATTAGTTTTGTAAACACTTCTCCATACCATACACCAACCTAGGAGGTGAGCCTTAAGACCATAGATCATTCTTCTCTACTCTACCCTTCCCTCTTTTGGAGTTTATTTTGAGATATACCAACTTTAGATTAGTATCCACCCATCCATCCACCCACTTAGGTTTGATTTCTTCTAGGATTCATTTCTCTATGAGAACATCCCAATTAACAACTTGCATGCTCAGCTTGCTATTCCACCACTTGGTTGATTAACCCATATTTATAAATCATAACCTATAATGGAATTTACCTCCATTGAGATCCTAAAATTTTAGAGGCCTCATCATTAAATTATGAGGTGTACATAAAACCCACACCAGCAATAATATTTATTTTTTCTAAAATTGATAATAAAGAGGGTTGGTTAGTTTTGAATATTTTTACACCCAACTCATTTCTTAGAAGAAGAATTTTATGGAACAAACTGAAAGCTATTAGATATGTTATAAGATATATGAAATGTATTATTTTTGGATACTTTAATACTCCAATATCCCCCTTGGAGATATGGGTGGATCATAGGAACTCATGAAAGTATGGAATACTTATATGGTCTTATTTTGAATTATGGCCTTTTAGATATTGATCTTAGTGGAGCCAAATTTACTTGTTCTAAAATAGGAGATTAAGGAAAGAGATTATTAAAGTTAGACTTGATAGGTTCATCATTTCTCTTGATTGGAAAGATAATATATCCACTTCCCTCTCCAAAATTCCTAAGATTGGTTCTATTTATAACCCCTAGTTTTCTTTGAGTAAGAGGTTGGGAAAAAAATAAACCTATCCCTTTAGATTTGAGAGGATGTGGTTGTAAAATCCAAACATCAAAAATCATATCATAAAATGGTGGAATGAGGATTTAAATGGATCTTCCATGTTTAAAGTAATTATGAAGCTAAGAAATGTAAAGATAAACATAAATAATGGAATAAATAAGTTTTTGGTAATTTATTCAAGCATAAAACTAAAATTTCAAGTGATTTATAGGTTTTATAAAGAGATATTTAATTTGGAGTGATAAATCAATTCCTTATGGATAAATATAAGGAGTTACTTAGTAATTTGTATTTTTTGGAAGTGAGGGAAGAAAATTTATAGAGGCAAAAGTTAAGATATATTTGATTGAAGGGGATTGATAGAAACACCAAATACTTTCACACCTCCACCCTCAAAAGAAGGAAATTAAACAATATTAAGGATGTTTTGAGAGATAATGGGGACTCCAACCCAATTTTATAAGTGATTAAGTAGGATCTAATTTATTTCTACATGGACCTCCTCCCAAGAAAGGCTAATCTATACCCAATAAAGGAGGATGTTATCTTGAAACTCTTTCCTAGAAGTATTTATATAACTGATAATGAGTTTCTCATGGCTCATCCTTCCATGGAAGAAGTTAAATGGATATTTTTTTCAATGGAGGGTGAAAAATCTCTAGACCTATATTGTTTTATACCCCTATTCTTTTAAATCATTTGGGACATCATGGATAAGGATGTTTTCCTAATAGTGTAATAATTCATGCATTTAAGAAATATTTTTAAGAATAATCAAAAACCTTTCTATTTATCACTCCAAAGATGGTGTGGGAAATATAACTTAAGATTTTTAGTCCTATTATCCTTTTCAATACTTTCTAAAATATTTTATTAAAACTATTGGTGGTTAGGATTTAGAGTATCCTTCCTAACATAATTATCACAATCAAGGGGCATTTATCCAAAAAAATCATATAATGAACAACATTATGATTATCCATGAAGCTATTATTTTCATGGATAAATATGTAGGGTTGTAATATTTTAAAAATTAGACATGAATAAATAATATGACCATGTGTCATGGGATTTCTAGATAAAATTCAAGGTAGGTTGGATTTCAGTCCCAAGTTTAGATAGGTGGTAACTTTGTGCATCTCTACCCCACTTATTCATTCTTATTAATGGAATCCCAATTAGGTTTTTCCCATGGAGAGGGGACACAAACAAGGATACCCCATTTACCCATACCTTTTCACTATTTTTTCTAAAGCTCTAGGTAGGAGCTTTTTAGCTCGTATTAGAGAGGGAGATATTAAATGTCTAAGTATTTCCCCCTTAGTGGATTTGGTATCACATAAGTAATTTTTGGATGACACAAATAATGTGGGAATATTTGGTTTATGTTTCTATATCTATCAAGTATATTATTTTTGACTATGTTAAGGTTTATAAAGAAAACATCAATATGGAGAAAATATATATCTTCTTCATCAATACTCCTAAGGTTATTCAAAGAACTATTTCATACATTATTATATGTCACATAAAAATTTTACCTTTAAAATATTTGTGGATGCCTCTTATGAAATGAGGAATTGATCTGAGCTATTGGAATCCTCTATTAGGTAGGTTATAAACTATGATAATGAGGTGAAAAGGGTGTCTACTCAACTAAGTAGGAAAAATTTAGCTCTAAAAAATATCTATACATAATCTTCCCATATATATGATGCTTCTCTTCAAGATCTTAACCAAGGTGATTGAAAAAAATAAAAGAATCCAAAAAAGTCTCCTTTGGTCTAGATAGAGGAAAAGTATATATTTCATCTGGTAGATTGGGAGAAAGTATACCTTATTAAAAACCAAGGTATAAGGGGATTGAGAAATATGAGGTTGATGAATAAGGATCTCCTAGCCAAAATGGGATGGTGGTTGATGACAAAAAATAGGTTGTGGAATAAAGTTTTATAAACTAAATATTTCATCAATTTCAAAGTAAAATCCTTTAGACTTTGGTTTACCCCTCCCCCTAATATTAGTTATTTGTAATAATATGGCTAAGAGAAGGAATCTCATTGCTAAGGGTTTGAGGTGGAATGTGGTAAGGGTAAATTGAGTCATATTTTGGGATGACACTTAATTCAATAGTCTCATAAGTGAGACGAATACTTGGGACAAAATTAAATACAATCCTAAATAAGTCATTGGTGAAAAAGTGGAGGATTATTTGTTCAAATTAGAACAAGGGAGTGGAAATTAATCCAGTTATAGACTCAAGACCATCTTAGCCTAGAAGTTGTGAAGTAGCTAAATTTTTAAAGAGGATAAATTTTTTTAGTTTTCCATATAATATAGGGATTATATTGTTAATTTAGTCTATATTATATAATTGGGTCATGATAATGATGGTTTTTCTTGAGGGATTCTATGGGAAAATTATTCAACCCTTAAATTAAATATTTTCTCTTGGTTAACAACCTAGAATAGAATTATGATAGTAGATAACCTGATCAAAAGGGGAATCATGTTGAATAATGGGTGTGATATTTTTGAATTAGATGGTAAGTATGTATCTCACTTCCTTATTATCTACCCCTTATATAGTAATGTTATTGATTCATTACTTTCAACATTCAAAGTGGCTTGGGCTAGACTAAAATCCATGTTTGACTTTTTCCTCCAATGGGTTCCCCCTTTTCTAGTCCTTCCTTTGAGAAACTTTGTATTATCTCAATTCATCACCTTTTTAGGGGGTTGTGGAAAGAACACAATAAGAAGATCTTATTGATTAATAAAAATGGGCCCCTTTGAGTTGGTTCCAAGATTTTAGAATAGATCAAGGAGAATTTTTAGGTTTATTTTTAGTAAGGTTAACCTAAAAAATTTCTATGAAGAGAGGTGACTATGAGGTATTAAGGATTAAGAAAGGGCAGGAGATGATGAAAGATTTTAATGAGGTGGATAGGAGTGTGGTTTAATGGATCGTTCCCCCTCTTAATTAGGTTAAACTCAATTATGCTAGAGCTACAAAAGGTAACCCATATCCAGTTAGATCTAGTGGGGTGATCAAATATATGAGAGGGATATTTATAGTTTCTTTTGTTAAACCTCTTGGTAAATAAACTAATCACTTTACATAGGCATTAGCCATGTTTTAGGTTATCTAGTTATCTAAAGATGTGGGTTTTAGGAGACTAATCATAAGAGGTGACTCTTTGAATATTTTTAATTGTCTAATAAATTATTCTAAATGATTTTTGTCTAATATAAATATTATAAGTGATATTCAATCCTTATAAATGCACTTCACCGATCTCTCCTTCACCCACACCTATAAATAAGGTAACTTTACTAAATATTTATTTGACAATTTGGGGGTATCCTTCATGTGAGTTATAAATGGGATAATTTTAATGATCATAAAAATTATATTAATATTAATATTAGTAATGAAATTTTCAAATGAGATGTCAATGGTTCTTAGCTTTATTATTTCCCTAGTGACTATTACCATCACATTTATTAAGGCTAATTAGGTGGCAATTAGGAAAGATAACATTAAGTTCCATCATATACTGATGCATATTTTGAAGTATTATTTCATCATCATACCAAAACATATGAACTCAAATATAAATGAGATGAGAATATCCAAACTTAATGACATAAATATAATCATTCCCACTAGTGCAAAGATGATGAATGTTGGGAAGAAGAGAGTTGGTTTGAAAATATTAATGCTCAAGGAAGTTAACTACATTTTTTCTCTCTCAACTTATCATGGGAGACCCTTTTAAACCAAGGCCATTTTTTTGAGTCCAAGGTAATTCTATGGGTGACAAGTTTAGAATCTAAAATGGGATGTGGGAGAACTAAAACAAAATTGACTTCCTACAAAGTTGACAGGAGGAAACTCATGGAAAATATTATAGAAATGGGGTCTATAAAAATTCATGGAAAGAGTGAGAGGCCATGACTAAAATCTCTCAATGTAATTTTCCAAACCATATAAAGGTAGGGTCATTTCCTTGAGAGGTGTTAAATTGGAAGTGACTGAGGAGTACATTTCATTGATCATAAGTATGGATATGAAGGGTAGAGTTTTTTTTTAGGATAAGAGAATCAATAAATTTTAATTATTAGTTTTTGTTGGAAAAATGAGTTGGTTTAAGAATCCCCTGATAAGGATGGCATTCTCATAAATTATCTTCCTTTGCCTTGGGTAAATGTTAATTTACATATTTTGAAAGACATTACATAGGAAGGTAAATTCTATAGGATCTAATCCTAAAACTTCAACATTATCGACCACTTCAGGAGTGTTATCACCATGATAATTTTATTTTTCTTTCTAATTTCATTAGAGATATCTATTCTAGATATTCAAAGCCTAAAAGGGGGAAGATCCACTACATTAAGGGTTAATTTTGATATTTTTCAAGGTGTAATTTCATCCATTTATCTCACTAAGAATAGTTTGGTCATCCATGGTGGTAAAGAGGAGGATAGGAAATAGGATGATGTGAGTAAGATAAGAAAGAAATGGGGTCTAAAGTTAAGGTGGTAAAAATCATCATTATTTCCATGAACAAGATTTTTTTTACAAATCTCTAACAAGTTAAACCTATAGTCAAGGGAAAAGGAAAGGTTGGATTTCATTAGAGTCCTAAATTCCTTAGAAGTAATGGAAAATGTATCAATAAGATTCAAGGGGTTGATGAGGGTTTCATTGTAGAGATTATTGATGAAGAGTTTTCCAAACTAATTTAATAATTAGATGTAAAGAAAATTGAGAATGGGGGAAGTAAAACCAATGAAAAAGAGTCTCAAAGGATATTTCATGAGACCTTTTTTAGGATCCTATAGAAATATCCCTGAATATTTACCCTCCTCCTCATAGCATCAAAGTGAAAGACTTTCAGTCCAAAGTAGATAATTTACAAGAAGATGTGATTATTCACAAGTGAATGCTTAGTTGGGTTCTCCAAGACATGGAAATAATAAATAAATATAAAGGAGGTAAGGTCTAAGACTATATGATATTGGCAGTAGTTAATATCCCTCCTAGTGATGAGATCACTTAAATGAATAGAAAGGTTGATAGGCTAAGGGAGGAGGTTTCCATATCCAAACGTAGAGTGAAAAAACTGGAAGTAGAGTATGGACATATCAAAATCAACATCAAAAAAATTAAAAAATATGAGTTTAGTAACTATTGATAATTTTGTGAAGGATTTAAATAATTTTAAATATTTTAGGATTAAGAGGAAAGCTAAGTTGTTGGGTTCTAAGCAGGAAGGTATGAGTAAACAAACTATAAGGAATAATCTGATCATAGATTGGAAGAGACAAGAATTAGATGCCTTGATTAACCACCTAAAGATTATGAAATATGGAGTTGATGATTCTAATTACCTCATAGGTGCTCTTTAGTGTTGATGAACACTTCTCATTTTAAGATTCAAAGAATCCAAGGAATGAGTTGAAGTTTGTGACAATTTTATAATGTCTGTGGTGGAATAGAAGTAGAGTACAAGAATTATACATAATATTTATCTAGTTTGGTGGTTAGGAGCCACCAAGGTCTATATCTTTGTGATATTTATATCCAATAAGTTAATTTAAATGGATATTGATAATGATTTTAAACTAGGTGAGCTTTGATAAAGAAAATAGAAAAAGGAAGGGTAAGGTAGAAAAGAGAACGTGATTGCAAGTTACCCTCTCAAATATTATGACAAAATTTTAATTACTTTGAGCATACTTGAACCAATATGTGGTGTAAAATAGTATAAACTTAGATTGCATCACAACTAGGCAAGCTTCAAAGGAGATATACAAACCATAAGTAAGAACCAAGTTTACTTTAAAATTTTGCTACTGTAACCTAAATAACATATGCACATCCAAATGTAGAGAAAATAAAATAAAGTATACCTAATATATTTTCAAATAATCTAGTATTATCATAAATTAATAGCCTTATGACAGAAAATGTAGCTCAAAATATAGAGAAACATTCAAATTTAAGAAAATAATGTTCAATTGAGAGACAACATTAGCTTTCAAAAAACTATTTCGACAATATTTTTATAATTCCTTAGTTGTATTAAATGTGCTTTTGTATACAAATTGCTCAAATTTTCTCCCTTTACAAAATGGTAACATTTTCCTATTAATAGGAAACATAAGTCATATATTGGTTACCTTTTCAATTTATCCATGTGTATGATAAGGAGAGCTATGCTTAATACAAATATTACAATTCAAAAGGCTTTCTACGCCAATTTTGACAAAAGGACTAATATATGCTAAGAGACTAGCATATATTATAAAAAAATATTCTTTTATGTTACATTGGTGGATCCCTTGGGTTACTACTTGAGGATGTGCTTCACCTAAGTATATTATTCTCTGATTAGCTCAAAATCTATTGTAGGCTTCATCAAATAATCCTCTTCTTGACCTTCCAATGTGTTAAATTCTTTGTCACTCTTGGCTTTAAGTCCCTGAATGCATTGGGCCTCTAAAATCTACTTCTCTAATGTAATGATGATATCAAGGACCTTCTAATTGTCCTTGATATATTTACCTTAGTTATCCTTGATGTTTTGGATGAAGGTACTAACCCTTTGCTTGAACTATTCATCATCCATCAAGCCTATTAAATTGGTCTTAGAAGGGTTTACCAATAGTGCCTTTAAGATATTCTCCATCCTTTTTATCAAGCCTTTGTCCTACTCCATGAAGTTATTGACACTATCACATTAGTTGCTTAGTTATAATATCTTATCTTCAGTGACTCTTAAAAGGGCATGAAAATGCTTCAAATTGATGATCTTGATGCCTTAGACCTACTTCGTGTTATGGACATTAATCAATTCAGTTGTCTAATCTCTAGAGTTTTTTCACTAAGTGATTAATGCCTATGCTTTCCCAATTTTATGGCTCAAGGTATTTGATCTAAGCTTCAAAGCCTTTAACCCTTAAAATGTGTCAAAGAAGGACTTATTTAATATTTTCATTATATCCTTAGGGACTAGAAATGTAACATGTGCTTCGAAGTCTTTATTCTCTTTTTCTATATTGTTGATCTTCTTTTGCATCCCCTTGATTCCAGCCAAGGTCATTATTGATTAGGCCACCACCAAACTTGCCACATCCTCTTGATGGATGGGATTCTCCCTTGTTGCTTGCCCTTATATAGGATTTAGGCCTATATAAGGTTCCACCTTTTGAAAGGTGAAATCCTCAATGCTAATGGTAGCTTTATTAGTTATCACCCTTCAAACCATGTTGTATCTAGACTATACATGATAGTGTCTATTGGTTTAGAGATTTTGGGTGTATCTAGGGTTTCAATCCTAGTTCCACTTGATGCTCATAGATATTTAATTTTCTTTCCACTTTCTTTACCTAATTTAACCATCCTTCTTTCCTCTTGCTCCTTAATGAGATCCTTGATCCAGGGTTTGACATTATCAAGGGGATCTCCACTTGCAAAACTATTAATTGCTAATGAGTTTAATTGGGAAGTAACCTTTTAGGGTTTCCCATATATGAACTAGTTAGGAATGATAGGTCCATATATGGGGAACTCATCACTAAAAAAAATTACTTCACTAGTGGGATGGGTCCATGTCACCTTTGGAATTTTGGATGACCTAGGGATAAGGGCCAAATCATCTTCCTCTTCTTTTGTGTGACAAGGACCAATTCTAATGTAACTTCTTTTCCCTTCTCTTCCTCACCTATTATATCTCCTTAAATTTGTAACACCTTAATTGTGGCTCTCTCATCTTCTTGATCAGACCCATAGGTCTTTACAAGTTCCTTAAAGAATTATTCCACCATCTCATATGGTTCTAGGGTAACCATATCAATGTGTTCCACTAGAGAAGATGGTTTTAGAGGCTAGGTTGATGATTAAGGGTCTTCTCCTAGCCTTTCTTCTAGTTTCTTCTCACCAAGTCCTTGAATTTGGAGTGTTTTCTATTATGGTTGACTTGGAGGTGTACTAAAAGTATAAGGTAGTAGATGATACTAAATGGGTTCATTTTCCATCTCTCTCTAGTTGGTTTCTCTTCTATTTGTAGTCTATGTTCAAGCTTGAAACTATGTTACCTACACCTAGAAAGGACTTACTTAAAGTTTGTAGCTTTGGTGTAAAAATGGTCATATAGACCAACCCTATGCTCATAGGTTACTCTGGTTAGTTGGTTTTACTGTAAATGAGGGACAACCTTATTATTGGGGTCCCATTCCTTTAGGTCATCCTTCTAAAAGTAAAAGGCATCCCTATATCTATACATGATGTCCAATTATTTCCAATCCTAGATAAAAGTTATCCTAATCAAAAATGGGAAGGGATACGGAATGCCCTTCCTTTTCTCCCTGCAAATATTATTAATTCTTTGGAAGAGCTAGTGAACAATTTCTTGCTCAACCAACATGAGGGGGACATAGACATGTAACCTAAATGGTTGGGTCATGATCCCTTCTATTCCAATAATGGTGCAGTCTAAATAGTACTAAATATCTCCCATGAGTTCAACATACTTCTTAACAAGAGGGTTCATCCTAGGCATGGGGTTCTTTATGATGTTTTTAACCAATGTGGGATATATGAAGTCACAAATGAATTACATATGATCCCTATACTTGAATATGTATAGTTTGGAGTAATAGTAGGATATAGTGATTTTTCTATGAGAGGACCAACTCTTAATACCAATAATATGAGTAGATACCATTAATGAGTCTAATAGATAGGGCATTATGGTGAATCATTAGATTGTCCTTATCTTAATTCCATAAAATTATCTCCCCAAGTTGATGCTAATCAGCTCTCTAATGATTGGAGTCATCTTCCTTTCCACCATGAAGTAAATGTAAGGAACCCACTTGGTGTCTACATATGTTGTGGTGGTTTCCCCTGAAGACATACATAATACAGTCATAATAATCCTAATACCTTCTCTAAATTGAATGATAATGATTCGACCATCATGGTTCCTAGCTACATGAGTTCCTTAGATTAACCAAAGTCTTGGGATAGCATCTAGATTATGTTGGGTAGTCCATTCTTTGATGAAATGGAGGTTTATATGAGGTTTAGGGAGCTTATAGTAGCCTTTGAAAGCTACTAATGAAATATAGGCAATTCTTCTTGACCATTCTTCTTTGATGATCATGTCATTGTCTATTCTATAATCAATAAACATGGGTGCAAGGATGTCAATACAATGTAATACCTTGAGTTTAGAAACAACTTAATGAATACCTATCATTTGAATTACAATGAAGTCCTCAAATTTTCTCTTGGTGACTGCCACACTTTGCTCACTAGATGATAGAGGTTACATCTCCTCAATTGTGAAGAAAATCTTGGACCAATTATTCATGCCATTATCCAATGTTCATGTCTCTAATTTAGTATCTCTAAAGTGCATCCCTTTTTGGTTCATATATAGATACATGTCTACCTCTTATTTCCACTATTTCCTTGTTACTTCCATGATCTCAATTTCCTTAGAATATGATTGGTCTTGATGCTCAGGATGACACTTCAAGCTTGCTTAATGAAGTTGTGTCCTTAAAAATCATGTTTTGAGGCTTTTAGTTGAGGTTTAGGTATTTAAAATACTCTATTATGGTTTTTTAGGATTTAATGGTGAAGGTGATGGATTTCATAAATGTATCTATGTCTTAGATCTTATGGATGGCACCAATTATGCAAATCCTATCTTTTTGGGTGTACCAAATCCTAGGATTGTCCTTTAGTGCTTACACAGTGGTTACGTCGACCTACTTAAGCTTGTTCTCATGTCACTCCTATGGGAATCCCTTTGAAAATTAGTTGTTGGATTTTAAATAAAAGATTTTATGTCACTCTATTGTATTAGGATCCTAAGATGAACATAAGCCTTTGATTAAGATCTCAGAGGTCCTTTTTGATTGGTCACTTAGATCTTTCATGACCTAATTATGCTAAATGGAACAATCTATCTTCCTTGAGAAATGACTACATGTGGTTCATCCACATGTTGAGTTATTAGGCTCTGGGGTCCTTGGTTAAAAATTCCACCTTCACTTCACATTGTTGGATTAAGATCAATAATTGAGTGAGAATAATCAATTATGATCCATGAGGTCAAAGTTGATTGCTTGAGAGGTTGATTGTGTTTAAATTTTATGGTATCTCTAATTTCAAATATGTGTTCATGAACATAAAATAATGGGAGTGTGATTATAAAATTTAATCTTGTAAGGTTTCTTTAATCGAATGATAGCATGTCACATGTTACATTCTCGGTACTCTCAAGACTTTGGGGTTGACACAGTTAGTTGGATAAAGCTAGGTGATGAATGTGAACCATTGATCATGATGTGAAAGGTATTTTATAATTAGCTTGGCTTTAGGGTATCTTTGATCTCATGCCAATGGATCAAGGTCATTGGCTGAATGTGGATAGTTAGATCTTATAAGATACACAAAGATTAAGTTAGTCCATGATGCACATAAGCTTAAGTTGAGGGGTTAACCTTAGATTAATAGTATTAAAACACACTATGGTCTAAGTTTTAATGTGATAATCCTAATGTTTAAATGCTTATAAGGTCCCCTTTTAAACTAAGGATAAAATTTTAGATGGGGTTTATTTTGAAGTCCTCACTAACATCAACTGGCATCCTCACAAATGTCAAATGATAAGAGTAAGTTCATCAAAATAAATGCCATTGAAACTTTTATAGTGAGTGGGGTTTTGTGCATAGTCCATCTTAGGATGATTTCACACCATTGGATTAGGCCTTTAAGGAAGAGAGAACCATTACATCTACATCCTCCAAGTTAAGATATCAAATTATAGCATGACACATGTAGTGATTCAGACTAAAGTTTAGGATCCTCAAGGCATCATCTGTGTTGAACAAACACCAAGACATTTTAGGATTAAAACTTAGGCTAAATGTTGATAAGGTCTTAGTCTAGAATGAAAAGGGGCTTGTGGACATAACATTTAATGAGGTTATGAGGGATTTAAAAGAGGGAAGGAAAATAAAATAGGACTTAAGTATAATTTAATGTCAAGGTTTAGACTTGTTTGAAAACATAACCAAGCCTTAATGTAAAATTAAACTTAGGGTCTTTTTAAAAGGACCAATTCCTACTAAATTTTCTCCCATGAAAATTTTAATTTGAACCCTTTGGGTTTTTTCTTAGGAACCCTATCTTCCTCCATGAAACATGCACTTAGCCATCCAAGCATAATCATTAGTAAGGTTAACTCATGAAGCATAATTAAACATGTAAGGATCCATCCCTTTTCAGGTGGATGATCTTCAAATTATAAAAATAATAACCTCATGAAAGCTAGAATAGGATACAGATGTTTTGAAATATTTACAAGGCTCCTCATTTTTCAAAGAAAAAAATGGAGTATGTTGGTCCCGAAAACAATGGTGACTCAGAGGGGAAACGTAACAATATGTTAGAACCTAGAACTCTAGTTTAAACCAACACATAAGTCCTTTATCTCATTTGATCCACATATCATTACTTAGGTTAATTAAAGGTTGAAACAAGCTTCAAATGTACAAAATTCAAATCCTCATGTCAAATCCTAAACATGTTATGTGTGTGCTTTGATTCTACTTATTATTTGTAATGAGACTTTAGGGAACAACACCCAGGTTCATATCCTTTTGACCATTGCATCTGACTTTGAGCATATTTAGACATTGTTTTAGTATTAATTTCTCTTAGTTTAGGGGAGGCTTGGGCATTACTCTACTACTAGCCAGGCATCCATAGCCCCAAAAAATATACCTTTGGATTCACTCATGGCCTTGTTCCACTACCAGCTAGGCATCCATAGCCTTGATGGAGGTTATCCAAATCACCCTTGAATTTGTATCTTTTGATTTAGCATTAATTCCCTTTTTGTGTCCTTTTGCTTTTTAACAAAGGTCGGGAGCCAGGATAGCCAAGTTTTAAGGATTTGGTCAAATATTTTGGCCTTAAGATAATGACCTTTAGTTGAAACCTTAATCTCATACAAGGATGTTTTTTAAGTGCAAGCATGCATATGCCTTAACTTTTAAACTCTCCTTCCACATATATGATTCTTCTGATAATAGAGATTTTGTCTTAGGTAATGTTTTGTATTCTTGTAGGGGTAACTGAATTCCATGTGAGTATTTTAAAATTATATATATATATATATATATATATATATATATATATATTATAACACAATTCTATATTATATCCTTAGGTCCTCTTGTGAAAGATTCATGCCCTCACTTGAATTACCTAAATTTTGAACAATTCTGAGCAAGGATAGTCTATGAGACTTCATTAAAATAAAGGAGCACAACCAATAAAAAAGGACAAAACACAAAAAAAAAAAACATAAGCAAACAAATATATATAATCCAAGCAATAAAATAAAGTAAGAAAGGAAACTAACTAGCCTACCTACTCTAACTCTAAGCAATCTTACAAATTTTATTCCATGAAGACCCTTGGTGGAGTAGAAACAAAGTAATGTTTGAGGTATTTCCCATTGGTGAGAAATGTGAATTATACTCCTTGAAGGTCTTTTAACTTTAAATTGTTGTTTCCCAAGGTCTCTATAATTTGGTACGGACCAATCCACAATGGTGTAAACTTACCATGCTTGCCCTTTAGTTTTGATGCCTTATCCCAAAGAAGGACTAGGTCTCCTTGTCTGAACACTTTTACCTTGGATATCTTATAAAAACACCTTTTCATAGTTTTATAATTCCTACTAAAGTCTTTGAATGCCTTGTCTTTAGCATCCTTCATCTAAATGATGTCCAACAACTTGGAATTGGATATCTCTTGGCTTTCTTCCATGTACTCCATCATGAATGTGAACATGGGTAACTTGAAGGTTGTGGGAAAGATAGGTTCTTTTCCATGCACCAATATGAATGGTGAATCCTTTAGTTCCTACTTAATACTTATTCTATCATCCTAAAATGCACACTTAAGGAGATTATGCCATGTTTTGGGCTTGTCTACAACAAACTTTTTGATGGCCTTCATAAGATTCTTGTTGGTAGATTTAGAAACTCCATTTCCTTGAGGATAATGATTGTAGGAAAAATTTAAATAGATAACATTATCATAAGCCCATTCAGTCATTTCAATGGATATCAATGCAAATCCATTGTCACAAACTAAGGAAACTAGGGTTCCAAATCTGGTGCAAATATTTTCTTCTAAGAAGTTGATCACTTCCTCTATCCTACATTATTTGTTGGCTATATCTTCAGTCCACCTTGTGAAATAATCTATAGTAGTTAGGACATATATATGGCCTTCAGATTAATTGGGATTAATAACTCTTATAAATTCTAATCCCCATAGTGTAAAAGGTTTATCTACCATCATAGGTTGTAAAGGCATGGCTGCCTTTGGATATTTTATGCTAAAAATCTAGCATGAGTGGCACTCTCTCACATATTTGTGAGCATCCTTGAAAATGGTGGGTCAATAATACCTAGCCTTGAGAGTATTATGGGTTCTGGTTATCCCTGAAGGATGTCCACTTCTTAACTTTTAATGAAAAGTATACATGATTTGAGAAGCCTCTTCGTTAGACGCACACCATATGTAGATCCCTTAAAATTTCTTCCTATAAAGGACTCCATATTTGATGAGATAATATGATTATTTGAGCCTTAAGGCTATCCTTTGTTCTCTGGTGAGTCCTAGGGGACAACTACCTCTGATTAGAAGATGTATTAAAGAGTCATACCATTCATTGGGATAGAAGTTTTGTTGATCCACTTACATGACATGAAGTTTGGGATTAGCATTGGAAATAATTTGGACCAAGCCCTGACATTTCACCAATTTGGCAATCTTCATCTCTATATCATATTCTTGTAGGATTTCCATCCCCTTGCCTCTTCTTTCCCCAAGCTCATTCTAACTTAACATAAGTTTTATGGTTGGGTCTAGTAAGATGGAATGCACCTTATTTTTAAAGATGTAATGCCTAAACATTTTCATTGCCTCTACTAGTACATAGGCCTACTTATCAATAAAAGAATAGTTTACCTCTACATTTCTTAAATTGGTTCTCATGAAGGCTATAGGGTGGTTATTTTCATTTACCTTTTGAGTCAGGCCTACAACCATGGTGTGGTTAGAAGAAAATGAATACAAGTAAAAGTCCTTTGAGAATTTAGGACTTATCAAGGCTGGGGCTTTACTGATTAGCTTTTTGATGTTAGCAAAAGCTTTCTTGGATTCTTCATCCCAAGAAATTTTAGCATCTTCCTTAAGAGTATCATTCAGAGGTTTGACAATCTCAATAAAGCCTAAGATGAGCTTCCTCATGAAGTTAATTTTACCAAAGAATGACTTTAGTTCCTTTTAGCTATTGGGTAGCTCAATCTTGGAAATGGCTTCTACTCTCTCAAGATCTATGGAAATCCCTTCTTTGTTGATGACATGCCACAATAATTTTCCTTTAGTGACATAAAATATGCTTTTTTGGGGGTCGAGAGATATACCATAATTCTTACACCTTTAAAACACTTGTTTTAGGTGTATGAAATGGTCCTCTCTATTCTTGGAGAACAATGTAAGATCATCCATGTATATGATGATGCATTTTCCCACTAGAACTTGGAAAGCATGGTTCATGGCCCTCTAAAAGTTGGTGCCTATATTAATCAATCCAAATGGAATTATTTCGTAAGCATATGCTCCCCACTTGGTAGTGAAATCTATCTTCATCATATCTTCTTGAGCAATAAGCACTTGGTTTTATCTGAAAATTCCATCCAAAAAATACATCATGGTTGATCCTAAAACAACCTAGATAACTTGGTCAAGAGAAGGTAGGGGGTAATTATCCTTTTTAGATGCTCTATTTAGACTTATAAGGACTATGCACAATATTATTTCCCCATTATTCTTTTTCACTGGGACCAAGTTGGCCACCTAAGTAGAGTACCTAATAGGAAACACAATCCTTGCATCCAACAGCTTCTTGACCTCTTTAAAGATCATGGGTTCAAAGATAGGGTTGACTGGCCATTATTTCTATCTAAAGGGTTTCTAACTCTCCTTAAGATGTATAGTTTGAGTAATAACCCTTAGATAAAATATTTTTAGATCTTAATAGGAATAAGAAATTACATATTTATACTTTGTAAGTAGCTCCCTAGCCTTTATATTTTCCATTTAAGTGCAAGCCTTTCCTATGTTTACTTACCACGGTTGATCATGTGAGCCAAGATCTACTACCTGATAGTCCTTACCATTTACCTTGGGAACTTTAGGTGTCTCATCAATCTTGTCATGGTCAAACAACATTTCCAATGAGATCATTCCTTTAGGTATCTTATTGTCACTTAGTTGGATGACTTTAACATTAAGATATCTTTCAAGAGAACTTTCATTAGCTTCATCAATGATGTGAGCTTCAAAGGCTCTAAAATTAGTCAAGAAATATAGAATTTGTTGATCATCATTGAAGACTTGAAAGTGATTCACATTATTAGGGACTGAAGGTCATGACACTAGCTCAATTCCAAAGTTAGGGGAGTCATGATTAGGCATAAGGTTAGCTTCAATAGAGGCCAACTCATCAGCAACTTTATTTTCTTCCCTAGGGATAGATATGATGTTGAAAGCATCAAAAGATTCAATCAAGTCCCAAACTCTAAACTTGTACCTCTTAAGGTAAGATATCTTGCATTGGTACTTGTTCCTTACTTGGTTGACCACCAGTATAGAATCCCCATGAATAAGAAGTTCCCTGGATTTATTCTTAATATAAAGTTTTATCCTTAGGATGAGAGCTTCATATTTAGTCAAAATATTAGTGCATGGGAATTTTAACCTATAGGATGCTTGATATTTATTTTCTATAGGGGATATCAATACAATACCAGCCCCTGATCCTAATTTATACCTAGTATCATCAACATACAAATTCCATAGGCCAAGTATAGGAGGAGAATCTTTAAAACTGGGCTCTTTTATAGTCTCTACAGTGAAAACTCCTAGATTAGAGTCAAGGAAGTTTATCTTTTCATTGATAACATTGTATTATATTATCATGTGTCTAATCCTTGGTTCTCTTTCTACCCTTATTTGATTTGGCACACTTTTTTAAGGCAACCATAAGTGGGAGTAGTTAGTAAACATGTATCCATTGAAGGCCTTAGTCCATTTTCTACTCAAGAGAAATCCATAAGTGCTAGGAATATCCACCACTTGTATGTCAATGAATTGTTAAACCCTTGGTTCATTAGCCAACTACATATGTACATTTAATAACTCCCTAATTACTTTGACTCTTGACTTGTCCAATTATGTGACCAACCTATTAGACTTGATTAGGGTCAACCCAAGTTATTCACATATGCTAATAGGTATGATGTTGGTTGAGGCTCTAGAATCTAAAAGGAAATTATGGAAATTTTTCCAAAATATCCTAAATATAAGAAATAATGGCCTAGGGGACTTTGATTTGGTTACTTTTATAGTCACATTTTCACTATCACTCTTAGGAGGCTTCCCAAGTTTCCTGGATAAGGATTCTAAGAGTAAATCTCTTTATTCTATAATCTGAGTTACCTCATGTAGAGTAATATTGGATTTGATCTTTTTCATATCTTCCACAATGTTGTAACCATTTTTACATGAAGGTTCAGTAGTAGGTTTGGAAAAAATTCCCTTAGATGGTTCAAGATCATTCCTCAATGTAGTGTCTGGAGGAGTCCTATAATTTTTAGGGGGCTTGAATTAGTTAATGTCTAATTTTGTTCTCTATTTATCAGAGGGTGTCTTAAATAATTACTATAATGATTGAATCTCTTCAGGTATATTCTTAGGCTCATTATCCTCTTAGAAAGGGAATTTAAATGTCTCTACCATGCGCATTTGGTCAAGTGGCTTAGATCCAAAAGAACTTGTAGTAGTATCTTTGTTTGGGAATACATAAAATGTGTCAATCTCTTCTTAGAAAGATTCAAAGTTTTTGTAGAACTCAATGCAATCAATCTCACCATGTTTAAAGGTAGCATGCACCTTAAAATAGTCTGACAAAGCAATATCAGTGAGATTAATATCTATGGTCTTCTTCCTAGAGGAAGGCTCATTAGCTTTATTATTGTAGAATCTATCATTCTAAAATCTATTTTTAGGCCTATTAAACTTTCAAAAGGTGAAGTTCCTTCCAGAGTTGTCATTAACATTACCAACTTACTTGTGTAATTGTAAGAAATTTGTATTGAGATTATAGACCATCTTTAGTATAGATTCATTCTCATTATTTGGGGTCTAAAAATTGTGGAATTGGTTATTGTTAGTACCATTGACTAGTATTAAATCCTTATGGTCATTGGTGTGAAATCCATTAGTAACTTGATGAGTAGAGAAACTTAGGTTCTGATTAGGAGAAACATGGATAGTAGGTAATACATTTAGAGTAGGGAGTTAGTTTAATGCTGGAGTATTTTGGTTATTATTTAGGAAAAGGTTCAATGTAGGCAATTGAGGGTCAATGTTTGGAACAGAATAAGTCATCTTCCCTTGAGGCTACATTTGGTCACTAATAACCACTACTTTAGAATAAGCCTAGGATAATGTGTTGATAGATTGGAAAGATCTTTTAGAAACACAAAATTCATGGGTTCTACTACATATTTATAAACTTATAGAGCTAAAGCCTCATTAGGTTTGTATGGATCCATGGTCTGACTGAACATTTTTTAGAACTTAGCATTGAAGGATCTAATGAACTCATTTGCATCTCTCTTAATGGTTATAAATTGGTGATAAATGG
The DNA here is from genome assembly GCA_037957365.1 of Torreya grandis. Taxonomy (NCBI): domain Eukaryota; kingdom Viridiplantae; phylum Streptophyta; class Pinopsida; order Cupressales; family Taxaceae; genus Torreya; species Torreya grandis. The sequence continues at coordinate 440,550 of JARHVA010004606.1, forward strand.
CATAGAGGCTTATGATCTCCCCAAATTGATCAATAAAGATAGTGTCAAAATTATTCCATGAGGTAATACAATTGTTAGGCAAATTGAGGAGCCATTCATATGCATCATCTTTGAATGTAAAAGGAAATAATCTACAAGCTACATCTTCATGGATGACATTTAATAACTTTAAGGTAGCCTTGAAATATTTAACATGTTCTTATATAGTTACAACACTAGTTGGACTAAATATTGGTAAGTAATTTTTAGGGTTATGAGGCAAGTCATGAAATACACTTGGTACATTGATGGGAGAACATCCAACTCATGTCATATATGGATGAAAATTAAATGTAAGAACCCCTTGTAAGGGTGAAGATGGTAGAGAATTGGAATGCCTACATATTCCTCTATATTTCTTGGTTCTTATGTGGGTCTCTAGCTCAAGCAAGGGATCTATTGTCTCTGAATGTGATTTGGTCATGACCTTTGGCAATTCTAGCTTGAAGATTAAGGATTTTGTTTGAAATACAATGTAACAAGTTAGAAATCACAAAGAACTACAATAAACCTACACACTAAGCCTCGTTTATTGAATATTTATCATAAAGGGATAAAGGACACTGATTTTTGACTAAGTAAGCTCAAAGATGTGTTTAATTATGCAAACATGGCCATTCTTTTCAACCTGTGACTCAAATAGACTTAAGATTCACCAAGAATTATCAATCTTCAACCAAAATAAATTGTTCTAATTTCAAATACTATGAATTCTTAAATATTGAATATATCTTTAGATAATTTAATTATTTCCTTGTAGAGAACTAAGATATTTGCCTAAAAAATCACAAAGATAGGTGAAAAACCACCTAGATCAAGGATATTTGTACTTAGAGTGAAGAATCACTCATAAGGGTTAAGAATCCTTTAAATTTAAGATGGGAAATATCTCAATTGACCCTTAATACCTCCTTATAGAATCATCAAGAGCTTCCTATTGATGCTTATAATTACCTCATAGGTGATCTTCAGTGTTGATGAACACTTCTCATTCTAGGATTCAAAGAATCCAAGGTATGAGTTACAGTTTGTGACAAATCTATAATGTTTGTGGTGGAATAGAAGTAGAGTATGAGAAATATCCATAATATTTTTATAATTTGGTGGTTGGAAGCCACTACGTTCTATATTTTTATGATATTTATAACCAAAAATTTAATCTAAATGGATATTAACAATGATCTTTAAACTAGGTGAGCTTTGATAAAGAAAATAAAAAAAAGAAGGGTAAGGTAGAAAAGAGAATGTGATTGAAATATCCCCTCTCAAATATTATGACAAAGTTATAATTAATTTGAGCATACATGAACCAATTTATGGTGTAAAATATTATAAACTCATATTGCATCACAAACCAGGCAAGCTTCAAAGGAGATATAAAAACCACAAGTAAGAACTAGGTTTACTTTAAAAGTTTGATACTATAACATGAATAGCATATGCACATCCAAATGTAGAGAAAAAATGAATTATACCTAAGGTATTTTTATTTAATCTATTATTATCACAAAATAATAGCCCTATGATAGAAAATGTATCTCAAAATTTAGAGAACCATTCAAACTTAAGACAATAACATGTAATTGAGAGACAACATTAGATTTCAATAAACTATTTAGATAATATTTTTAGAGTTCTTTAGTTGTATTAAATGATCTCTTGTATACAAATTGCTCATAATCTCTCCCTTTACAAAATGGTAACCTTTGCCTATTTATAGGAAACATAGGTGGTATACCAGTTATCTTTTCAAAATATCCATGTGTATGATAAGGGCAGTTGTCTTTTATACAAAGATTACAATGCAAAACGATTTCTACACCAATTTTGACAAAATGACTAATATATGCTAATAGACTAGCATATATTACAAAATAATATTATTTTATGTTACATTTATGGGTCCCTTATGTTTTTATTTGAGGGTGTTCTTCATCTTAGTATATTTTTCTCTGATTAGCTCAAAATCTACTATAGTCTTCATCAAACAATCCTCTTCTTGACCTACCAATGTGTTAAATTCTTTGTCACTCTTGTCTTTAATTTATTGAATGCATTAGGCCTCTATAATCTACTTCCATAATGTAATGATGATATCAAAAACATTCTAATTATCCTTGACAAACTAGCCTTGGTTGTCCTTGATGTTCTAGATGAATTTACTGGCCCTTTGCTTAAAATCTTCATCATCCATCAGGCTTGTGGCATTGGTCTTAGAAGGGTTTACCAATACTACCTTTAAGAGATTTTCCATCCATGCTATCATGCCCTTATCCTCCTCTATGAAGCTATTGACACTAGCACATCAGTAACTTAGTTCCAATATCTTATCTTCAATGACTCCTAAGAGGGCATGCAAATTCTTCAAATTGATGATCTTAATGCCTTGGACCTACTTGGTGTTATGGAGATTAATCAATTTAGTTGCTTGATCTCTAGAGTTTTGTCACTAAGTGATTAATTCTTGTGCTTTCCTAATTTTATGTGTCAATCTATTTAATCTAAGATTTAGGCTCTTCAACCCTTCAATTGTGTCAAAGAATGTCTTATTTAGAAGTTTCATTATATCTTCAGGGATTGGAAATGTAACCTATGCTTCCAGATCTTTCTTTTCTTTTCTAGATTGGTGATCTTCTATTGCATCCCCTTGATTCCAACCAAGGTCATTACTAATTGGGGCACCACCAAAATTTCCACATCCTCTTGATGGATAGGATGTTCCCCTACTGCCTACCCTTGTATAGGAGTTAGACCTACAAAAGGTTACACCTTTTGAAAGGTGAACTCCTTAGTGCCAATGGTAGCTTTCTTGGTTGTCACCCTTTCAAACCCTATTATATCCAGATTATACATGACAATGGCTATTGGTTCAGAGAGTTTAGGTGTCTTTGGGGTTTCAATCCCAATTCCACTTCATGTTCCTTGATATTTTATTTTCTTACCACTTTTATTGGTTTCTTGAACAATCCTTCTTTCCTCTTTCACTTTCATGAGCTCCTTGATCCAGGGTTTGACATTATCAAGGGGATCTCCACCTACATATCTGGTAATTAATAGTGAGTGTGAGTAGGATGGAAGCTTTTAGAGTTTACCATATATGAACCAATCAATAATGATAGGTCTATGTATGGGTAACTCATCACTGATCAAATTTACTTCACTACTGGGATGAGTACATGTCACCTTTGGTCTTTTGCATGACCTAGGGACAAGGGCCAACTCAACTTCCCTCTTCTTTTATGTAATAGGGACCAATTCCAATGCCACTTATTTTCCCTTTTCTCCCTCACCTATTTGAGGTCCTTCAATTTGTGCCACCTCAACTATGGCTTCCTCATCTTCTTGATCAAAGTCATAAGTCTCTTCAAGTTCTTTGAATAATTCTTCCACTATCTCATATGGTTCTATGGCAACCATATCAATGTGTTTCACTAGATAAGATGGTTTTAGAGGCTAGGCTAATGATGAAGGGCAGTCTATTGGCATTTTTTCTTATTTCTTCTCACTAGGTCCTTGAATTTGGAGTGATTACTATTATGGATAACTTGGAGGTACATTAGAAGCAAAAGTAGTAGATGATACTACAAAGGGTTTATTTTCCATCTCTCTCCACTTGGTTTCTCTTCTCTTTATATTCTATATTCAAGCTTGAAACCATGCTACTTGCACCTAGCAAGGACTTCCTTAAATTTTGTAGCTGTGGTGTAAAAATAGTCATACAAACTAACCCTATGCTCATAGGTTACTTTGGTTAGTTGCTTTGACTATAAATAAGGGGTAGCCTTATTATTGGGGTCCCATTCATTTAGGTCATCCTTATGAAAGTAGAAGGCATCCCTATGTCTAGACATGATGTCCAATTGTTTTCAATCTTAGATCAAAGTTATCCCAATCAATAATTGAAAGGGATGTAGAATGTCCTTCCTCTTCTCCCTATAAAAATTATCAATTCCTTAGAAGATTTGGTGAGTAATTTCTTTCTCAACCAACTTTAGGGGGATATAGACAAGCAACTTGAATGGTTGGGTCATGGCCCCTTCTATTCTGATAACAGTGTAGTATGGATAATACCAAATATCTCCCATGAATTCAACATACTTCTTAACTAGAGGGTGCATCCTAGGCATGGGGTTCCTTATGATGTTCTGAACTAATGTGGGATATATGCAATCACAAATGAATTGCATATGATCTATATTCTTGAATATGTATAGATTGGATTAATAGTTGGATATAGTGATTATACTATGAGAAGACCAATTTTTTTATACTAATAATATGAGTGGATGCTTTTAATGAGTCCAACACATAAGACACCATGGTAAATTTTTGGGTTTTCCTTCTCTTAATGCCATAAAATTGTCTCCCCAAGTGGATGCTAATCAAATATCTAATGGGTGGAGTTAGTTTCCCTTCCACCATGAAGAAAATATAAGGAATCCACTTGGTGTCTACATATGCTATGGTGGTTACCATTGAAGCTCTACACAATAGGGTCATAATGATCCTAATCCCTTCTCTAAATTTAATGATAGGGATTCTACCATCATGGTTCTTAGCTACATGAGTTTAGTGGATTAACCAAAGTCTCAGGATAGCATCTAGATTATGTTGGGTAGTCCATTTTTTTATATATTGGAGGTCTATGTAAGCTCTAAGGAGCTTGTATTAGCCTTCAAAAGCTACTAGGGAAATATAGGCAATTCTTCTTAACCCTCCTTCTTTGATGATCTAGTCATTGTCTATTCTAAAATCAAAAAATAGGGGTGTAAGGATGTTAATGCAATGTAATACCTTGGGTTTAGTATCAACTTGATGAAGACCTATCATTTGAATTCCAACTAGGTTCTCAAGACTTTTATTGGTGACTACTACCCTTTTCTCAATAGAGATAGAGGTTATATCTCCTCAATTACAAATGAAATCTTGGACCAATTCTTCATGCCATTGGATAATGATCTTATGTCCAATTTATTATCTCCAAAGTGCCTCCCTTCATGGTCCATAGATAGATACATGTCTACCTCTTCTTTCCAATATTACCTTGCCGCTACCATGATCTCAATTACCTTGGAATATGATTGGTCTTGATGCTCAAGATGACACTTTGAGCTTGATTAATGTAGTTATGTCCTTAACAATCAAGTTTTGAGGCTTTAAGTCAAGGTTTAGGGATTTAATCTACTCTAGTAGGGTTTTTAAGGCTTTAATGACGAAGGTGATGGATTTCATAAATGTATTCATGTCTTAGATCTTATGGATGGCACCACTTATGTACATCCTATCTTTTTGGGTGTGCCAAATCTTAATATTATCCTTTAGTGCTTACATGGCACTTACGTGGACTTCCTTAAGCTTATTCCCATGGCACTCCTAGGGAATCCCTTTAAAATTTAGTCACTAGATTTTAAATAAATTTTTTTATGTCACTCCATTGGATGAAGATCCTAAGATTAACATGATCCTTTAATTAAGATCATGGAGGTCCTTTTTGATTGGTCAATCAGATCCTAGATGACTCAGTTATGCCAAGTGGCACATTATTACTTCCTTGGGAAATGACTAGATGCAATTCATCCATGTGTCAAGCTATCAGGCTTTGGGGTCCTTGGTTGAAAATTCCACCTTCACTTCACACTATTACATAAAAATTAGTGATCGAGTGAGAACCATCGATCATGATCCATGAGGTTGAAGTTGATTGGTTAAGAGGTTGGTTGTGGTTAAATTTGATGGTCTCACTAATGTCAAAGACATCCTTATGAACATCAAATGATGGGATCATAACTATCAAATTTAAGCTTGTGAGGTTCCTTTGGTCAAATGTCAACATGTCACACATCATGTTCTTAGTGCTCTTAGGACTTCAGGGTTGACAAGGTCTATTAGATCATGTTAGGTGATGAACATGAACCATTGATCATGATCCATGAGGTCTTATATGATTGGCTCAACTTTGGGGGCTCTTTGATCTCACACCATTAGATTAAGGTCACTAGGTGAATGCCAATAGTCAGATCCTGTAAGATGCACAAACATTAAATTAGTCCATGATACACATAGGCTTAAATTGAGGGGTTAACCTTAGATTAACAGTATTAAAACACACTATGGTCTAAGTTTTAATGTGATAATCCTAAGGTTTAAATGTTTAGAAGTTCCCCTTTTGGACTAAGGATAAAATTTTGGATGGGGTTTATTTTGAATGCCTCATTAACATAACCAGCATCCTCATGAATGTCAAATGATGGAAGTGAGGTGATAAAAATAAATGACATAGAAATTTTTATAGTGAGAGTAGTTTAGTGCATATTTCATCCTAGGATGATATTTCACTATTGGATCGAGCCTCCAAGGAAGTGAGGACCATTAGTTCTGCATCCAAATTAAGACATCAAATTAGAGCATGACATGTTTAGTAATTTAGACTAATGTTTAGGATCATTGAGGCATCATCCATGTTAAACAAACACCAAGACATTTTAGGATTAAAACTTAGGCTAAACATTGATAAGGTCTTAGTCTAGGATGAAAAGGGTCTTGTGGACATAACATTTAATGAGGTTAGGAGGGATTTAAAAGGGGGAAGGAACATAAAAGGAGACTTATGTATAATTTTATGTCAAGGTTTGGGCATGTTTGAAAACATAACTGAGCCTTAATATAAAATTAAACTTATGGTCTTTTTAAAAGGACCAATTCTTGCTAAATTTTCTCCCACAAAATTTTTGAATTTGAACCCTTAGGTATTTTGTTCAGGAACCCTACCATCTTCCATGAAACCTAAACTTAGCCATCCAAGGGTAATAGTCAGTAGGGTTATCTCATAAATCATAATTAAACATGCAATTACCCATCCCTTTTTAGGTGGATGATCTTTAAATTCTAAAAAGACTAACCTCATGAAATCCAAACCAGGATATAGATGTTTTGAAACATTTACAAGGGTCCCCACTTTGCAAAGAAAACAAAATGGGGTATGTTGGTCACAAAAATAGATGGGTAGAAGACTGACTTGGACATGTAGAATATGATAATTCTTAATATCTGATCTAGTTAGTTTAATGGAGGTTGTAGGCCTATATAGTCCTGTTGACCTATAGTGTCACAAGTGGGGCATGATGACTACACCTAACATGTTAGATTTAATTTTTATTATTACTTACTATTATTTTATGTATATATACATGAATTATCCATATTAACCTAAACTAAGGAACACTCAAACATAATTGTATTAAAGAACATTTATCTATAAAATGAGTTGAATATATATATATATATATATATATATATATATATATATATATATATATATATATATATCTTGAATCAAACACAACCCTAAGGTAATTTTAGGGGTTTTACCCATAAAAACTTCCCTTATGAGAGGTTGTAGGATTGTGTAGTCTTGTTAACTTGAAGTGCCATAGGTGGCGGTGATAACCCCACCTAACATGTTAAATTTGATTTTTATAATTAATTATTATGATTTTATGTATTTCATAATTGTGTGTGTGTGTGTGTGTGTGTGCGCGCGTGCGTGCGTGCGTGCGTGCGTGCGTGTGTGTGTGTGTGTGTGTGTGTGTGTGCGCGTGCATGCGTGCATGCGTGTGTGTGTGTGTGTGTGTGTGTGTGTGTGTGTGTGTGTGTGTGTGTGTGTGTGTGTGTGTGTGTGTGTGTGTGTGTGTGTGTGTGTGTGTGTGTGTGTGTGTGTGTGTGTGTGTGTGCGCGCGCATGCGTGTGTGTGTGTATCCATCTAAGTCTCATGCTCATATATGGATTACCATATATAGTGGTGATATTGGATGTATCTTTTTTTGAAAAAATTGAATAATAAGATACCAATTTTTTTATTTAAATGTATGTATGTATGTATTTATGTGTATGTATGTATTTTCATACACACACACATACATATAATATATATTATATACATATATTATATAAATACATACATATATGTATGTATGTTTGTATGTATGTATGTATGTATGTATGTATGTATGTATGTATACACATAGATATATCAATACACACACACATACACAAACATCATGTGTGTGTACATATGTATGTATGTACATGAATCATCCATATTAACCTAAACTAAGGAACATTGACTCATAATTATACAAAAGAATACTTATTTTTAAAATGATTTAAATATAGTATGTGATATATGAGTTATATATACTCAATCTACCATTAACCTAAGGTCAAGACAAGGTATTTACCTCTAGAAACGTCCCCTATGAGAGTTTATGGTATTTTGTAGTCTTATTAACTTGTAGGGACTTGGATGGGGTGTGATGAACCCACTTGAAATGTTAAATTTTATTTTTTATTATTACTTAATATGATTTTATGTATTTTTAAATTGCTTGTGTGTGTGTGTGTGTGTGTGTGTGGGTGTGGGTGTGGGTGGGTGGGTGGTTGGGGAGATATATCTTTGTGTATGTGTATACATAGGTAAGAGTATGTGTGTGTGCACGTGCATGTACGTGTGTGTATCAATCAGCCATATTAACCTTAATAAAGGAACATTCACTAATAATTATAAAAAATAATGTTTATTTTTAAAATAAGGTAAATATAGTATGTGATATATGAATTATATATTATATACCCTCTTTCTACCTTGTGACACTAAAACTCAAACCTACAAACAAAAAAGAATAATTAATCAATCTATTTTGACACAAACCAAATGAGAAATTAAAATAAGTTGATCATTACTTTAGGATCACAATATAAGGGTGGCGACTTAATGAATCCATTAGATAGTTCCATTTGTTCCACTTCATTTAAACTTTAATTTTAAATATGGTATGATGTTCTTGCGATCCTCTTAACCCTTTTCTATATATTTTTGTGTTCGAATGATTTAATTAAAGTATTATTAAATTTTGAAAAAATAAATCATAATGTAGTTATACAAAAGAAAAATTATTATTTCTAAACATCCATTTGTTCAAAGGGTCTTGGATAACTTAACCTCACTCAAATTAAACCCTAGGTTAGTCATATAAATTATTATCTTTTAGGTATAAAATAAGATTGAAATCAAACTTAGAAGACAACTATGAAACTTAAGTATGACCCATGTGATATTTTGAATAAAATTGAAATCTCTATGTAAGGCCATATATTCAATTTAAATTAACTATTTTAATATAAACCCCTTAGTTTTTCATAATATATTATAACTAAAAAAACAAAGTAAATAAATTTTAACTCTTTGTCAATCACAAATAAGATTTTAGTGTTTTACTGCTTCCTTCTTAGCCAAGAAAAACATGTTTTGAATATAAAGAAAATGAATATATATTTTGAAACTTTTATAAATATAAAATTTGATATTTTTATCAAATGAGTGTGAAATATTAGATCAACAGTTGAATATTTTTTGTTAATAATGATTACAAATATAATTGGTCAATTTTGGAAGACTTTTTTATAAGAAAACTATTGGTACTTTTCTATGTCGTTAAAGTTAGTTTGGATAAATTAAATATCTAAAATCTAAATTTATCAAATCCAAGGATTGAAACATGTTTTAAATGGATTAAAAAATTATTTCAATAAATAAATAATTATATTATCAATAATCATAATTAAATTTTACTATTTTATTAATCAGTTTTACAAGTGAAAGTTTCTAATACACTTTTACATTGTCAAAACCATTTAAAATGATAGGTCAAGTTTATAATTAATCTCAAATAAAATTTATGTAATGTGGAAATCATATTTTATCTAAATTATAAAATATACATAAACCATAAAAATAATTTATTTATTATTTTATTGATTTATTTAATTATATTTTCTTACCCAATTTATCAGCCTAAAATTATAGTGAAACAATGTTTTAAACCATTATTTTATTTTGCAGCCTTTTTGTGTGTCCACTCGTAGACAAAAAATTTAGGTGACTTATTTATGAATTATTATAACTAAAATTAAATTAGAATCATAAAATTATTCTTTTTATTTTTAGATAATTAATTAGATATTATTTCTTTTTCTTTTTCCTACCTTGGAATAGATGTAAGAAAGACTAGTGTTATGCTTGTTTTTTATGTGAATTGTTGTGTTAAGTAAACAATAAAACTAGTTTTTGGTTGTTTCTATCCTAATAAATACCTTTAAAACCCTAGTATAAATATAAAACCTTATATTTAACTAAATTAAATATTGGTTTAGTTGTGTCTAGTTAAATATAAGGAAGTTATTAGTTAGCAGTATAATAGGGTGGGCTCTTGTTATTAAACCATACCTATAATTAATAGTCTAACTAACCTTATTCTACATAAAATGGTGTATTATATCAAACCTTAATATCACATAACTACATGTCATCCAATTATTGGTGATAGTTTTACCTACAAGGATAAATATGAAGGCGATGCTTCTAGTTAGATAGAAGGAAGTTATCAGTTAACAATCGAGTAGGGTGTGTAATATTATTATTAAACCTATGTCCAGACATAGATAGACTAAAAAACCTTATACATATAACAATGTATCATTTTAACCCTTAATATAACCTAATTATGTGTGGGATAGTTAGTGGACATATTATTATCTAGAAGGATAAATGTGAAGGTGAAAGTTGTGAGGCAGACTAGAGAATGACAGTTACCTACAAAGTAGAACCAAGATTCATTTTGGTAATAGGTGAACTACATATATAATTTATTCTCATATGAATGAATTCATATAATATATGTATACAACATAGAAACTGATCGTGACTATTGATAACTAACTTTTATGACACTTTTCCTTACTACAGACAAATTAAAAATAATTGATTAATTCTGGAAGACTTTTTTATAAGAAAACTATTGGTACTTTTCTATGTTGTTAAATTCAGTTTGGATAAATTAAGTGTCTAAAAATTAAATTTATCAATTCCAAGGATTGAAACATGTTTTAAATGGATATAAAAATTAGTTCAATAAATAGATGATTGTATTATCAAGAATCATAATTAAAGTTTAATAGTTTATTAATCAGTTTCATGGGTGAAAGTTTCTAATACACTTTTACATTGTCAAAATCATTTAAAAATGATAGGTCAAGTTTCTAATTAATCTTTCATAAAATTTATATAATTTGAAAATCATATTTTATCTAAATCATAAAATACATATAAACCATTAGAATAATTTATTTATTATTTATTGTATTTATTTAATTATGTTTTCTTACCCAATTTATCAACTTCAAATTAAAATGAAGAAATTTTTTAAACCACTATTTTAAATATTAATTTAGTTGTGTTTAATTAAATATAAGGAAGTTATTAGTTAGAAGTACAATAGGGTGTACTCTTGTTATTAAACCTATGCCTATAATTATATAATTTAGCTAACCTTATTCCACATAAAATGGTGTCTTGTATCAACCCTCAATACCACCTAAATACATTTCATCCAATTATTTGTGATAGTTTTACCCACAAGGATAAATGTGAAGGTGATGCTTCTAGTTATATCTAAGGAAGTTATCAGTTAACAATAGAGTAGACAATAGAGTAGGGTGTGTAATATTGTTATTAAACATGTGCCTAGACTTGGATAGTCTAACAAACCTTATTATGCACACAAAAGTGTATCATTTCAACCCTTAATAGCACCTAATTGTGTGTGGGATAGTTATTGGACATAGAATTATCTATAAGGGTAAATTTTAAGGTGAAAGTTGTGAGGTAGACTCGAGAATGATAGTTACCTACAAAGTAAAACCAACACTCATTTTAGTAATAGGTGAACTACATCTATCCTTAATTCTCATATGAATTAAGTCATATAATATATGTATATAGCTTATAAACTAAGCATGAGTATTAGTAACTAACTCTTATAACACTTTTCCTTATTCCATGCACCAATTAAATATAATTGGTCAATTCTAGAAGACTTTTTGTATAAGAAAACTATTGGTATTTTTCTAAGTCGTTAAAGTCAATTTAGATAAATTAAATATCTAAAAAATAAATTTATAAAATCCAAGGATATACACATGTTTTAAATGGATAAAAAATTTAATTCAATAAATAAATAATTATATTATTGAGAATCATAATTAAATTTTACTATTTATTAATCAGTTTCATAGGTGTAATTTTCTAATACACTTTTACATTGTCAAAACCATTTAAAAATGATAGGTCAAATTTCTAATTAATCTCGCATTGAAATTATATAATGTGGAAATAATATTTTATATAAATTATTAAATACATACAAACCATTATAATAATTTATTTATTCATTTTTATATTTATTTAATTATGTTTTCTTACTTAGTTTCTTAACCTGAAATTAAAGTGAAAATATTTTTTTGAACCACTATTTTATTTTGCAGCCTTTTTGTGTGTCCACTAGTAGATAAAAAATTTTGGTGACTTATTTATGAATTATTGGAACTAAAATTAAATAAAAACCATAAAATTAACTTTTGGTTTTTTTAGATAATTAATTAGACATTATTTCCTTTTCTTTTTCTTATCCTGGAATAGATGTATAAAAGACTAGTGTTATATTTGTTTTTTATGTGAATTATTATGTTAGGTAAAAAAATAAAACTATTTTATGGTTTTTACTATCCTAATAAATACCTTAAAAACTTAGTCTAAATTAAAAATATTAAATGTAAATTAAATATTGGTTTAGTTATGTCTAGTTAAATCTAAGGAAGTTATTAGTTAGCAGTACAATAAGGTGTACTCTTGTTATTAAAACTATGCCTATAATTATATATCTAACTAACCTTATTTCACATAAAATGGTGTCTTTTATCAACCTTGAATATCACCTAACTACATTTCATCCAATTATTTGTGATAATTTTACCTGTAAGGATAAATGTGAAAGTGATGCTTATAGTTAGATCTAAGGAATTTATCAGTTCATAATATAATAGGATGTGTAATCTTGTTATTAAAACCATGCCTAGACTTGTATAGTCTAATTAACCTTATTCTACATAAAAAAAAAAAGTGTATCATTTAAACCCATAATAGTACCTAATTGCATGTGGGATAGTTAGCGGACATAACATTATCTGGAAGGGTAAATATGAAGGTGAAAGTTATAGGGTAGACTAGAGAATGACAATTACCTAAAAAGTATAACTAACAGTAATTTTGGTAATAGGTGAACTACATTTATTATTTATTAATATTTGAATGAATGCATAGAATATATGTATATATATTATAAATTAAGCATGAGTATCAATAGCTAACTCTTACAACACTTTTCCTTACTACATGTACCAATTACTAACCTTAAGCGATTTTTATTTGTGTGCTAATCATAATTTAATAACATTATAGAACATAAGGATGAGTAAATATGTGGATATATATTTTTATATATGTGGTGACCCAAGTTGGGTTTTTATTTGAGTGAATTTGGAAACGTGGCTTTATATTATCAGGTGTTGATCATTTACTAAGACACTCTTGAGAGTCAAAGCTACTCCAAGTAGTGACAAATTAATTATTATTGGGACTTATTAATTATTTAAGATAATGGAATATAATTTATATCAACACTCATATGTACTCTTGTGAGATAATGTTTTTCTATTAAACATAATGTCTTTACGATGTTGAATTCTTTAATATTAAGGTTTGTTAAGAGTAACTATCTATGTTTTGAGCATTCTTGTTTAGAGATTATATAATTTATATTTTATTTAAATATTTATATATCTCTTACTTGGATTATTTAGCCAATCCAATTCTTTTGTGATGACATCTCATAGAGAGATAGTCACTCATTTAATTTTAGAACTAAATCTAACCCTGATTATGAGTGGCAAATATGTAAGTTATCCCAATTGAGTGAAAAATTAGATCTTACGACTTATTATAGGTTAGGTTTTCCTAATATTCAACCCTCAAATTAATTTATGACTCTTTTTCAAGTATTTATAGCATAATAATTAAATAAAATAATTTTCATTGATCTATATTCTGATTATTGGTGACCCTTCTATTATGATTAGTATAAATGATGTTTGTTTCCCTTGAGAGGGATATAAGAATATAAACTTATTTGTGTTACATGATTCCCAAGAGAAAATATTTTTTAGTACTATATTAAATACCTTTCCCTTTAAATCCATTATTTGGTAGTGCTATCAAATGTAACTTATAACATATGTCTAATATTGTTTTACTTGTAAATGTTTGATCTTGGAAGAATGATAGTTTGTCTTATTACATTTAAATAAACAAAAATAAAATATAATTAAAAGAGATTATTTTTTTAGGATATCTTAATTATACATGATAGTGTTAGTAAGTTTCTCTTTCATAAAATTATAATGTAAATATGTTAAATTAAACCCTCATGAGGTGTGATTATATCAAGAACTGATTTTAAATTTAATTCTCTCCTAGAGATGCTTTTTATGTCAAGTTTATTGAAATTGAACTACTGTGGGTTAAATAAACAAACATCATTTAATTAACTTTATTTCAAAATTCATATTGTGACATTGGTCATTTGGTAACAACAATAAACAATAGTTTAGAATGAAAATTAACTAATAAAAAAATACCATGGTTTACTTAGGTTTTTGGGATGAATATTTTGGCCATGAAATTTTGGTATTAAAGCACAAGTTCGACACTTATAACTCTAGGTAAATCAACATGCATGTCTCATTTATCTTCCACTTTAAATAGAAATTACATTTTATGTTTAAAATGGTTCTTGATGGGAGAAATTTTGTTCATAAGACATTCATGATAATTTTTTATACTAAGATAATATATGCATGGATGTCATATTTTTATTATTTAATTTTAAAAAAATTATATTTCATAAACAATGAGTTATTTTAAAAAACATAGATCAAACACCTATATTTGTCATGTGATATTTTTGAGGCACTGAGATACTATGTGTAAGTTTTCTTACTTGATATTCTTCATTTTGAAAATAGTAGTGATTCATGATTGATTGGTGATTTGAAGTTATAGAGAAAACATGTGTATTATAATTATGGGCCAATAATATGAATTTTGATCCTTATATATTTCCATTTTACTTTTTTCCATTGTGTTGTGATGTACTTGTATCCCTTTATACCCATTGTTATGAACCAATGTGGACTAATACAACACAAGTTATTCATATGTTTCCTTAACCTTGGTAGTGAACTGTATATGTATCTAAGTGAAACCTCTTATTTAACATCTTGCACCATAATGCATCTACATATAACCTCTATAAAAATCTCATCCTCTCCAAAATAACTATTTTATCAATTTTTCATAGTGTATGTGATAAATTCCAAAAATATCAATTATTTTTTTGGGAAAAGTACATACCTATGTGAATGTAAATGTATGTGTGACATAATTTATGCCCATAAAACCTATGTGAAATTATTGACTATTGTAATTTACATCTTGTGAAGTATCCTTGTGATGCACACTCTATGATTGATCTTTGTGAACTTTTTTTTGGAGGCATATGAAGGATGATATTTCTACTAATATTTTATGTCCATGTCATGTTTAGTGGCTACTTAATCCACTTAGTTAAAGTGATGTTTATTTTTTTTATTATGGTATACAAGAATTTTCTCTTTATATTCATTGATAATTTATGTTGATTTCAAAAACAACTCTATTTTTTTTAATTGACTTGCTTAGGTTATTTAACCATTTATTGCTTGAGTTTAACATACTTTTAAATTTTAATTTTTATTCATTTTATCAATGAATCTCTTTGTGTCTACTTGGCCCTTCATTTATTTTAATTATTGTTTTAATTTCTTTTGAGTTATTATTTCATTGATTTAGAACAATGGTTTCTTATATGTCATAATGTGAATGATTTACACCTTATACGTATATGGGGGATAAGATGATATCCTTAAAAATAATTATAGGTTTGAGATAGAACAATCTTGTGGGATAAGTCTTGAGCCTATCATCCCACCCACCAAATGTGGTGGTTTTATGTAGGATCTTACTAAAGTGATTGTTTTATTATTATTATTTTTGGAGGTTTATGAAGGAAATTAACATCAAAAATAAATAAATTTCTCTATTATTTAAGTCCTATGAATTTCTCACTCAGATGAAACTTGAATTTACATAGTGAATAATCGACATGAAATTTCACTTAGATTTACTCAATATGATCATATAACATAATTTATCTTATTTTATAATTCTTCATATCATAAATTATTAGGATAATCAGTTGAATTATGATGGAATATGGGTATCAGTATGGCATTATTAGAACTACAAAAATAAATTGGCATCAACTACTTGACTTGAAAACTACACTATATTATTGAACTCTACTTATAAGATATTATTCAAATACATAATAAAAAAAAATGTTGTCCAAGTTTGTTAATAATATCCTTGTTCATGTATTAAAAATGGGAAATTTTGTAGTAAAAGTTATGGCATGTACATCATTGTTAAAAAATTGTATAAATTTAAGCTCATTTGAAAGGACATAGGCCAATGAAAACATTATTAACAGCATGATTTAATCATATGGATTTATAACACAAAGAAAAGTTGTTGTTGTTGATAATATGCCTACTTGAGTCACACTAATGTATTTATAAATTAATTAGTTAATCTCTTGAAAGTACATTTTTATTATGATGCCTAGATTTTGTCTAACACATTGATGATGATGCTTTTATAAAAGGGGGAGAATTTAATACACCTCTTATTGAAACACTTTTACTTAATCTAACTCAATATGTTTTTTGATGTTCATTAACCCTTGGTGTATGTGGGAATTTGAATTATTTTCCCTCCTTTTGTAAATAATTAAAATTTTCCATTTATATTATGAGTGTTTATAGAAAATTAATTTGAAATAATGTAGGCTAATATAATTAAAATTAAAAGTTATAAAATTAAAATATGAAAATAAGTGGGTACATAGTTCTTCTAGTAAGGCTATGAACACTAACTAGTAGGCTTGTTATATAGTCTAGAGGACCTAAGATTCTAGATTAAGTTTGATGGATTATACAAGTGAGTAGAGTGTGTAAGAAAATTTTTAATAAATTAATTTATTTATTAATATGATCATGCAAGAATGTAAGGAAATAAATATGTTTGATAAAGTGGGTATACTTATATAAGTAAACCCACATGGTACATATAAGAGAATCTAATAAAAATGTAAAAATACTTATGGACCTTGTAAAGAGAGTTATTTTTTATGTAATAAATGTGTAGGAGTGGTTTTAGTTATAAAATTAATCCCAAATGGACATTTTAATGAAAATAATGGGTGTGTAAGG
The DNA here is from genome assembly GCA_037957365.1 of Torreya grandis. Classification (NCBI taxonomy): domain Eukaryota; kingdom Viridiplantae; phylum Streptophyta; class Pinopsida; order Cupressales; family Taxaceae; genus Torreya; species Torreya grandis. Next base: position 457,908 of record JARHVA010004606.1, read on the forward strand.
ATAAGTGAATGATTTTATAAGGAGGGTACTCCCTCCATTAAATAAATTTGGTAGATCTTTGTTATAGAAAATTATATTTATTTTCTCATTAATGGTGATTTTGGGAATGGAACATCCATTTTTTAGACCTTTTTAGAGGAATGATCTTGAGAGATTGTTGTGACAATCATTCTTTTTGGAGTGTTGAGTCTTGAAAACTTGTTTGGACAAGTGGTAGAGAGGAGGTATGATTATTTAACTTAAAATTATTTGATCATATTAATAAAAGTGTAAAAATGTCTTACTCAACCTTCATTTGGTTGTTATTTAGTGAAAAATAGGGTTCACTTTAAGAGGCCTTGATTTAAACCCCTTAGGTTTGTTTAGGTGAATCAAATTCACTCTGTTGGTGAATCAAAGTGCATAGATCATGTGGAAAATTTTCATTTTTTTGGTGGTGTTATAATGATGAAAGAGCCAAGATGATATTCCACTCTTAGGCATCATTATACTATGTGGTTTCATTATTCAATCAAGATTTAGTATGATATTGGGCATAAAATTGGTGCTATATAGTAACATACTATCATGCAACACCATACTATTATTGATGCTTGGATTTTCACCCTTGAGGAGATGATCAACTCTCCTCATCCAAGTGGAAAAATGGAATCATCTCTCTTGCTATGGGTGACAATTATATTGAGATGAATCTCTAGATTGGGGGCTAGCTCCCCTTGATGCACCTTTAAGCTCTTTCTAAACTAACAACTCTGAATGAAAAGGGAGAAGGAAAATAACTAAGAAAACAAGTGGTGATGCACCAATATTTGATATCCTCTTAAATGACTAAAACCATTACTTAAAGGCAAAACAAGGATGTTTCACATAAAATCTTAACAAAATACATTGTTGCATCAGTCTTTCGTAAGTTAGATTAAGGAAGGCACTTAACATTTAGGAGGGTGATGAATGATTCTACAAAGAGAATACACATATACCACTTTTAATATGTGTATATACTTAGTAAATAATACTAACAAAGACTAAAACATCATCCCTTCTACACATTGGTAAGTGACCATAGATTGAAATCCTATAAAATAACCTTTTCACTAGTCATTATCAATAAGACTTGAACTTATTCTCAATAGTGCAATGTGTGAATGGAAAAATCACTTTTATTTTCTTCAAGAGTTACCAATACAAATCTAACAAGAGTTTCACTATAACCAGTAGAGGCTCCTCAAAAAGAGTAAAAAGAATACATATATATAGTTTTTTGAAAGGGAGGTCAAGTGAATGAATTGCATAGATCAATCCAACATGTGTCAACTAAGATTAGAAATAGCTACTATCCATTCTATAAGATGTTCTTTTTATAGTTACACTAGCAAAATAAAGATATTTCAAACTATGTTTTTCCATAAATGGATCTAGCTATTGGAAATTTGTGTTTACATTAGTTGCTCTTTGTTGGTTCATTGAGCTATGAAATGTTGTAACAAACTAAACCATTAACCCTCTATTTCTAATGATTATGCACCAAATGTTTAGAATTTTTCCATGTGTCACTTCCATATTTGTTTTCAGGTTCCTACTCTCTTGTTCTTAACTCTAATTGCTATTACTTGGATCTTGAAATTGACATTCTATGGGTTGTCACTCCTTGATTATTTTCTTCAAACTTCTTATTCTTAGCACTTATTTTTAGAATTTTTGTTTTCATCATTCTTTTAGACAATTTCTCTAAAAGAATTCTTTAAATCTCTTCTTCCTTTCCTCTTGGCTTTTCCTCAGAAAAAAAATTCTAAAATAATTATTTCTTTTAGACTTGAGCCTTTTCCTATATGCATTTATTCCTTCAACTTTGTGAAAATGCCCTTCAGCTTTTCAAAAAGAACCTTTTATCTTTTTGCAATGGTCCACCTTTTCCCCAAAACAATCCTTTGGACTTTGTGAAAATGTCTCTTCTGAAATGAACATACCCTTCATAAGAAATGTAAATGACCCTTTTGACTTGAAAGTGGCATTCAAAAAAATGCAAGTGTCCTTCAATATTTTTACAATGGTTCTTTTTTGAATAAAGCATACCCTTTAGAAAAACTACAACATACCCTTCAAAAAATTGAAAGGGTACTTTATCTTGAAAAAGTCCTCCAATAAAGTTAAAATGCCTTTCATAAAAGTTACAAGCACCCTTCAAAAAATTTATTTCAAACAATAAATCTGAAATAATTCCTTTGGAAATATTTAAGTGAACAATTTCTTGAAAGAGAGATACCTTTCAGAAAAAATGTTTGGGCCTTCAAAAAAGTTGTTTCAAACAAAATGTCTAAAATAATTTTTTCCCTCATATTTTTGAAAATATCCCTTCAAAAAGGAAAGTGTCCTTCAGAAGAAATGCAAGTACCCACTTTATAGAGAAAATGCCCTTCGGTAAACTTGAAGTGTACCCTTTTGAAAGGAAAAATACCCTTTAGAAGACTTGTCTGGGCAATTTTTTGTGAGAAAGTGTCCTTCAAGAAAGTTGTAACTTACCTTTCAAAATATTTCCATCAAATGAAAAGTCTAAGAAATAATACTTATCAAAGGACCAAAGAAAAATTTCTAAAAGAATTCTTTGCAAAGGACTTAGCCAAAAGACTGAAAAATAAATCTATCAAAACACAAAAAAATTGGGTTTTTTACATGTAAAATACTTCAACTTTGTATAATAACATTTATTATGAATGAAACATGCATACTAATCTTGGATAAAGATATAAACATAGATGTTTTTTACAGAAAAGGGGTACCCAATTTTGGCTTGAAGGGCTAAAATTTGGTCAACAAATTGGTGACTTGTAGGGGTAGTATGCATGTTATGATAACCAGACTAGTAACCTTATCCAACTTAGGGACAATGGAGTCAATAGATTCTTGAATATGACTAACAAGGATTATTCCAAAAAAAAACACAAGGAAACACATCACACAACAATAGAAAGACCAAATAAAGACAACACAAAACTAGACAAGGACAAACACATGTGCATAAGCACTTAGGGAAATAAGGAAAATAGGAAACTATGTGAAATAAAAATAAGAGAACCATCAATAACAATGCTTTAGATATATCCCATTGATTAGGATATGAAACTCCTCTACATCAAACTCTGAGGGTTGGAAAGCATTATGTTGTTTGCACTATGTGATCACATATGGGCCACTCTATAAAGAATCAAACTTTATGTGATTTGTAGGTTTGTCCCTATCTTTATCCCATTTTAGGATAATCTCTTCTTCCTTGAATCTTATTGGAATGGACTTCCTATAAAAATACTTCTTTTTTTTTTGTTGGTGAGTAGTCATGGTGTACATATCTTGATCTCTTATTTCCTCAAGATCCATCAACTCACATAATCTGACCTCCATGCTATCATTATCCATCAATTATAGCTGATAGGTAAGATCTAAGGTTGGGAATTCAAGTGAGATAGGAATTATAACTTCCCTTCCATACACAAGTGTATATGGTGAGTTCCTAGTTGCTCTCTTTGGGGTGATCCTATCAGCCCAAAGGGTTATTTTCAACTTGGTGTGGAAAGTACTTTGATTCTCCTCCATTGTTCTCTTGATGATCTTGATCCAGTTCTTGTTTCTGGACTTAGCTAGTCCATTTCCTTGAGGATATTAGTTGGAGGAGGTGCTAAGATAGATTTCATGCTTCAAATACCATTCACTTTTCCTTACTCCTAAGAAGGTTAGTGCATTATTTGAAATGATTATTGAAGGAGCTCCAAATTTGGTTATTATACCTTCATAAAAGTCTAGTATTGAATTTTCATTTTCCTCCTTAAGAGCTATAGATTCTACCCATATTTTAAAATAATTAGTGGTAGTCAACACCCACTTGTGACCAACACTAGAAGGAGTATTGATCAGACCTATGAAATCCAAACCCAATTGCATAAAGGGTTGTTCAACCTAGATTGGCTGAAGAGGCAAGGCAACTAGTTTTTGTTTTCCATTAAAAATAAAACACTTTTGTAATTTCCTTACCCAAGCATGGGTGTCCTTAAACAAGCTAGGCCAAAAGTATCTAGCTCTCATGATCTTAGTTGTTGTATTTCTTAGAGCAAAATGGCCACCGACTAGCCCATCATGGAAGTCATGCAATACTTTGTCAATTTGATCTAAATTAATGCATCTCAAAAGCATACCTAAAAATTCCTTTCTAAAAATCACTCCATCAATAAGAACATAAGGAATAGATTGCAGCCTAAAGTACCTTCTTTTGGCCCTATCAAGACCTTGTGGATATTTACCAATTTGAAAGAAATGAATCATGTCTTGTGTTTAGCTCCTTGTGGTTGAAGGTAGCAGTTATTGTAGGATCACCATGTTATTGGTAATTTGAGATGTTTTGATGTCAAGAAGCTTAGTGAAGAAGGTTCAGTGCTCCAGTATCATAGGTTGTCATGGATGTCAAAAATGCAATCATTAATGATAAAAGCTTAGTGGTATTGAAGAATGCTTTTGACCCAAGGATTTTCTATGTTTTGTATAAGATAGAAGTTACATCATGAAAAAAAATTTAATGACACTTGCAGTGTAAATTGGGTTTGTGAACTTCCATTACTTTTACTTATTTCATAAGTAACAAGTAAATAATATTTAAAACTCCAAATGGATCTTGTGGTATAAATCAGGCTTGTAAAGAGATTTTAATTATATAATAAGTAAATTAGTCTCGAGAACCTGAATGGGTATGGGTGAGTAAATTAGGTTTTCAGAACAACTTTACTTCTTTCAACTTTATAAGTTAAGTTGTCTCAAGAACCTGAATAGGTCTACCTGTGTTGATCAGGTTTATGCAATGACTTTACTTAGTTCATTTTTATAAGTTAAGTTTCCTCAAGAACCTAAATGGGTCTAATATAGAGTAACTTAATTTATTTGTATTTTATAAGTTAAGTTGTTAAAGGAACCTAACTTGTTCTAGATGAATGGATCAAGGTTGAGAGGTGACATTACTTATTTCAAGTTTTTAAGTTAAACATTATTATAAACCCAAATTGGTCTAATAGGGTAGATATAAATTTCATGAATTCACTACTTATTTCAATTTCTTGAGTAAAGTTATCAAAAGAGCTTGAATGGGTCTCAAGAGTGTGCATTATATTTTCAAGACTTTCTTATTGATGTCCTCACAATTGAAGTTGTTAGCATCTCTAAAGTAATATATGTTCAAGAGTCTAAACTAATAAATGGAGAAGAACCTAAATTGGTCTTAAGTGAATTATTGTGGGAAAAATGGTTTGGACTTTGAGATTTCTTGTGGGAAAAATGTCTGAAACATTTCTCTGACATAATAGGTCTTAAGTGAATTCTTGTGGGAAAATTGTCTGAGGGAAATTTTCAAAATTCCCAAAGGGTAATTGATCCTTACATTTTCCCTAAAGGTATCTTTTCAAAAATTCTAAAGGTATCATTTCAAAAACCTAAAGGGTTTGTGAACCTTTACATAAATTCTAAAATATATGTGTGAAGATTTGAAGGGCATGTGCACCAGTGTGAGTTTTTAGAAGGGTACATTGCAAACATCACTGAAGGGAACTTGGAAAATTATAAGTTTTTTGAAGGGCATGTGAGCCATTGTAAGTTTTTTGAAGGGTAATTTTCATCATTCCCAAATGGTATGTGGACTATTGCAAGTTTCTCTAAAGTTACATGCACAAGCTTTCGAAGGATATAGTTGGAAAGAACATAAAGCTTATTCAGAAATGATGAATGATAAGTTTGGATAACACCAAATGAAGAATGCAAAGGATAAAATGGTATTCTTTCAGAATTTTTATCCATAGAACTTCAAATAAATATTTGAAATAAAAAGCTAAAACAATTGTCTAAAAAAAATAATTAAAAGATAGCTACAGAGGAAATAAAAACCAATCTGGGAGACATAAGAAAAAAAATTGGTCTAAGTTATGCACTCTTGAAAACCCAATAAAAGATAAATTGCATAAGAATAAGTTTTTCATCTTAGAGAACCCGATAAGGTAAGTTGAGTTGTGCACTCTCAAAAACCTAAAAAGAGATGAAGGGATTAATGTGAAAAATTGCATTTACAAGAACCCAAAAAAGTGAGTTGGTTATAAAAGTCTAAAGCATCATTTAAAAAATATAACTAGTTCTTGTAAAAATGGCTACTCATATGAGTCATGTATGTATATATATATATATATATATATTCAAAGGTCACTTTCAAAAAAAATTAATGAAAATTTCCAAAGTGATAGGGTAAAGAGAAGATGAATAGGCATTTTTTTTGGGAATGAGAGGATTTTGGTTGTAGAAGTAAATGGATTAAGACTCATCTAAGCATGGAGCAGTTATAACCAAATTTGAAGAATCTAGTGTTACAAACAGATAATCTTACATAGAGTATGTAAGAAGGAAGAGTGAAGATCATTTAAAAGAGTGTTGAAGAAGAAATGAGCAATTACAGATACGACTTACAACAAAGAATAGACTTGGATTCTCTTAATAATCTCAATAGATTTGTAATTCATTTTGTCTAATTGGTCAGCGCCATTAGATTGAAATAGGTTGGTGCTCATAATAGGGAGTGGGTGCTACCTAAGAGTTGGTGATCTTAAAATAGGGTATTGGTGTCTCCATGGTATGGGTCTCCTAAAATGTAACCAATGAGATTCTATTAGTGAGACAAACTTTGTGAGGCTAGATTAGAATAGTATATTCTAGTAGCTTTTTCACTTTGGTTTTTCCCTTTGGGTTTCCATGTATAAATCTAGTGTTGTGCTTTTGTGATTGTGTTGTTTTTATTTCATGTGTTTAAGTTTGCATTTTTTCTTCATTCATCTTGGAAGTTATAATAAATCAATTTTTTGAGATCTACTAATTCACCCCCCCCTCTTAGTAGATAGGTGTGTTCAAAAATTGGTATCAGAGCATTGGGTTCTTAGAAAAAGGCTTAAACAGCATAGGTGAATCTTGGAATTTGAACATAGAATGACTAGTCTTGAAGGAACTTCATCAAATAAGGCACTATTGTTTGATGGGACTAACTATGCTTTTTGGCATATAAGAATGGAGGTGTATTTAACTTCTTTGGGTTTTGATGTTTTGATGTATGTTGTAAATGGATACACACCCCTTGTTGCTCCTTTGACTGACCAAGTAATGAAAAAGACTTTTGAAAACAATGCCAAAGTAAAGAATGTTATTATTTATGGACTGTCAAATAGCAAGTTTGTCAAAGTGATGCATTTCCAACGTGTAAAAGACATATGGGAAAAATTTAAGAGCATCTATGAAGGAGATGATAGAGTAAAGCAAGCAAAGCTCCAAACTCATAAGGGATAGTTTGAAATTCTCAAGATAAATGAGGATGAGAAGATTACAGATTACTTTCTTAGAGTAGATAAGATTGTAAATGCCATCAGAGGACTCAGAGAAATAATAGATGAAGAAGTCATTGTCAAGAAGTTATTAATATCTCTAACAATAAAATATGATTATAAAATTTCTAATATCAAAGAAGCAAGAGATCTAAAAAACTCAAAGTAGATGACTTACATAGAACTTTCACTACTTATGATATGAGGATGGGAGATGCTGAGTCATCCAAGAGAGAAGTTGCTTTCAAAGTTTCTAAGCAAGTAAAAGAAGAGGAAGCTTCTAATTCCAAATATAAGGAGGCTGATGATGTAGAAGCCAATTTCATAAAAAATTTGAAGAAAGGCTCAAGTAAATATAAAGTTAAGTTACCTTCAAAGTGCTTTAATTATGGTAAGATAGGTCACTTTGCTACTAAGTGTCCACATAAAAAGAAAGAATATTCTGATTTAGTTGAGAAGAATTGAAAGGATAAATCCTATTCTAAAAAGAAGAAAATATTCTTTAAGAATAAAAAGGGGTTGTATTCAAAAGAAAAGAGTGACTCGGTAGATGATAATAGTATCTCCTCAAGTGATGAATATGATACTACATTTATGGATAGACAAAATGAAGTTCTATTCATGACTTATGAAACAACTTATTTATGTCAAGATGAAGAAAACCTAGATGATGAGGAGATGAAGAAGGTGAAGTAAATCTAGAATGTGAACTCATATGTGCTATAAAAGAGAATGACAAACTTAGGAAAGAAAATTCTAAAAAAAACTTAGTAAAAAGGAGATTGAGAAATAAAACAAAATATATGAAGAATCTAATCAAATGATAGTGATCTTGAAGACTCAGATAGAAGAGGCAAAGAGGATAGAGGAGATAGTCAAATTTGATTTGGAAGCAAAGTTCATAGAATGATTAAATATTGAGGAAGAAATCATGGACTAAAGAGAAAAGCTTAAAAAGGCCAAAGAACAAATTTATAAAGGTCTAAAACTAAAAGGAGGATCTACCATATTAGATGAAATGATCAGTTCACAAAATCTCTCCAAGAAAAGATCAAGCATTGGATATGATAAAGGCAAGAGTCCCATGTTGAGTACAGTAGGGAATCTGTATGAAAATTTCAAGGTAGTAATAGAATCAAGAATCAAAAAGGAAGAAAATTGCATTCTTGAGGAGAAGAAAAGTAATATTTTGGTTCCTATAAAGACAAAGGTTGCTTCTAAAAAAAAAAAACGTAATAGCAAGGAATGTAAATAAGGTAGAAGTCATGAGAATTCCTATATATCCTCAAATAAGAATGATAACCAGGTATTCTTCATCATTCTATGGTTATTGTTCTAGATGTAATCAATTTGGGCATAAAGCAATTAATTATAAGTTTGTTCCTAAGAGAAGGATAAGCTTTTTAAGTTGGAATTCATTTACTCCTCTACTATATCTAGATTTCATATGTTATAATTGTAATAAATTTGGACATATAGCAAAGCATTGTAGAGCAAATATTGTCAAATCAAAGTCTAACAATGCAAAAAGGGTCAAAACTCCTAAAGTGAACAAAGGTTCACAAATCGATAACAAAATATATAAAAGTGAAATCAAGAAGCCCAAGGATATATGGAAGAAGAAGAATCAATCAATGATTTCTCAAAATACTTTACATACTAAAGAGAAAAATGTATGGGTCATAGATAGTGGCTACTCAAAACATATGACCGGTGACAAGAGTAAGTTCATGAATCTATGTTGATGCAAGGGACTATCAGCTTGGGAGATAATACTATAGTCAAAATTACAGGTAAAGGAACCTTTAATATTGATGCTAAGCTCCCTACTCATGATTTTATTTATTTAAAAGGACTAAATCATAATCTTTTGAGTGTCAGTTCGATGTGTGACAATGAGCATAAAGTCATCTTTGATGTTGAAGGCTCTGAGTTATGTAGGTCTGGTAAAATAGTTACTCAATGAAAAAGGACCAAAAGTAAGATATATAATCTGATTGAGGCAAATGATACAAGTTATCTCATGGGAAATATTAATGAGAGTTGGTTATGGCACAGAAGGATGGGTCATGTTAACTTTGACAATCTAGTCAAAGTAAGTTCTAAAAAGTGTGTAAGACACATGCCCAAAATAATCAAGCCTACAAACATAACTTGTAGATAATTCCATCTTGGTAAACAAACCAAGGTCTCATTTCAAACCAGAGAGTATGCAACTACAAATCCTCTTCAAATACTTCATACTAATCTTTGTGGACCAACCAAGACAAGAAGATCCAAAGGAGTGCATTGTTTCATGTTATTCATAGATGACTACAAAAGAATGACATGGGTAACCTTATTAAAATACAAGTCTCAAGTAGTTGAGAGATTCAAGATATTTAGAGCCATGGTTGAAAATGAAATTGGAAGAAAGATCAAATGTCTCAGATCTGACAAAGGTGTTGAATTCACCTCAAATGAATTTTTAGAGGACTATGAAAAGCATGGAATTGAAAGACACTACTCATCTGAAATAACTCCACAACAAAATGGAGTGTTTGAAAGAAAGAATAAGACCATTAAGGATATGGCTAGGACAATGTTGAAATAAGATAACTTGTCAGATGGTTATTGGAGAGAGGTATTCTAGATAGCCATATACATCTTGACCCCAATTTAATTGAGATTTAATATTGATAAGACTTCATATGAACTATAGTATGGAAAGCCTACTTTTATTGTGTTTGGAATTAAATGCTACATTTGAAGGAAGGAGAAAAAGATAGGTAGTTTTGATTTGAGGTGTGATGAGGGAATATTTCTTGGTTATTCCACTCATATCAAAGCCTATTTTTTCTACAACAAGAGAATTCATAAGCTAGTAGAGAGCATTAATGTTAAAGTTGAAGAGAACCTCAATAAAGTGAATGAGCCCATAAAGGAGATTAGTATTAAAGACTTGAAAGAAGAAGAGGAGGATGAAATGTCAAATAATGAAGAAGAGGTAATGAAAAATGAAAATATGCCTCCCAAATTCATTTAAAAGAAGCATCCTAAGGAAAAAATCATTGGAAAATTTAAAGGAGTCCAAATGAGGAGTAGGGCAGCAATGAACAAAGAATAGGTAAGTTTTGCCTTATTATTTTAAATTGAGCCCAAAAATTAAGTTGAGGCCATCAAAGATGAGAATTGGCAAAAGGCCATGGATGAGAAACTACGTCAAATAGAAAAGAATAAAACTTGGTAGCTAGTTCCAAGACCCAAAAACAAGAATGTCATAGGCACAAAATGGGTCTTTAAAAATAAGTTAATTGAAGATGGAGCTGTAGTGAGAAATAAAGCATGACTTGTTTGTAAGAGGTACACTCAATTATAAGGAATAGACTTTGAGGAGACATTTTCTCCATTGGTAAGATTGGAAGCAATCAGAATGTTTTTAGAATTTTCAATTTTTAAGAAGTTCAAATCCTATCAGATGGATGTTAAGTCTACTTTTCTAAATGGAATGCTTGAGGAAGAAGTCTACATATAACAACATAAAAGATTTTAGCTTAATGATAAGGAAGACTACATGTGTCAACTGAAGAAGGCATTATATGGTCTAAAATAGGCACCTAGAGCATGATATTCAAGGTTGGATCAGTATTTACAATGTAAAGGATTTATCAAACATTATGCTAACAATAATCTATATGTTAAATTTGAAAATGGATATATGTTAATCATAGTTGTTTATGTTGATGACATCATTTTTGGTGGTAGCAACAACAATATGTGCAAAGAATTTTTAAATCAAATTCAAAAGGAGTTTGAAATGTCCATTCTATGAGATCTTTCATTCTTTATTAGTCTACAAGTTACACAATTCAATGAAGGAATCTTCATATCCCAAACCAAGTATGCAAAAAGTATTCTCAAGAAGTTTAGAATGGAAGACAATCAACTAGTTAGTAATATTATGATAACTAGATGTAAGTGGATAAAAAATGATGAATCTCCTAAAGTAAATCATACTATGTATAGATCATGGTAGTTTACTTTATCTTACTACTACTAGACCTGACATCATGCAAGATGTATGCATGGTTTCTAGATTTCAAGTTGCTCCAAAAGAAACTCATGTGAATGCAGTAAAAAGAATATTAAAATATATCAAAGGTATAGTAGACTATGGTTTGTGGTATCCTTCAAGTAATGATTTCACTTTGATAGCATATACAGATATTAAATGGGCAAGAAGCACAGATGATAGAAGAAGAACAAGTGATGGTGCATTCTTCCATGATAATAGACTTGTTTCATGGCTAAGTAAAACACACGAGTCAGTTACTTTGTCTATAGCAAAAGAAGAATATGTTAAAGTAATGGCATGTTATACACAAGTGTTGTGGATGAAATAGACACTAAAATACATGGAGATAGAGTTTAAAGGACCAATTCACATTCGGTGTGATAATTCAAGTGCAATTAATATCTCAAAAAAACTAATTATGGACTCTATGACCAAGCATATATCAATTAAGTATCACATTCTAAAAGATAAGGTTGTTGATCAAGAAGTTACATTGGAATATGTTCACACAAAGGATTAGATTATAGATATTTTCACTAAGCCTTTGTCTAAACATCAATTTGAATATCTAAGACAGTAGCTAGGAGCGGTGGTTCCTACACCACATCACTAATCTTTGGTGATTAGACATATCTCTAGGAGGAGTTCATCAAGAAACATCTCTAATTACTAGATGAAAAATTACTTAGGAAAATGAGTCATGGCCTAAGGGGGACCTTCTCAATCTCTTTTCATCTGATAGTTTCAAGGATCAAAACTTGGACATAACTAAAAAAGTGTATTTCAAGGGGAACTATTTGACATACTCAAAGATATACTTTGTCATTAATGTCAAGGGGGAGAAATACACAAGATAGAGGTGCAGAGTAGTGATTGACTTATAGTAGAGGATATTTTTTTCTTGTAGTAGAGCACATTTTTTGCCATCAATGACAAAGGGGGAAATTGTTAGAAATTTGAGATGTTTTGATGTTAAGAAGCTCAATGAAGAAGGTTTAGTTCTCTAATATCATAGGTTGTCATAGATGTCAAAAATGCAATCATTAATGACAAAATCTTAGTGGTATTGAATAAGGCTTTTGACCCAAGGATTTTCTATGTTTTGTATAAGGTATAAGTTACATCATGCAAAAATTTTGAATGACACTTGCAGTGCAAATTGGGTTTGTGAACTTCCATTACTTTTACTGATTTCATAAGTAATAAGTAAATAACATTTAAAAACTTGGATGGGTTTTGTGGTGAAAATCGGGCTTGTAAAGATATTTTACTTATTAAAAAAGTAAAGCAGTCTTAAAAACCCAAATGGGTCTGGGTAAGTAAATTGGGTTTCTAGAACAACTTTACTTATTTCAACTTTTTAAGTTAAGTTGTCTCAAGAACCCGAATGGGTCTAACTGTGTTGATCAAGTTTATGCAATGACTTTACTTAGTTCATTTTTATAAGTTAAGTTGTCTCAAGAACCTAAATGGGTCTAATACAGAGTAACTTAACTTATTTTTATTTTATAAGTTAAGTTGTTAAAGGAACCTAACTTGGTCTAGATGAATGGATTGAGGTTTCAAGGTGACATTACTTATTTCAAGTATTTAAGTTGAACATTATTACAAACCCAAATTGGTCTAATAAGGTAGATTGGACTTTCACAACTTCACTACTTATTTCCATTTCTTGAGTAAAGTTATTAGAAGAAATTGAATGGTTCTCAAGAGTGTACATCAAATTTTCAAGGAATACTTTCTTGTTGATGTCCTCATAGTTGAAGTTGTTAGCATCTTTGAATTAATCTATGTTCAAGAGTTTGAATTAATCGATGGAGAAAAACCTAAATTGGTCTTAAGTGAATTGTTGTGGGAAAAATGGTTTGGACTTTGAGATTTCTTGTGGAGAAAATGTCTACAACATTTCTCTAATAGAATAGGTCTTAAGTGAATTCTTGTTGGAAAATTATCTGAGGGACACTTTCAAAATTATTGAAGGGTAATTGATCCTTACATTTTCCCTGAAGGGATATTTTCAAAAAGTCTAAAAGGACCATTTCAAAAACCTAAAGGTTATGTGAACCTTTATAGAAATTTTAAAATATATGTGCAAATATTTGAAGGGCATGTGCACTAGTGTGATTTTTTAGAAGGGTACATTGTAAACATCACCGAAGGGAACTTGGACTGTTGTAAGTGTTCTAAAGGGCATGTAAACCATTTTAAGTATTTAAATGGTAATTTTCATCACCTTGAAGGGTATGTGGACTATTACAAGTTTCTCAAAAGTTACATGCAAAAGCTTCTGAAGGATATAGTTGGAAGGAACATAAGTCTTGTTCACAAACACTGAAGGATAATTCTAGAGAACACAAAAAGAAGAATGCAAAGGATAAAATGGTATTCTTTCAAAAGTTTTATCTAAAGATATTCAAACAAATGTCCAAAATTAAAAGCTAAAAAAATCATCTAAAAAAAATAAGTTAAAGATAGCTACAAAGGAAATAAAAACCAATGCGGGAGACATAAGAAAAGTGAAAACCCAACAAAAGACAAATTGCATAAGAATAAGTTTTTCATCTTAGAGAACCTGACAAGGTCAGATAAGTTGTGTACTCTTGAAAACCTGATAAGATATGGAGAGATTAATATGAAGACATGCATTTACAAGAACCTAACAAAGTGAGTTGGTTACAAAAGTTTGAAGCATCATTAAAAAAATATAACTAGTTCTTGTAAAAATGATTACTCATATGAGTCATGTATATATTTAAAGGTCACTTTTAAAAAAAAATTAATGTAAACTCACAAAATGATATGGTAAATAAAAGATGAATAGGTATACATTTTGAGAATGAGAGGAGTCAGGTTGTAGAAGAAAATGGAATAAGACTCATCTAAGCATGGCGTATTTGTAACCAAATTTGAAGAATCCAATGTTACAAATAGACAATCCTACACACAGAGTATGTGAGAAGGAAGAGTGAAGATCATGCAAAAGATCAATAAATAAGAAATGATCAATTGTAAATAGGACTTACAACAAAGAATAGACTTAGATTATTTTAAGAATCTAAATATATTTATAATTCATTTTGTCTAATTGTTTGGTACCATCAGATTGAACTAGGTTGGTGCTTAGAATAGGGAGTGGGTGATTCTTGAGAATTGGTGCTCTTAAAATAGGGGATTGTTGTCTCCATGGGATGGGTGTCATAAAATGTAACCAGTGAGATTCTATCAGTGAGACAAAATTTTTGAGGCTAGATTAGAATAGTAGATTCTAACAACTTTCTCACTGTGATTTTTTCCTTTGGGTTTCCACATATAAATCTAGTGTTGTGTGTTATGTGTTGTGTTTTTGTGATTATGTTATTTCTCTGTCATGTCTTTAAGTTTGCATTTGTTTTTTCATTCATCTTATAAGGTTTAAGAAATTAGGTTTTTGAGATCTACTAATTCACCCCCCCTCTCATTAGATAAGTGTGTTCATCACATGTAGTGTGAAAACAACCTACCTTTGCTATTTCAAATCTAAAGCAATATGCTCACACAATCCTTTTCCTTTCACTAACTTGGTTGTTTTGATCTCCAAATCATACTCCATCACTTTGGTGATATAATCTACCCTTTTCTCATTTAAATATTTGCTCAATAGAAAATCTTTCACACCATGATGAGGCACAAAAATTCGAATCTTGTTAACATATGTCTAAACTTCTTTAAGCTCCTTATAATTGAAATAACTTGTTTCCCCACATATGTATATCTTGTCTCATATTCTTCAAGACCTTGACTAAAAAAGGTAATAGGTTGTTCTAAATTTTCATCATTAGCTTAAGTAAGCATGGTAGAAATTACCTCTTCATTTCCAAAAGTATATAGGTTGAAGTCCTCAGAGAAAATTTGACTTGTAAGGGTATGATCTTGGGCAATGGCTTGCTTGATTTATTTAAAATTTCCTTCCTCCTTCCTATCTAAGTGAATATCTCATCCTTCCTTAGTATAGAGGTTAAGGGCTTGACCATGTTATCAAAATCAAGAATGAACCTCCTAATGAAATTTATGTTACCAAAGAAGATGTTTAGACCCTTCTTATCTTTATCTAAAGATAATGCCAAGATGGTACTTACCCTTTCAGGATCAATGGATAGACCTTTCTTGGAGATAATGTGGCCTAAGAGTTTGCCTTCATGACTAAAAAACACACACTTATTTGGGTCTAAAGTTATCCCAAAATCTCTACACCTCTCAAAAAGTTTCCTTAGGTGCTTCAAATTATCATTTTCATCCTTGGAGAAAATTGTCACATCATCAAGATAAACCAATATAATGACATTGATTAGTCCTTGGAAATCCATATCCATTGCACATTGGAGATTAACTCCATCATTTGACAATATAAATGGAATATTCATATAGGCATATGTGCCCCATTTTGTGGTGAAGGGTATTTTATATTGGTCACTTTCTTTCACCAAAATTTGATTGTATCTAGAATAACCATCTAGGAGAGAAAACCTCTCATTACCTGCCACCACTTGAAAAATTTGATCCATATAAATGAGGGGTAATTATATCTCAAAGACACTCTATTTAAGTCCCTAAATTCCACACATAACTTTATCTCCCCATGTTTATTTCTAACATGGACTAAGTTGGCTAGCCAAGAAGAATGCTTGATGGGAAAGATGATTTTAGACTCAATCAGTTTAGTGAGATCTTTCCTTATAAGAGGCTCAATCTTAGGATTGATTGGAATTTGTCTTTACTTAATGGGTTTGGAATTTTCATCTATATATATGTTATGTTAAGCCAATCTTAGATCAATACCCTTGAAATCATTTTACTCCCATGCAAAAACATCACTAAACTCATTGTATAGTTTAATGAAATCATTCTTCTCTTGACTAGTGCATACCTTTACAAGAGAAATTAACTTATATTTTAAGATATCTACCCTTTCATAGTCATATTTCTTGGGTGACATGATTACCTTCTCCTTCGTGAGCTGGTCATCCTCATTGAATATGCTTTCAAGAGTCACTAGGCCTTTGGAAAGCTTGTTAGACTTTAGCTGGATAATTTGCCCTCCATATTATTATTAAAAATTATATTGGTTTTTTGTAGATAAATTATCCTCTTCTTGTAGGAAGATGAATATATGTTCATCACTCTCAAAAACCTACCAACCTGTGACATTATCTGGTATTGAAGGTCTCAGAATCACCTTTAGATGAGGTTGATTCTTGTCTTCTCTTATGCTTTTGGGAACATCAAATTGAGAACCAATAGATGACAATATATCATCATGATTATTATCTTCCTTTAGAATATAAGTGATATTAAATTCCATGAATTATTCTACAAGGTCCCAAACTCTATGATTATAGGACTTGATCAAGGAGTTCTTAGTCAAATTATTCCCTTTAACTTGATTGACAATGAGCTCACTATCACCAAACACTTGTAATTGTTTGACACCTCTTTTCCTTTCCCCCTCGAGGCCATGAATGTGGGACTCATATTATAATACAATACAAGATCAAGAGAAAAAGAATCTAAAAGTTTAAAAATACCTTTCCTTTGAAGGTGAAATCAACAGTGCTCCACCACCAGCCCCAATCTTGCTTCTAGACACATCAAAGAAAAGTTGCCACAAGACATTCACATATTCATTTGACTTCATAAAATTGGGAATCAAATAATATTTCTCATGCATATAATATACTCCAAGACTATATTCCTCAATAAAATTTTAAGGATCATGCACATAGTTATTATCTCCCCACTCATCTAAGAATACATTAGAAACTCCTTCAACAGAAGATGATGGGGATTGATCAATGTGAAACTCCTCTTCATCAATAATAGCATAGTTTAAATTTGATACCTTAGGTGAATATTTTTCTAAGTGATCTCTATGAATAGATTTTGAATCAATCTTCACTTTAGTGCCATATTTTGTTCTAAATACCATGTAGGACCAATTAGCTACTAAGCATCCACCTATCTTGGATGTAAAGTCTCTTGACAAGAAAAGAGAAAATAGGTAGGTAAATCTACTACCACCACATCATGAGGAATTAAAAAGGTAGGAAAAGCATGAAGGATCAAGTTTAAACCTTTCACAACCCCCAAAGTCTTGTTTGGTGATCCATCTAATTGCAAAGTTCCTTTAATCATTAGCTCATATTTAATGCCTAGCCTAATTAACTAATGTTCTTGATCCATTATATATGATGAAATTATGAAAAAATAAATCATAAATAATTAAAGATAGGTATAAAGGAGGAGTATTCTCATATTTCTTCACTTGACCATCTATGTATTGAGTTCCATTGACTAAAACCACATTGTCACTTTTAGATGGGCCAGCTTATATACCCAATCCATGCAATTCCTTTTGGAGTATATCTTTCTACCCTAGTAATTATAGATAATCCAATAATGATATGTTCATATGAATATTATTCATCTTTTCCACAACATTAATGGAAGTATTACTTACCTTGGGGTTCTCTTTATGAACATTTACACCTTATGATGTAGCTTGTGGAGGTAGGGTTGTAGCAACTATCCTAAAATTTGGAATCTTCTAATTGTATTATGATTTAGGAGTTTAATTAGGCCCTCCTCCCATATGAGATTATATATGAGTCAAAATATTTCCTTTATTGCTTCTTTTTAATTCTTTAATGACCCTTTTCTTTGATCTAGTTTTGACAGCCACACTAGCATTCTGATTGCTTGTATTCCCCACATAATTAATGGCACAAAACTCACCCTCCAAATGACTCATGAGAGTGGAATCATATTTAACCTATCTAATATACATATTTAATTGTTTTTGCATCTCAAATTTTTAAAATTGAGATGTTTTATAACCTTGTGTAGTCGTGCCTTGATTTTGCATGTCATTGGCATAAGCAACCTGTTCTTGACCTTGCTCAAAAGAAGGGTAGTTGGGTTGTTCCTGGACTAAATATTTTTGAGTGGGAAAAAAGGATTTATTTTATGATGGAGAATTAGAATTATAAATTTTATAAGGATTGACATGGGTGATTTGGCCTTATCCCTGATTATTGCCTAGAAAAGGAGGTATGTTTATTTGTCAAAATTGGTTATAAGACTGATATGGCCTATAGATTTGGGATTATTGCATATTGAGAGAAACCAATTAATTATTAAAATTTTTAAGTAGGATTTTTAATTCATTCATTTCATTTTTAGGGGTAATGATAGATTTTTCTTGACCAGGCAAAGGAGCTAAAGTGGGCAACACACTCTGACTAGGAGAATGCAAATCAGGAAATAGTGGCATTGGAGGTCTGGGAGCTATCTTTCCTTATTAGAAAAGAAAATTCTCAGAATTTATGGATATTTCATATAAATTAGGTAATTTTTTCCACCCATAGATTGAATCATCATGGCAATGTCACTATTCCATTCTTTCAAGTAGTATAAACATGCATAGTTTTGGGTAGGTCTCATAAGGGCTGGGATTCTATCCCATGTCTTTTAAAACCTAGTATTAAAATATTTCATGAATTCATGTGGTTCCCTCTTTATTGTGTTAAATTTATTAGGTAGATATAAGTGATCACTCTTTTCCCCAAACCTATTAGTCAATAGGGTCCCCAACTCATCCCACGAGCCAATAGAATTTACTTGTAAGGTCCCATACCAATCCAAAACTTTTCCTTTGAAAGACAAGGCCAACAACCTAATAGTTACATTTTCTTGGGTAAAATTATGGATATTAAAAAACTTTGTTATATTTTGAATTTTCTCAATGGTAGTAATAAGACCACTTCTACTAAAATATGGGACACTTTTGAGAGTAGCTCTTGGGATTTGATCATGTAGGCAAGTTGCAAGGGAGATGCCCCTTAGAAAAGCATAAAAGTTTGTCTTCTATCCATATTGGGAATATTAATATAGATGTTAGGAATAGTATGCAACACAAATTTGGAAGGTTTAAACATAAACTCTCTTTTTTAGGGATGAGTGTTGACAAACCTAGACCTTTTGGTGGAATATGGAGCTAATTCCATAAACTCAAAGGGTACAGCTTCATTAGTAGACCTAGTGATCACCTTTGGCATGGAAATAATCATCAACTAAAGACTTTTAATTCTCTAGTGGAGTCTCTAGGTAATGAATGTAGATGTCTCTTTCTTTGTAATTGTGTCAAGACTAGAACCAATCTTGAATAATCTTCTAGGACTTAGATGTCCCACCAGGTGTGCCAAAAACTATTGATGATTGGATTTTCAACCTTGAGGAGATTCTTAGCTCTCCTCATCCAAGTGTAAAAATGGAATCATATCTCTTGTTGTGGGTGATAATTATATTGAGATGAATCTCTAGATGAGGGGCTAGCTCCCCTTGATGTACCTTTAAGATCTTTTTAAACTAACAACTCTGAATGAAAAGGGAGAAGAAAAACAACTAAAAAAAAGCAATGTTGCACCAATATTTGATATCCTCCTAAATGAATAAAACCATTACTTAAAGGTAAGACAAAGATGTTTCACACAAAATCACAACAAAAGACATTGTTGCATCAGTATTTCATAAGTTAGATTTAGGATGGTACTTAACATTTAGGAGGGTGATGAATTATTCTACAAAGACAATACACATACACCACTTCTAAGATGTTTATACACTAGTAAAGAATACTAACAGAGACCTACAACATTATGCCTTCTACATATTGTTAAGTGACCATAGATTGACATGTTAAAAAATAACCTTTTTACTAGTCATTATCAATAAGATTCTAACTTATACTCAATAGTGCAATGTGTGAATGGACAAATCACTTGTATTTTCTTCAAGAGTTACCAGTACAAATCTGACCAGAGTTTCACTATAACTAGCGGAGGCTCCTCAAAAAGAGTATAAATAATACATATATATAGTTTTTTGTAAGGGAGGTCAAGTAAATGACATGTAAATATCAATCAGACATGTATCAACTAAGAATAAGAATAGTTACTATCCATTCTGTAAGATGTTCTCTTTATGGTTATGCCAGCAAAATAAAGATATTCTAAACTATGTTTTTCCATAAATGGATCCAACTATTGGAAATTTGTTTTTACATTAGTTGCTCTTTATTAGCTCATCAAGTTGTGAAATGATGTAACAACTTGAATCGTTAACCCTTTAGTTTTGATTGTTGTGCCCCAGATGTTTAGAATTCTAGCATGTGTCACTTCCATATTTGTCTTCAAGTTCCCACTCTCCTATTTTTAACTCCAATGGCTATTCCTTGTAGCTTTAAATTGATGTTCTACAAGCCATCACTCCTCAAGTATTTTATTTAGAATTCTTATTTTTGGTACTTATTTTTATACTTTTTATTTTCAGCATTCTTTCAAATAATTTATCTGAAAGAATTCTTTCAGGCTCTTCTTCCTTTCCTCTCAACTTTTCATCAGACAAAACGTATGAAGGAATTATTTATTTTGGACTTTATCCTTTTCCTTTATGCATTTATTCCTTTAGTTTTATGAAAATGCCCTTCATCTTTTTAGAAAGAATCTTTTAGATTTTTACAATGGTCCACCTCTTCCCCAAAATAATCCTTTGGACTTTGTAAAAATGTCTCTTTTGAAATGAACATACCCTTTAGAAGAAATGTAAATGACCCTTTCAAATTGAAAGTGGCCTTTGTAAAAATGCAAGTATCCTTCAAGAATTTTGAAATGGTCATTTTTTGAACAAAATATACCCTTTGAAAAAATTGCAACATACCTTTTAGCAATATGAAAGGGTCCTTTAGCTTGAAAAATTCCTTCAAGAAAGTTAAAATGCCTTTCAAAAAAGTTACAAGCACCCTTCATAAAAGTTGTTTCGGACAATAAGTCCAAAATAATTCCTTTGAAAAGATTTAAGTGAACCATTAATTGCAAGAGAAATACCTTTTAGAAAAAATGTTTGGACCTTTGAGAAAGTTATTTTGGACAAAATGTCCAAAAAAAATCTTTCCTTCAAATTTTTGAAAAGATCCCTTCAGAAAGGCAAGTGTCCTTTGGAATAAATGCAAGTGCCCACTTTCCAGAGAAAATGACCTTTGGGAAAGTTGAAGTGTACCCTTTCAAAAGGAAAAAATACCCTTCAAAAGACTTATTTAGGCCATTTTTGTGAGAAAGTGTCCTTCAGGAAAGTTGCAACTTACCCTTCATAAGAGTTTTGTTGAATGAAAAGTCTGATAAATAACACTTAACAAAGGACCAAAACAAACTTTTTGAAATAATTCATTAAAAAATACTTATCTAAAATACTAAAAAACAAAGCTATCAAAAGGAAAACACTTGGGTTTTTTACATGTAAAAGACTTTAGCTTTGTATAAGAACACTTCTTCTGAGTGAAACCTACATACTAGTCTTGGACAAAGGTATAAACTCAGACATTTTTTGAAAAAAAGGGTGCCCAATTTTAGCCTGAAGGGCCAAAATTTGGTCAATAACTACCACATGACACCATCCTACCATGTGACACCATGTTATCATGTGACACCATACTATCATGTGACACCATGCTATTGTGCAACACCATGATATCACATGGTATTATATTATTATATGATACCATGTTATCATATAATACCATGTTATTATGTAATAGTTTTTTTGCCACCTAATGGTATGGTGTTACATGACACCATGCTATCATGTGACACACTTCTATCATATGGCATGATACTATTGAACTTGGGTGGTATGATGATGTTGTCATGTAGCATGATGCTATTGCTAGTCTATGATAATGTCAACCAATTGCTCTAGTTCCTTACCTTGATTATAAATAACACTACATTAACCTCATTTAATACTTTTCTTAAAAAAAATCATCCTACCAACTTCTACCTCAACCTTCTTGCTTTTAACTCAACCTACCTACTTCCACTTACCTACTTCCAATGGTTTCCACATCCATGAAAAGTTAGAGTCAACTAAGGGGGATCTATAACTTTGTTTTCAAAAATCTATTATCTACATTTTCTTTGTATGTTGGATGAGCCTGAACCCTTTGTTGAGTGGATCGATCAATGCTAACTTAGAGGCCTAGTGTAGATGCTACAATATTATATGGCTATCAATAATAACCTACTATGATCTCTAATTAGGTGTTTTAACCATAGTGAGAGCTATTTCTATCTCCAATTTAACAACAAAACCATATCCTTTGGCACATCTCCATTGGATATCCATAATTTAATAGGTCTTTCACATTGTAATGCAAGTCCTGTTAGCACCAAGTTTGTGTTATATGACGATGATAAAAATTACTTGGAGTTGATCTACAAAGTGTCCATTGACCCTACTAGTAAGTGTTGAATTGATTAATGAAATTAACATTTCTTAATTATACTTAAATCATTTATTATAAATAGTTTGGTATCCTAATTTAATTTCATGTTTTACTTTTTTATTTTCATTACAACTAGTTGAAATCAAAGGGGAATCCCCATAAAAAATATCACCAATTCATTTCTTAAATCTATTATCCATTTCTTTCAAGCAAGAATTGTGTTACAAGGAAGACCATTGGACATTCCCTTTTAGTCTATTTACTATATTCTTCATTCTCTCTGGGGTGTTATTTATGATTGGTGCACCATTATTTCTAGTAGGATTAGGGTAGAATTGAGTTTTGCTTTCTCAAAGGACACCTGCACAAATTTCTCTTCTAACTAAATTTTGGCCTTGTACTTCAAGCCCTTATATGAAATCCAAAATACTGCTATTCCCACTAGATTCATCCAAAATTGAAAGCTAATGCTTTGTCTCTTAAGGAACATGAGGTAAGTCTAGTTTTCCTAAGTCTCATTTTTTTTTACTTTATAGATATATATTTCAAATTTAAATTTTTTTTAGCCTATTGTATATTATAGGTGAGAGTGTGTGTCTATGACATAAGGAAACAAGCTACAAGTAGAGGTTAATGTGCTCTAGAGTGCTCTAGTGATACCCAGTCCATGAAGTCTTCCTTTAATTCCTTTCAAATTGGAAAACACCCAGTAAATGATTTTGTTTCATTTCCACTTTTAGGTTCCACCAAATTTCCTTTAATGTCTTTTTCTTATTTCATTAAATAGAAAAAAATAATATTCATATTGGTTTGTTTTTTTTTGTAGTTGAATCTCATATCATTGTTGAGGATTATTCTACACAACACCATCAATTTTTGCCATTACAACTTTATTTTTGATTTGAAGTTTTTTAGAATTTTCTAGTTAATTAACGACATAAATTACTCATTTTGTAGTCACTTCTAAAACTGATAATGTCTCTCCCATAAGTGCATTGAGATTACAAGAACCAACTCCCATAAAGATGCCAAGAGGGGAAGAGATAACTCTAGCAAGGACAATCAGAATGGATGATGTAGTCACCCATATAGGTAATAACATTAATAGATTCAATTTGAATTTGCTTTTATTTTATGTTTTTGAATTTACTATTTTTGAATAGATATTTTTTTATAGTCCACCCAACATTTGTTAGGAGACCTCAAAGTATGCCACCACCCCTACCACCCATCCAGATTTAGAGAAGAGGGAAGAACATCTCCCTCCCTACACAAAGTCAAGGCACTATACATATTTTTGATTTCTTAAATTTCTCTATTGTTGGCCTTTTTAATGTAGATAGTCTTACATGTTTGTAATAGATTGATCTAGATGAGATTTTTTTGGCATTGAAAGTAGACCCCCAACTATTGGTGGATTTAATCCACATAAATTTATTCAAGTTCCTAATGTGCCTTCACAAGATCCTCCTATATCTCCCTCTTCCCCAACTAGCTCTTCCCCACCCCACATAGATAATCCAAATGTTTCTAAGGATTCCCTTACTAGTTTTTCATTAGACAATCTATTTTTAGAAAATTT
Source organism: Torreya grandis (assembly GCA_037957365.1). Classification (NCBI taxonomy): domain Eukaryota; kingdom Viridiplantae; phylum Streptophyta; class Pinopsida; order Cupressales; family Taxaceae; genus Torreya; species Torreya grandis. The sequence continues at coordinate 482,240 of JARHVA010004606.1, forward strand.
GATTAAAAATTTAAAGAATGGTGTTATTGGAAAATTTAATGATTTTTTTTAAAAATGGGAGATAAGGTCAAAATCCCTTATCAAAGAAATAAGTGCCCATTATCATAACCACTCTCAAAGATTGAATTTGTTATCTCTTGTTCAAAATGAAGCCACAAATATTGATGCTTTATTCCAACAAGTGCAATCTAGATTGATCTCTATGGACAATGTTTATAGTGATAGGATTTTATATATTATGATAAACAGGTTGGAAAATTTAAATGGAGAAGCCCAAGTATATTTCAATAAATGGGATAAATATATCAACCTTGTTACTATTTTCCAAGTAGATAAGGATAAAGTGGTGGTAAGTTTTCTTTATCCATAATGTGTATTTTTATTATTATAATACCTTTGTATGTGCTTGACACATCTATTATTTTTTATTTGTAGGCAAAATATAAAAAATTGAAGCAAGAAGCACATCTTATTAATGTGCACTTGAAAAATGCTTGCAAAAGTATCTACTCAGTAATTGCATTGAAGGAAAAGTTGGTTCTATTAAATAAATAGAACAACACATTGAAAAAGATAATTAAAGAGCATGGTATGGATCCTAACATTTTATTGATGAAAAAAATAGATTTGTATCCTAAAATTATTTTAATAGGAGATGCAGCCAATGAGGAGAGGGTGATTCTTGCACAAATGAATTATACTGTAGAAGATCTTCAGAAGGAGGGAGTAATAATGGAGGATTCACATGTAGGTCTAGATAGAGGGGTTTCCATGGGTGAGGATGGAAAGTAGCTAGGGGGAGGAGAGTCTCAACCATATAAAATATGATTTGTCTAACTTTATATTGTTGACAATGATAGTTTCTATTGTTTAAAACAATTAATATCATGTTTATTTTAAAAACACTTACTTTATTAAATGATATTTCATAGTTGTTACAAATACTCTTATCTATATAATTTTAATATTTTTTATATATAATTTAGTTGTCAAGTTTATATATTCTATGAAGAAAAAATAGATTAAATATTCTATGGATGGTTTTAATGTTCTAGTAATTGAAATATACTAGTGGTCAAGTTTAAGGTTATATGGATGTTATGGTTTTATAGTTTGAATGAATGGATATAATGTTCTAGTAGTTGTAGCCTTGAATGTATTGTTTATATATTCTATGAAAAAAAATGGAGTAAATATTCTATGGATGGTTTTAATGTTCTATTAGTTGAAATATACTAGAGGTCAAGTTTAATGTTCTATGGATGTTATGGTTTTATGGTTTGAATGAATGGCTATAATATTCTAGTATTTGTAGCCTTGAATGCATTATTAAAATGATCTAGTAATTGTAACATTGAATGCATTGATTGTGGTACAATTTGGAAATATGTGATCCCAACCATAGGCAAAATATTTATAGTTGTAGTAGAAAAATATCCTATGGTAAAATAAGTATTTTATGGATTTATATTGTTTTACTAGTTATAATATTGAATGCATTGGTAGGAGAAAAAGTGGAGTAAATATTGTGTGGATGGATTTAATGTTCTAGTAGTTGATATATACTAGTTGTAGCATTTGAATGCATGGCTATAATGTTCTAGTTGTAGCCTTGAATGCATTGTTAAATTATTTTGGTAGTTGTAACATTGAATGCATTATTAGTGTTATCGTGTTCCAATAGTTGTAGCATTTAATGCATTGTTAAACTATTCTAGTAGTTGTAGCATGGAATACATTGATTGAATGATAAATATGCAAACTATACGTAAAATGTTTCTAGTATTTGAGTATTTTAATTGTAGTAGTTATGGAAAACATAGCCTATTGTAGAGTAAATATTCTATGGAATTATTTATTTTAGTAGTTGTATTATTGAATGCATCGTTAGTGTTATATTGTTCTAGTAGTTGTATCATTGAATTGATTGATTATAGCTCTATATTTGTGTAATTATACTAATGTAAACATGTAATAGAATAATGGTGCACATGCATGTCTAAACATAAGACTTGTATGCTTCAATGAATGCTATATGGAAAATTGAAATGCTTTGTATAATGTTAATGAGACTTATGATTTTTACTTGATGAATGAGATGAATTGCAAAGATAAAATACTATTTGATGCAGGAGCATCCACATTTAAATTTGATTTATTATATTTTCCCTCCCATATGCTTTTACTGAGGGGTAATTGTAAAGAAATAAATAAAAGTAAAGAGGTAAATGTGGGCTGTTGAGAAAATCAAGGAATGGTTGAAATGATTTTTCAACCTTAGCATATTGTTGTAATTAAAAACTGTATTTTTTTGTTTTCATCCCAAGTTGGCGTAGAAGTTAGAGGGGAGGTTGTTAAAAGCAAAATATAGCAAAAACAAGAAATATTAAATATAGAGGAGAAGAAAGAGGAGAGCAGGATGCAGAGAGGAAGAAGAGAAGAAGGGGCATAGAAGAGAGAGGAAAAAGGCTCTCTCATTCAAGACATCAAAGAAGAAGGTGGAAATGAAAAAAAAAGAGAGAGGAAGCATAGAGAAATTAATGGAGAAAGAAGAAAGGGATGAGCAGGATGTAGAAGAGTAGGAGAGAGAAAAGGAGAAAAGACAAATCCAAGCAATAGACGTTCGCTGTTGAGTTAGATGCCGAATGGAAGAAGCGTAGGCATGTTGACAAGAATGCAGTTCAGCAAAAAAAAATGTATCTCAGGCTTAGCATCCGATGAAAGATCCATTGCATTCCAAGCCAGTTTATGGGAGGGAGCATTTGAATGTAAGATCATTTATGTTTTGTTACTATCATGTAAATCCTAATCCACTTTTCCTTATAATACAGATTTATCAATCTATAAGCCACACCACACAGTAGAAGGAAATCTGCAATTTGGAACATCTCCTTGTAAGGTTAACTGTGAATTGGAATTGCACAAATTTTTGAATGTTTACATATACTGAACGGCCCCATCTTGTCACATTAACAATTGTTGCAAAATTATCATCTAAAATAATCACATCTGCGCTCTCCTTTGCAACCTCAGTCCCTGCAATTCCCATTACAACTTTGTGCAAAGCTGGTGCATCATCTATTCTATCACTAGTCACAGCAACTACTTCTCCAAGATCCGTGTGTAAGTGTTTCACCAAAGTGTGCTTGTCGATTGGGGAAGACCTTGCCATGACCTAAATTTTTGGTATCATCTTTGTCCTCTCTTCTGCACTCTCTTCACGAAATTTAGGTCCTTCAATTGCTATAACATCCTCTGTTAAAATACCACACTCTATTGCAGTTGATTTTATAGTGTTAATATTGTCCCTAGTAACCATCTGTACCATAATACCAGCACTTTTATAGATTTGAACAGCTTCCCTAACACCAGGACGAACTGGGTCCTTGATGCCCACAATAATAACACAAGAGTAACCACTTCTTGGGATTTCTATCTCTGAAGAAAAATTGTCTTCCAAGTCAACGAAAGCAAGGCACAGGGTTCGAAGAGCTTCACTAGCAAAACCATCTATAACATTCAAAAGATAGCTAGTTGCTACTTCATCCATCGCAACAATATTTCCACTAGCATCTACAAAATAGTTACACATTTTCAAGATGATTTCTGAATGGGTAATTCCATCGGCAGAGCTGTGTTTACTCCAAGAGGCCATTTACTTCATAGATGATATGAATAATGGAAAGAGAAGGTCGATCCGAAAAAGAGCCCACATGAGCGATGGCATATCAGAAGTTGACTCCAGCAACTACATCAGTGTATTTAGCCGATATCATTACTGCTAAAAAGAACAAAAAGGAATACAAGGATCCACGCTTGCTTTACTTTGCTTTGTTTCATAAAATCTCTGCCTTTTCGACCAAGTTATCTAGAAGATGGCCGACGTCGAGGATATTCAGCCCCTTGTCTGTGACAATGGAACAATTGTTTACTAGCCATACTGAGATATAAGTCTCTGCTGTGGAGATGAATGGTATATAAGATAAGTTGTATAGAAGCAGAAGTGCAATGAAGGGATGCAGTTGTTTCTGGAGAGATTGGCGCTGATGAAGCAGTTGCTAAGGTAGGAATTTATATACTTCCTAGCATTGACAGTAAAAATCCAGAAGAATTGCAAGATGACATAGAAACTTTGAATTCATTGTAAACGAGCAAAATTTGGCCAAGTATACTTTCCAGCACAGACAAAGAAAGCTGTGAAGCACAAAATTTTGGGTATGATTCTACACCAGAAGGTTTCAGTTTGGAGGTGAGTAAACTGCTCTCTTGGATATTGGCTGTTAGCATTTTCATTTTTGCTATAAAGCCACATGATAATAGTTTTATGGACTACGTAGACCTATTCATTTTCCACGACCATCATCTGCAGCTATCTCCGTCTGAAGAAATGTGGTTGGCTTTTGACAGATGGATTATATCATAGTATTTACAGTATATGTAGTGTTTTTTTTTTACCACAGTAGTTGATCACTGATCTCGAACCCCTGATAATGAGATCCGTTTACTTATTATTTCATTAATCAAATAGTTGAAAGTATGCCCTGTTTAAAGTCTAAATAGCTGGAAGGCTGCCCTGTTTTCAGTCTAAGGTCAGTTTCATCAATTTGGTATCAGAGCTTGAAAGCTCTTGGGATCTAGTGAAGAAAAGGTATGAGAAGTCTATATTATTTGATTTGAGTTTATTTTGTTTAAGAAGCAATAGGTGAAGAGAAAGGTAGCCAAGCCATTAAGGCTTAAGAAGAGAAGAAGCCAAGGAAGGCTTAGTGAAGAAGATCCAAAGCAAGGTAAGCTTGGATTTGTAATTTGTGTTTGTTAAAGAGTTGTCTAAAGAGTTGCTGCAGGATTGAGAAGAAGATCAAAAGACTAGGATGCAAAAGGCCTAGGTGAGATCACGTGGATTGTCAAAAGACCAGTCAAGGAAAAGGCTTGGGTGAGACAAGGGATCAAAAGACCAAGGTGGAAAAGACTTGGGTGAAGATCTCAGAGATGGAAGCATTGTTGAAGGCACTACAGAGCAGCAAGGCATATGAGGGCAGCAAGAGGAAAGCAAGCATCAAAGGTATGACTAGTGTTGATTTTGATAGAGAAATTGCTAGTTTGAAGAAAGAATTAGCTAAGGTTAAGGATGAGTATGAGTCTTAGATGAAGATGGATAAACAAGCATGGATATGGCCAATGAAGAAGAGATTGAAGTGGCCAATAGTTCTCTTAATGAAAAGGAGAAGAAGGCAAATGAAGATTGCCATAAAGAGAGAAGCCCATAGAGGCTTGAAGAAGATAAGGAGGTTGCCAAGTGGGTAGCAAGAAGAAGAAGTTGAGAAGAAGGTTCTCATTGAGGAGAACAAGAGAGAAGAGAGAAAAGATGAAGTGCCAGGAAGAGCACTTGAGAAGAAGAGAGTGTTCATTAAGAGGATACTCATGGAGACATTATGGTCTCTTGTTTCTGTATTTAATGTTGTTTTTGAGTGGGTAAATGCAGGTATGAGCAGCCTATTGAAGGTCAAGAGAAGGGCCTTGGAGAGTAAAGAAATTGGTACAGGAAAAGACACCAAATGCATGAGTGAATATACAGGAAAGAGAAGAGAGTTTGTTGTTGTTGATAAGGTGCATTGGTTAATGCATGAGAGAGGAAAAGTAGAAGATGAAGCTGAATTCTATGATGCCATTGAAGGCTAGGAAGAAGAAAGAGGACAGCCAAAGGAAGAGAAAAATTGCTCCGTGGAACAAGCTAACAAAGAGGTAAATGAAGTGTTAAGTGCTGATTTTGATTGTTATTGTGAACATGAAGATATTAATGCACAGGTTAGAAGAGGCAAGAGGAAGATGAAATCCTCACACAAAGCAGTCAATCATGGCTACATAATGCCTAAATGGATGGTGAAGCACACAAACAAGCAACAAGTAAGCAAGCAGGCAAGTTTATTTTATAAGGTTGATTTTTCTCATACGAATGTAAATGTGCAAGAAAATAAAAGAACAAATAAGATTGGTTTTTTAGTATTGTCACAAGAGCATGGTTACAAAGTGCCAAAATGGCTAAAGGGATCAGCAAATGATAAGAAGAAGAATCTAATGTGGGTACCTAAGAAGGCAAAGAATGAAGATGTGAGTGTTGAGACAGCAACACCAAGAAATCAATGGGAAAAGGTGAAGGATGACACAAGCACATGGAAAGGTAAGACAATTGTTTGCAATGAAAGGGATAATGATTTGTTTGAATCATTTAATGATATTTTCATGGAAAATAAGAAATGGAAAGTCACTGTAAGGACTAATATGCAGCAAGGAGAGACTTCCAAAGGGATGGATGATGAGGAAAGGAAAGAATATGCAACAGAACAAACAAGATGGCTCCAGGCAGCGATTGAAGAAAGCAAGAAGATAGAAGGTATGAATACTGCAATTGTTTTTGATGAATATACTGATGTTAATGAAGAAGCTGATTTGTATGAAGAAACTATAAAATGGATGAATGTAATTATAGAGGATGAAAGACAATCTGGTCCTAAGTTTGATATAGGACATGAAGAATTGGATGAGTTTGTGTTGAGTGATGAGATGAAGAGTAAGGCTAGTAAGGAACAAGCAATCCTTCAGGATGATAAGCCCAAGTTTGATGAAGATTATGAGATAGATGAGATCTCACTAAAAGTAGAGTTGAGAATGATAGAGGAGTTGTTTGGTAATGGTGAAGGCAGCATTGGAAAGAGTGAGACAATACAAGAGCAAAGCAATGAGACCAAGGCAGTTTTGGTCAAGAAACAAGAACATAAATGTGAAGACAGCCAAGAGGCTTCATGGCCTCAATGTTTTTCTACTAAGGTTGCTTTTAATGTTTTGAATGCAGGTATGGAAGATGAAAACTTGGAGACACATATGAAAATGAAACATGGAAGTGGGAGATTGCAGCTGAGAAGGAGATGAGAAGACGAACATACCAGAAAAGGAAGAAAAGCAAGATGAAAGGTAAAGACCAGCAAAGACAAATTCAAGCATTATCATTGACAAGAAGACCGTGGGATCCAGGCATACAAAAAAGACTAAAGCATGGGGACAACAGTTCATTTGAACTAAGGTTCAAATCTTTTTTTTTCTAGAGGGCTTCAATTTATTATATTTTCCCTCCCATATGCTTTTACTGAGGGGTAATTGTAAAGAAATAAATAAAATTAAAGAGGTAAATGTGGGCTGTTGAGAAAATCAACGAATGGTTGAAATGATTTTTCAACCTTAACATATTGTTGTAATTAAAAACTGTATTTTTTGTTTTCATCCCAAGTTGGCGTAGAAGTTAGAGGGGAGGTTGTTAAAAGCAAAATATAGCAAAAACAAGAAATATTAAATATAGAGGAGAAGAAAGAGGAGAGCAGGATGCAGAGAGGAAGAAGAGAAGAAGGGGCATAGAAGAGAGAGGAAAAAGGCTCTCTCATTCAAGACATCAAAGAAGAAGGTGGAAATGAAAAAAAAAGAGAGAGGAAGCATAGAGAAATTAATGGAGAAAGAAGAAAGGGATGAGTAGGACGTAGAAGAGTAGGAGAGAGAAAAGGAGAAAAGACAAATCCAAGCAATAGACGTTCGTTGTTGAGTTAGATGCCGAATGGAAGAAGCGTAGGCATGTTGACAAGAATGCAGTTCAGCAAAAAAAAATGTATCTCAGGCTTAGCATCCGATGAAAGATCCATTGCATTCCAGGCCAGTTTATGGGAGTGAGCATTTGAATGTAAGATCATTTATGTTTTGTTACTATCATGTAAATCCTATTCCACTTTTCCTTATAATACAGATTTCTCAATCTATAAGCCACACCACACAGTAGAAGGAAATCTGCAATTTGGAACATCTCCTTGTAAGGTTAACTGTGAATTGGAATTGCACAAATTTTTGAATGTTTACATATACTGAACGGCCCCATCTTGTCACATTAACAATTTTTGTGAAATTATCATCTAAAATAATCACATCTGCACTCTCCTTTGCAACCTCAGTCCTTGCAATTCCCATTACAAGCCCAATATCAGCTTTGTGCAAAGCTGGTGCATCATCTGTTCTATCACTAGTCATAGCAACTACTTCTCCAAGATCCATGTGTAAGTGTTTCACCAAAGTGTGCTTGTCGATTGGGGAAGACCTTGCCATGACCTGAATTTTTGGTATCATCTTTGTCCTCTCTTCTGCACTCTTTTCACAAAATTCGAGTCCTTCAATTGCTATAACATCCTCTGTTAAAATACCACACTCTATTGCAATTGATTTTACAGTGTTAATATTGTCCCTAGTAACCATCTGCACCATAATACCAGCACTTTTATAGATTTGAACAGCTTCCCTAACACCAGGACGAACTGGGTCCTTGATGCCCACAATAATAACACAAGAGTAACCACTTCTTGGGATTTCTATCTCTGAAGAAAAATTGTCTTCCAAGTCAACGAAAGTAAGGCACAGGGTTCGAAGAGCTTCACTAGCAAAACCATCTATAACATTCAAAAGATAGCTAGTTGCTACTTCATCCATCGCAACAATATTTCCACTAGCATCTACAAAATAGTTACACATTTTCAAGATGATTTCTGAATGGGTAATTCCATCGGCGGAGCGGTGTTTACTCCAAGAGGCCATTTACTTCATAGATGATATGAATAATGGAAAGAGAAGGTCGATCCGGAAAAGAGCCCGCATGAGCGATGGCATATCAGAAGTTGACTTCCAGCAACTACATCAGTGTATTTAGCTGATATCATTACTGCTAAAAAGAACAAAAAGGAATACAAGGATCCGCGCTTGCTTTACTTTGCTTTGTTTCGTAAAATCTCTGCATTTTCGACCAAGTTATCTAGAAGATGGCCGACGCCAAGGATATTCAGCCCCTTGTCTGTGACAATGGAACAATTGTTTACTAGCCATACTGAGATATAAGTCTCTGTTGTGGAGATGAATGGCATATAAGATAAGTTGTATAGAAGCAGAAGTGCAATGAAGGGATGCAGTTGTTTCTGGAGAGATTTGGCACTGATGAAGCAGTTGCTAAGGTAAGAATTTATATACTTCCTAGCATTGATAGTAAAAAGCCAAAAGAATTGCAAGATGACATAGAAACTTTGAATTCATTGTAAACGAGCAAAATTTGGCCAAGTATACTTTCCAGCATAGACAAAGAAAGTTGTGAAGCACAAAATTTTTGGTATGATTCTAGACCAGAAGGTTTCAGTTTGGAGGTGAGTAAACTGCTCTCTTGGATATTGGCTGTCAGCATTTTCATTTTTGCTGTAAAGCCACATGATAATAGTTTTATGGGCTACGTAGACCTATTCATTTTCCACGACCATCATCTGCAGCTATCTCCGTCTGAAGAAATGTGGTTGGCTTTTGACAGATGGATTATATCATAGTATTTACAGTATATGTAATGTTCTTTTTTTTACCACAGTAGTTGATCACTGATCTCGAACCCCTGATAATGAGATCCGTTTACTTATTATTTCATTAATCAAATAGTTGAAAGTATGCCCTGTTTAAAGTCTAAATAGCTGGAAGGCTGCCCTGTTTTCAGTCTAAGGTCAGTTTCATCACTATTTGAAATAAATAGAATTTAATAAGACAAAAAATATTAAATCTAATGCATTGAATAAGATTCATGATTGTAACATCTAGATAATAGATTATATAATTTAATGTATTTTAATAAGATTGAATAATAAATATTTCATAAAATAGTAATTGCTATACTTATCAAACTACAAGCCAGGTAGTAGAAATAATCCTTGAGAAGCTTGTTCATCATAAGATTGATTTATAGCTATCATGATAGTGTTGTTTTCAATCTCAGTATTATCATGTTCTGTAGAATGTTAATGAAAACTATGATTGTTAATGAATGGCATGCATTGCAAAGATAAAGTACTATTTGAAATACATAATTTTAATGGGGAAAAAATACTAATTCTAATGTATTAAATAAGATTTATGAATGTAACTTCCAAGAAATAAATTATAGAATTTAAAGTATGTGAAGATAAAAGAATAAGAAATATTTTTAAAAATAGTAATTGTCATACTTATCAAACTAAAATTTGGGTAGTTGAAACAATCCTCAATAAACTTGCTCATCATAAGTGTGATTCACATCTACCATGCCAGTGTCATATTCAATCTTAGTATTCTCTTCCTCTATATTGATATTTGTATTAGTCACACCTCTTCTTTCCACTAGAGAAATACATGTTGCCATTGCTCTGTCATATGGAAACTTGTCTACACAATAATGCAAAACATATAGTCTCAAGCAAGTCTCTATATTTTTATCCAATCTATTTATAAGTTTTGACTTCACAAAATATAATGCACTAAACACTTGTACATCTTCCATAGATCCCAAAATAATTTGTTTGAGCAAGTTCATATAATCTAAAATATTCACTAATACTTTCTTGTAAAGTGTTGCTTGGATAAAAAAAAATTCATAGATGAGTTATGGCACCATTTTATATTGGGTCACTTAAACATTGAAATTGATCCATCATTGTAATCCCAAATTATGTTGACTAAGATGTAAGTAATTATTTATTTAAAATACCATTAATCTTAACTCCATTAACATCTAAATATTTACAAAAATGCATAACAATTTTACCCATTTATTTGTAAAATAATGTATTGATATGTTCTTAACTATTAACACTGTTCCAAAAAATAAGATTCACAACTCACATGCCCTCTAACAACTCATCCCTTTGAAAGCGTTCTCTAATTTCTACCACTAAAATTTGTGATATATTTCTTAATTTAATTTGTGTTTTAGACAAAATAGTATCATATAAAAAACATGTCATAGGTACATCTTCAACCTCAGCGCCCATAACTTTGAGTTTTCTAGAGTATGTGTGCATTAGGATCTCAATGCCATTTACCATGACACAAAGATGATTATGCATATTGAATTTTAAATAACTCTCTAAATTCTAAAAATCAATCAAAATTTGCTAGGTTCTAAAAATAGGTCCATGAAAGCTTTCATTTGATGTGTATAATATATCTAAACATTAACATACACATTTTCTCAAACATATGAAGTCAACAATATAGATAGATCTCTCTTGGGCATGTTTCATTAAACATTGATTTCCTTTAACATTGGAAAAATACCACATAATGTGAGTAAAGTTTCTAAATATGTCCAACAACACAGTAAAATTTTTGCTTTGTCAACTTCCCTGTGATATTTATACATAAACCCTATTAAAGATGGATATTCCTAAAAAGGTTTATAGGCAGGTTCATACATGGCAATCTATCTAGTTTCAACATATTTTATAAATTTTTTAATATCTATCACCCCAATTGCAATTTTTTGGAACTCCATGAATCTTTTTGGGCTACTTGACATGTACGCATGCAATTCATAAATAATCTCTCCCACTTTTGTGACATTACTAAATGTGCTAAAAATTTTGTAAGTAAGATTCATTCTATGTGCCATGAAATGGATTGGAATCATAAATAGAGAAACTATTATTTTCAAGCAAACACAAAGGCCCTTTCTATGCCCCTACATCACTAATACACTATCAATGCCAACACACACTAGCTTTGTAGCTATGGAATACTCATCCATCCTATCTCTCTCTCTCTCTTAAATTGGATACAACTAACTTATGGAGGTTTTTGGTGTTGTAATTTTTCACCATTTTATGAATAGCTAAAAGATGAGATTGCCTTGAGTAGTTTTCAAATGTATACACATGCACACAAACCCATGTTGTGTTGTCAACTACATTGACCTCATTGATGGATAGAGAGATAGATAGTGATATCTTAATATTTTCTTTCAAATCTTCCTTCTCAATAATGGCTAGACATTTTGCCATTTCCAAAGAACTATTATCTAACCAATGTGACTATGGAATATCTAGAAACCCATTATGTTGAAATAAATTTTTATAATTTATAAAATAAGAAATGGGTCTTCTCCTTTTTAAAATGTGGAAAATAGTAGAGAACTGTAAATATTTTACCCCAAAACTGGACTGCATAACTTTTTCAAATTGTTCTTTTATGGTTCCCCCTTTCTCAACAAGATGTTTTTGTCATTTCTAATCATTTTCATATTCACGTACATATCTGACATGCATGCATTCTTCTCCATTTTTCCATCTATGTTTTCTTATTATCTATCCATCTAGGTGCTTCACTGATATTTATATTTTCTCACAATGTTTCTCAATTGTGTCCAATTTAAGTTACATTCTATGTTCTCTTCCAAGTTTCCAACTGTAAATTATACATCTTCATTCTATTGGATTCTCATTACCATTTTCTAGGTCTAAGGTTCTATAAATGGATATTTTGTAGCCCATTCAACCTGAAAAGACCTTCCTATTTTTCATGTACTTTTCTTCCTCTATCAACCTTTTTTAATGAATTTTTCAACAAAATTTTGTGTCTAAAAAGAATTGCATTTCTCATGTGGAGTGCCTAGAGGAGTATGTTCTAATGAAGTGCATAATGGTGTTTCTTCTAGGGGTGGAATTTCATCAATAAAATCTTCAAGTGGTGAGAATCAATTAGGATTAATTATTTATAATTAAATAATGTCAATATCCATGCCAATTTCTATATTGAAATAGTTTTTCTATTATTCTATAGTGAAAAAAATTAACTGATAGTTTTTTTAAAATATTTAGAATTACCTATATTTGAAGTGCCTATGGGTTACACAATTTTTGTCCTAGATTTTTGAAATAAGACATGATATTGGATTTTTCCATTATTTCTTATGGTATTTTAGCCTTTTTCATACCTCCTAATGCTTGAGTTGTGTTTTTGGGTAGTTTATTATTTCTAGCTTCCTTTCCACTACTAGGTGGTAGGTTATGATCATGCTTCATATATTTGTTACATGACACATCACTATTAGATGCCACATTGCTATCGTGTGTCACATTGCTACCAAGTAATAGATTTTTATCATGTGGGACATGGTATTTGGGTGATTGGTTACCTTCATGTAGCACATCACTACTAAGTGGCGCATTGATGTACATAGTGTATTATTGACATGTGGCAAATTGTAGTCATGTGATAGATTACCATCATGTGATAGCTTTCCATCACTCGTTAAACCACCATCGCATGATCATATGATATCAAACATCCTATTTGCATTATGTGACAATGTTTGTGGAGGTTGGTGTGTTAAATGTATTCTAGTGATAGAGTACATCCTCAAGTCTCTATCTTTGTAATTTGGTAAAAAAAGATACTTCAGTGGTAAATTCATGACCTGCGACCTCTAGGAACATATGTATAATATATAGATGGTGAATTACATGGATAACCCCATAATTATTTTAAATTTTTGGTGAGTTAACCCCTTAAAAAAATTACATCCCAGAGATTTAGGCAAAATGGTCATATGTTACACCATAAAAAATCACCAAATTCAAAATCCCTAAAATGGAATATTCATGAATTAATGAATATTCACCACTAAAATTTACCTTGATGAAAAATAATTAGTTTTCTCTCAAGATCTCCCTCTAAATTTAGAATAATTTTATCATTTCAAAAATAATTTCTTGAATTATTTTCTTCATATTGCATGATTTGAAAACCATGAGGAACAAATTTTACCTCTAGATACATTGCTTCTTTGTGATATTATGTTTTATAAAATTAAAATATAAAATTATTTGGTGAAGGTTACTCATTTTGTATTCAGATGAGTGTAAATGAAATGTGTGTGTGTGTGTGTGGGTGAGTGGCTCTATCATCACTTACTCTAAAGAGCATGCCAATAAATCTTAGACAACCATGACCCTAAGGGCATTCCCTTAGGGGATGTAGTGAGACTTTGTATTCTCTCTAACTTCTTGTGATATAGGTGGGGTGTGATGGCCCCACCCACCCAGTTAAATTTGATTTGTATTATTACCGACTATGATTTTATTTATTTCAAATTTTATTAATATAACATGTGTGTGTAAGTATATATATGTTTATATAGATATATACACATATATGTGAATCAACCCTATTAACCTTAACTAATGAACACTCACTCATAATTATACAAAAGAATATTTATTTATTTATTCAAAAGATTATTTAAATATATTATGTGATATATGTATTATAAATATCAAATTTTTACCTTGTGACATTGAAACTCAAACATGTAAATAAAAAGGAATAAATGTGGTCTTTCCAAAATCCATTAAGTGAAAGATAAATATTTTTGTATAAAACTATGTAAAATATTTTTAAATCAATGTTTTGGATCACACTCTATGATTCATCATTAGGATGAGAGAACAATGATGGGTCACTGAGTGTGAACCAAAATGTTGATTTAAAAATATTTTAAATATTTTTTATATAAATCTTTGTCTTTCAAAAAGTAAGAATTAATCAAAACATTTCAACACAAAACCACATTATAAATGAAAATAAGTTGACCATTACTTTAGGTTCACAATACAAGGGTGGAGACTTATTGGATTCATCAAATAGGGCCATTTTCTCCACTCAAAACTTGAATTTTAAATCTAGAATGATGTTCTTGTTATTCACTTAACCATATTATAAATAATTTTGTGCTATAAATATTTCATTAAAGTATTATTGAATTTTAAAAGTGTAGATCACAATTTAAATTATACAAAGGAAAAAATTATTATTTTTAAGTAGTTATTTCCAAAAGGTGTCCTCGCTCTAATGAAAATATAGTTTAGTCATGGAAATTATAATCATCTAGGTATAAAATAAACTTGAAACCAAACCTAAAAGACAGCTATGAAACTTAAGTGTGACCAATGTGGTATTTTTAATAAAAGTGAAATATTACAATAAGATCAAGCCTTCAATTTAAATAAATAATTTTAATATAATCCCCTTAGTTTTACAAAATGGACTATGTGTTTTAAACTGAACTAATCAAAGTAAATAACTTTTAACTCATTATTAAAATGAATGAGGACAAGCGCGAACGCGGGGGAAGGGGAGTACGGATGCGGATGCGGGCCTAAAACCCTCTCCCCTATGGACGAATCTGTGCTTGTCGATGGCCAGATCTCGACCCATTGAGGGTGGGATCTTGGGTACAAAGGCGTGGTGGTGGAAGCTTCATCATTCTACGTAGTTTAGCTCCTCTACCTCTATTTTTCGTCTGATGGCTGTCGTGCCGACCATTACTCAGATCTGAGCAGGTCATTGTTTCTTTTTAGAGATATCTGGATAGCCATGGCGATGTTTCCCTTGGGAGTGGGGGAGATCTTTGCAGATGCTTGGGTGTATGGGTCGGGTGGCAGTGGCGACGGGTCTGGAGGTAGGGTCTTTGCTGGTGGTGTTGTCTGCTTCAGGCAGTACGTTGGTATGCGGCACTTAATGTAGATCTATTTTTCTACGTGTTTTTTCTACTTTGCTTCATTCTGCCAGTTTGAGTATGGAATTTGGGTGGGTTCTCTTACCCGAGTTAGATGGCCATCCTGTTCTGGTTTGTGAAGTTTTTGTGGTTGCTTGGGGGAAATTCTGTTTCCTCAGTGGTTGGTGTTTTTGCCACGACACCCTGCTTAAGGAAAATGGAGTATCTTAAGCTGTGGAAGAGCCCTGCTCATTATTATGATGGGTTTGCGGTTTTGCCTTCGCTGTTTTAGCACTTTCAGGTTGTATGCCTGGTTCTATCTAGGTTTCAGGTCCTTGTAAAACCTGGGAAGCTTTTATTGATTTTTTTGTTGGTTTCATGTCCAAGTAAAACCTGGTTTAGTTACCATTTTTCGGTGCGTTTGCCTCTTATGGCATTTTGTATTGTTTATCTTTCTGAATCTGTACAGGGTTTTGGGGCCCCTTCAAAACTTGTTTTTACCTTAATCTAAAACTTTTAACTCATTAAAAATCAAATAAATAAAAATTTAGTGTTTTAACACTCCCTTCTTAGCCAAACAAAACATGTTTGGAGTAGAATAAAACTAAATATTTATTTTGAAAATTATATAAATCTACATTTTATCAAATTTGGGAGTTAAGAGATATTAAATCCTAATTAGACAAAAAATATTAAGTAAAATTATAATGCTACAAATATGCATCAAATGACACAAACTAATTAAAACTTGATAAATTTAGAAATGTACTAAAGGGGGAAAATGATAGAAGAAAATAACTTAGCTATAAAAAAGGAATGCAGAACTATAAGTGGAACTATGAAATTGATTTTATGACTATGTAATGACATTGTGAATGAATAATAATGTTTCACTTAAATATAGGATAAGACTATTGGAATTAGATAGGGGTGAATTTTAGTATTGTCTTCACGACACATCAACATCCTATGAGAATTTATTATATGTGCCTAATATGATAGGTTTGTTTCACATTTATTTTTTGTTGGAATGTATGGGATATCTCTCCATATAGTTCTCCCATGAAATGGTGGTGTGTTTGAAAGAGTGGTGATAATGTTAAATGTTATTACAATTGATCTAGTTCTTAGGAGGAGACCTTGTGGATAACCTACTTAATCTAGGTTAAATAGGTTATATATGGAAGTGATTTACTAAATGATAAATAAAAATAAATTTTAAAGTGATATAAATTGAGGAAAGTAAGAACAAGATGAAAACATATGTATAATTTTAATAACAAAACTATATTATGTTGAATTCTATATAATCTAATAAATCATATGATGTTGTCAAAGAACTTCTTAAATATATTATTTTATGTTTTTTCTCAATTGCAATTCTAACCTAAAAATAATGGAGATGTACATTATTATACAATACAAGAAGATGAATCATTAGATGAATTATCACAACATTTAATATCAACCACTTCTTAAAAACCAAGTACAAGGTGTCGATGATTGAATATGTATCATAGGTGCCTAAAGTGTTCAATAACACTTCTCATTTTAGAATTATAAGAATCCATTGCATGAGTTAAAGGTTGTGATAATATTATTATCTATTGATGAAATAAAGGCAAATCAAGTGTGCTATTTCAAAATATTTATAATGTTTGGTGGTTGGGAGCCACCATGGCCAAATATTTAATCTATGCAAAATATGAAATATCATGTGCTAGTAATAGTGAATTATGATCAATAGCTAATCTAGAGACTAATCTAAGACATATATTTATAATGAAAATTAAGATAGAGTTAATTGGTTAAAAAAGGAGAAAAAGGAAAGGTAAGGAAGAGAAGAGATGTTGTTGAACTTCATTCCAAACATCATGACAAAGTTAAAATACCATCCAAGCATGTACTTAACCAATGTATGACATGAAGTAACATAAGCTCAAATCCTACCACACATCATTAAAACATCTAAGGATTATGTGAAATAATTCAAATAATAACCAATTTCACTTTAAAGATTTACCCTTGCAAGCAAATAACATTAGCCCAAATGCAAGAAGAGTAAGAAAATGAAATGAACCTAAAGACTTTCAATTAACCTAGCATTGGCACAAGTTACTAGCTCTACATTAAAATGTACACACTGATAATTCATATGAAACATTCAAATCTATAATTTAGAAAAAATAAGTGAGAGAAAAGTTAGGATAATAAAAGACACAAGCAAATTTGGAAAATTTTTGCAAAATTACTTATATTAATTTCTTCAAGATTACAAAGTAATTTTGGCTCTAATAAATCCCCCTCTTTTAAAATTAATAATACTCATTTTATATAATGCAAGGAATTATGTCAGTTAATTAAATCTGATTAAAAAATTACAAGTGTTAGTACATCTTTCCTTTCTACAAATGTTCTAGAATACACTAGGCTTTCCCTAATGGACTGACCTATAGGCAATATGTTTTACATGATGCACATGCTTTTACAAAAAGAATATTCCATTGTAAAAATATACAATGCTTAGCTATAAGCAAAATATTCTTAATTTGAATAATCTTTGAGACCCTTGTGCTGTTGAATATCTTCATTTTGTGATACTACTCCTCAATTAGCTCAAGATCAACAATTGGTTTCATGAAGAGCTCCTTCATTTGATCTGTTAAGATCTTATGGTCTTTATTTTCCTTTCTTAATGACTCTTTGATGTTATTAGCTTAATTAATTTTTTATTCTATTGTTAGATTCATATCATGAACCTACTATTATCCATCTGAGATTTCCATTAGTTTTTTATCCTTAGTTCCTACATGACCAGAGTAGATTTATGATCAAAATCCTCATGTTTTATGAGGCCTATGGAGTCGAGTGTAATTGGCTTGGTGATCATCTTCTCAAAAAAGTTTTCCATATATTTTTTAGTTGTTTTTCATCCTCAAGGATACTTTCCAAGTTCCCAGGCCATGTGTTTAGGATTTTGATTTTGTCTACAAGTAGTCCCATAGCTATGTTTCAGAAGAGATAGACTAATAAATTTAAAACTAGGGATTTGATCTTCCATAAATATGTTGGTCAAATATTTCATTTTATCCCTTGAATTCTACCATTAGGTGACTAAGCTCTTTAGTATTATGCAATGTTGTGTAAAGTTCCACATCTTTCCTAGGGATGCCTTCATGAGTTGTTATGGCTGTGAATTTGTTCAAATTGCTACCTAAGGTCATTCATCTAATTCTAGATCAAACTACCCATATACAGATGATAATTTAGCTTTTTGATCTTGATTATGGAAAATACAAGGCTAAACTAGGGCCTTTTGAAGGTTTTTATAGTGCTCTAATGATGGTAGCTATCTGAACTTGCTCAAGCTTCATTACTTAGATCTTAATTTAGATCAGTAGTTTATACCTTTACTTTGTTGTAAATCTTAAAAATCTATTTAACTGATTGGTCTAGATTATGTGGCTCCATCATGGCATCTATGTGGTATTTTTGTATCATTTTACTCATTCATATTTTAAAAATGACCATTGCCTTTTAAAAAATTCTCTCTTGATTTTGCACCATTAGATCATCCTTGTACAGATCAACATGAACCACTGATCTTGATCTAATAACTTTAACACCATTGGTTTCTCATTATATTCCCTATGGTTATGACACTTGTCACTTTTGTATTTTCCTTGACTTTTCAACATTTTCTATGCACCATTGATATCTATTGTATACATTAATCATGTTTTATTGATTTGATATACTTAATTGTACCTCCTACTCTATGGACCATTGATTTGAATGTGTATTCTCATCTACATATCATTGATCTTTAAAATATTCTCAAGCTTTAATTTATGGCCCATAACTATGCCATGTGTTTTCTCTACATTCATTTTCACTTTTCAATGTTCATCTCACACCATTGGATCATACTCATCTTAGAAAATGTGTTCCTTTGGAACTTGATCTTCAAGGTTGAATGCCATTGGTTGCTAAGTATTCTTTGGTTAATATTCAAACACTTGTCACTTTCTCACTTGTCCCAAAGCTCTATTGAATTTTTAGTTTGATGAGTGTCATTAGATCAATCTGGCCTGAGCAAATGCATACCATTGATCTTTGGAAGATGATTTAGTTTTAGATTAGGGTAAGGGTCTTGACTTTTCAACGTTAATCCTACACCATTGATCTCATTCATTGAGGTAAACATGGATCATTGATCCTATAAATTAAAATGACATTTAAGTCAGTGTTTGGGGAAAATAAATAACTTATCATAATGTTTTGGACCATGGTTTTATTTCATGTTAATAAACATGGGAAAGACCTTAGAAAAAACATTTTAAGATAAGTTTTAAGACATAATAAAAGGGACCCCATGAATAATCAAAGACAACATATAGTTTTTATCCTAAGGTTTGTTTTATTAATAAATACAATGAACTTTAGGGTAAGGCTTTTAGGCTAAGTGTACAGTAAAAGGGACCTTTTGTTTATTTAGACCATGATAAGATAAAAGGGAACAAAGGGGGCTTGGGACATTAAAAACTTAGGATAAATATTTTAGACTAAGATCTTGGTCATGTTAATAAACATGACTAGGACCTTAGGATAAAATATAAATTAAGTCAAATTAAAGTGTTCCCATGAAAAATTAAATAAAATCTCTCACCAATTTTGAATTCAAAGGGAGTACTTAGACTAAATCTAGACTAAGGGTTTTAACAATTCAAATATGAATTCAATTAATCATTTATAGAATAAAGGCTAGTAATAGGGGTAATTTAACATTTAACACAAAACCCTATGTATTGCCCATTTCAAATGAACTTCATTAAACCTACAACCTGAAACATAGATATCTAATGTTAGAAATTTTAGATAAGATCAAACCAGATCCATGAAAAAATAAGACAACTAGACCATGGTGTGGATGATCTTCAAATAAATATAAAATTCAAAAGACTCTAATGGTACTCTAATCAAATGAATTTTCAAATTTACAATAAAAATTTGCATAATTTATGACAAGGGTCCTCATTTTTCAAAAATAGGGGTATGTTGACCTCAATAAATAGTGACTTTAGGGGGAAACATAGTAATATGTTAGATAGTTTAGACTAATAATTAAGCTACTTATTCTATTTGATCAGGCACCATTATTGAGATAAGTTCATGGTTAGAAAAAATATTGCAAATGTAGAGTTAGGATCAAACATAAAGACATAGCCATGTTACGTGTGTGCTTGGATTCCACTTACTAATTGCCATAAAATTTAGAGAATAACTTCCAAGTTCATGACTTTAACCATTAACATTAACTTTCAACATGCTTGGATATTCATTAATAACCATGTTTTAGCTCATGGAAGGTTTGGGTATTGCTTTACTACCATCCAAGCATCCATAGCCCTAATAGATGCCTTTGGATCCACTCAAGGCCTTGCTCCACTACCAGCCAAGCATCTATAGCCTCAGTGGAGATTACTAGAATCACCTTTACCTAGAAAGCCTTTTATTTTTTTTTAATAATCTCTTATTATTATTTTTTTATTTTTAGATATTTTGGCTTTCTATCAAAGGTTGGGAACGAAATTATCTAGGTTTTGGGATTTTGTTACATGTTTGATCTTTAGACAATCATCCTTGGCTATCTTTTTTGTCCTAGGCAATTAATGTCTTTTAAGTGAAAGCATGATTGTATCCTAATAATCTAATGTTTCACCCAACATGTGTTATCCTTCCTATAACCAAAATTAGATCAAAAAAAGTCTTAGAATCTCAAGAAATAATTAACCTAACCATAAATCTTTACTATTTTCTCTAAACTATAACATTAAGCTCATATTCTAATAATCCAGGATCAACCAATATTAAGGGGTCATACCTGGATTTCTAATTAGTGAAGCTCTTAAGAAATTAGGTAAACTTTGAGCTAAGGTATATCTAAAAGGACTTATTTATAATCAATGAATAAAGAAAATAAATGAAACATGCCAAACAAACAAACAACAAGGAAACAAATATTTACAAACACTATTTACAAACAAGGGACAGGAAGGAAATAAACTAATCTAAAACCTACCTAAACTAACTCCATAAAGAACTTACCTTCAGGATAAAATGGAAAGTTATTTAAATGACTACATAACCTTGAAACATAATTGCTTCTATTTAATGGCCTCTTCTTTTGGATAGGAGCACTTTTGTGTTCATGTCTTCTATGTGATGTATCTTGATTCCTCATCTCCATTCTCTAGTACCTAAGTTGAAGATATGGATATAAAATCCAATCATCTTCCTCCTAAATCCTTTTATCTTACATTAAGAGTGTTAATTCTTCTTCATTCATAGACTGATAGTGACTTATATCATCTTTACTCAATGATGGTAGCTTGGCTAACATTCTTAGACTAATGTCTTCATTAAGTTTTACTTGAGGTGGAGATGGACTACCAATCTTTTCACTAAAACTTTCCAAGTCATCCTAATAGGCTACCTTATCATGATCAACTAAAAGGACATGAGATTCACTTGAAGCCTTACCATTTGAACCAATTTGATCACATACTTCCAACCTTTTGATGGGGTTATATGGAAATTCTTGATTTGTTACACTTGTTTCATCTTCATCCTCTATGAATAATGGCATCTCTTCTATCCAATCGAGTCCCACCTAATCTTGATTTGGGATATTCAAAATGACATTGTTGTCTTGAAACACCTCAATTTATTTCAAAAAATCGAGGTATAAATGTTACCACTAGTTAACTTCTTTACGGATATCCTCAATTTTAGTAATGACCTCATATGAATTATCTTCACAGTTATCTTCTAAAAAGAGGTTAGCTTGTATCTGATCTTATTTAGGGGGATACTCATCTTGAATGGTTACTTCTTCTAGAGCATCTTCAGGGTCATTTTCTTCTTTGAATGGAAAATCAAAATTATGTACCATGAAGGATTGATATGTCTTTGCAAATACAAATGTCCCTATAATATTTTCTTGATTGATCCCAAGTTCAAATATATCCTTTTAATTTTGATATGTTTCAAATAAATTACAATTATCATCTAGACCTATATCATAAAGATTAATTTCATGTACATCCTCAAATAACCTATTATTGATGTTATTATAAAACCTATTTGTAGGCCCATTAAACCTTTGAGAAGCATATTTTTATTAGAGTTTTCCCTAGTGTTACCCACTTGTTTTTGCAATTGAAGAAAATCAGTGCTCAAATTTTGAACCATCTTAAGTATGGATTCATTTTCATTAGTTGGTGCTTTTGAGTTATTAACTTGACTATTATTACTAGTGAGCACCAAATCTCTCTATCTCTATGGATGAAATCATTTATAGCATCATTAAATAACCCTAAATTTTTGCCAATATCGGAATTGGCTTAAGGGTAGCTCGTTTAAGACTGGTGTCTAATTTAAGGCAGGCACATTTTGATTAGAATTAGGACTAATATTTAGTGATAGGAAATTGGGGTTGAAATTTGGGACAACATACATAAGATAACCTTAAGGTTGCATTTGATCACTGATTATTATAGCTTCAACATAAGCCAATACCAAGGTGTTTATGACTCCAATAGACCTTTTAAGAAACATAGAAGTCATGGGATCCAAATCATCCTTATAAATATCTAAGGTTAAAGCCTCATCAAGTATATAAGGGGCTATAGTTTCACTAAACATATTATAGAATACAACATTAAAGGATATAATGGTCTCAATATAATCTCTCTTAATAGTGGTGAATTTTTGGTACAGAATACATGGACTAATGATTTTTCCAAATTAGTCAATGAAGATTGTGTTAAATTCATTCCAACTAGCTATGCAATTCTTAGGTAGGTTAATGAACCATTCATATTTATCATCTTTGAAAGTAAATGGAAATAATCTACATGCTACATCTTCATGAATAATATTTAGCAATCTCAAAACATCTTTGAAATATTTAATGTGTTCTTCAGTTGTGACAACATTATTAGGACTAAAAGAAGGTAAATACCTCTCAATATTTCTGGGTAAGTCATGTACCTAGCCAAACACATTGATAGAAGATCCACCCAACCATGCCATACCTTGATGGGGATATTACTTGTGGTATATCTAGCTTGTAAAATCTTTGAGCTATATTTGAAATATGATGTGTAAATATTATCTTTATGAATAACAGTGATTAGACATGCATATTTAAGAAAATTTTGCAAAGATTTATATAAAGGATGACAAAGGATAATAATACTTAACTAATTTATCTCAAATATGTATCCAAACATGTAAGTATGATTGATCTTTACATGTTTAAGTTCAAATAAACTCAAATGTGCAAAGGATATATTAGTCTTTGATCAAAACAACTATTACTAACCTAAAATGCCTTAGATTCATAGGCCTTAAGCTATCTTTACCACAATTAAACATTTAAATTTCAAATCACATTGATATTTGTGTATAGGAAGAAAAATTATTGGTTTAAGATCATAAATATCAATGATATTTACATAATTGAGTAAATAATGACACAATTGTGCAAAGATTACACCAATTTTTCAACACAATTCACAAGAATGAGCAAAAATACTTCAAATCTACAAAGATCTAACTAGGCCCTCCTTCTAGCACCAGTGAATCCCCTCTTGTTGATGCCTAAATATATATCATAGGTGCCCAAAGTGTTCAATAACACTTCTCATTTTAGAATTCTAAGAATTCAATGCATGAGTTGTAGGTTGTGATAATCTTATTATCTGTTGATGAAATAGAGGCAAAGCAAGTGGATTGTTTCACAATATTTATAATATTTGGTGGTTAGGAGCCACCATGGCCAAATAGTTAATATATTCAAAATATGAAATATAATGTGCTAATAATAATGAATTATGATCAATAACTAATCTAGAGACTAATCTAAGATGGATATTTACAATGAAAATTAAGCTAGAGTGATATGGTTAAATAAGGAGTAAAATGAAAGGTAAAGTAGAGAAGAGATGTTGTTGATCTTCATTCCAAACATCATGAAAAATTTCAAATATCATCTAGACATGCACTTAGCCAATGTATGACATGAAGTATAATAATCTCAAATCCTATCACACATCAACCATATCTAATTACAAAATTACAAGTGTTAGGACATCTATCCTTTCTACAAATGTTATAGAATACACTAGGCCTTCCCTAATGGACTGACCTATAGGCAATGTGTTTTACAAGTTGCACATGCCTTTACAAAAAGAATATTCCATTATGAAAATATACAATACATAGTTATAAGAAGAATATTCTTAATTTTACTAATCTTTGGGACCCTTGTGCTGCTAAAGATATTCATTATATGATGTTGCTCCTCAATTAGCTCAAGGTTTATAATTGGTTTCATGAATAGCTCCTTCATTTGATCTACTAAGCTCTTTTATTATTTATCTTCCCTTTTTAATGTCTCTTTAATTCTATTATCTTTAGTAATATTTTCTTTTTTTGTTATAAATATATCCATGACCCTACTATTGTCCATCCTAGACTTCCCTTGGTTCTTATTCCTCACTTCTTATGTGACCAAGGTAGCTCTAAGCTAAAACTCCTCATGTTTGATGAGGCCTATGGATGTAAGTGTATTTGGCTTGGTGATCATGGTCCCAATAAATTATTTTATCTTATTTTTAAACTACTTATAATCCTTGAGGAGGATTTCCAAGTTATCAAACCATGTGTTTAGGCTTTTGATTTTATCTACAAGTAGTCTCATAACTTTGTTTTAGATGATACAGGCTAATGGTTTTAAAACCATGGATTTGATCTTCCATCAAGATGTTAGTAAACTCTTTCATTTCATCCCTTAAATTCTACCATCACGTGACTAAGCTCTTTGTTATTGTGTCATGTTGTGTAAATCTCCATATCTTTCCGAGGGATGCCTTCATGAGCTGTTATGGATATGAATTTGTTTAAATTCCTAACTAGTGGTTAGCCATCCAATTCTAGATCAAATTACACCTACACAGAAGACATTTTATATTTTTTGGCTTCATTATGGTGAATACAAGGCTAAAATAGGACATTTGAAGGTTTTTACAATGCTCTAATGATATTAGTTATCTAAATTTGCATGACCTTTGTTACTTAAATCCTAATTTAGATCACCAATTTATAACTTTGCTTTGTTGTGAATCTACAAAACCTATTGAACTAATTGGTCTAGCTTATGTGGCTCTACCATAGCATCTATGTGGCATTTTTGTAGAATTTTACTCATTTATATTTAAAAAATTATTATTGCCTTATAAAAAATTCCCACTTAATTTTGCACTGTTGGATCATCCTTACACAAATTAATGTGAATAATTGATCTTGATTCAATAAATTGAATGCCATTGGTTATTTGTTATATTCCCTAGGGTTATGACACTTGTCACTTCCACATTTGCCTTGACATTTCAATGTTTGCTATGCATTATTAATTTTGATTGCACAGATCAATCATGCTCCATTGATATAATCTTCTTAATTGTACCTCCTACTCTGTAGATCATTGATCTAAATTTGTACACTCATTTATGTACCATCAATCTTTAAAGGATATTTGAACTTTAATTTTTGGCATGTAGCTATGCCACATGTCATCTTCATGTTCATCTTGACTTTTCAATGTTCATCTCACACCATTAGATCATCCTCATCTGAACAAATGTGATATATTGGATATTTATCTTTGAGGTCAAATGTCATTCACTACTAAGTGTTATTTTTCTAATATTGTGACACTTGTCACTTTTTTGCTTACCCTGGGGTTCCATAGATGGTTTGACTTGATTACGCATCATTGGTTCAATCTGACCTGGATAAATGTGTACCATTAATCTCTAAAAGATGCTTGAGCTTTAACTTAGGGTTAGGGTCTTGAATTTTCAACTTTAATAATGCACCATTAATCTAATTCATCCAAGAAAACATGAATCATTAATCTTGTGAATAAAAATGACATTTAAGCTAGTGCTTGAGGAAAATAAAGAAATTAGCATAATGTTTTGGACTATGGTTTTATTTCATGTTAATAAACATGGGAAAGGCCTTAGAAAAAACATTTTAAGATAATTTTTGAGACATAATAAAATGGACCCCATGAACAATCGAAGACATAACGTATATTTTTTAGCTTAAGGTTTGTTGTATTAATAAATAAAATGAACTTTAGGGTAAGGATTTTAGGCTAAGTCTACAATAAAAGGTAACTTTTGTTAAGTTAGATCATGTTAAGATAAAATTTAACAAAGGTGGCTCAGGATATGAAAAACTTAGGATAAATATTTTAGACTAAGGTCTTGGTCATGTTAATAAACACAACTAGGACCTTAGGATAAAATATAAACTAAGTCAAATTAACGTGTTCCCATGAAAATTTAAATAAAATATCTCTCCAATTTTTAATTTAAAAGGAGTATTCATGCTAAATCTAGACTAAGGGTTTTATCAATCCAAATATGAATTTAATTAATCATTTACACACCAAAGGCTAGTAAAAGAGGCAATTTAACATTTAACACAAAACCCTGAGTATTTCACATTTCAATTAACTCCATTAAACATGTAACTTGAAACACAAATATCCAATGTTAACAATTTTAGATAAGATCAAACTAGAGCTATGAAAAAATAAGCCAACTAGATCATGGTGTGGATGATCTTCAAATAAAGATAAAGTGCAAGACACTCTAATGGTGCTTTGATCAAATGAATTTTCAAATTTAGGGTATAAATTTGCATAATTTAAGACAAGGGCCCCTATTTTTTAGAAATTGGGGTATGTTGACCTCAACACAATGATGTCACTAACTATTATTAGTATTAAGGAGATGTTATCTATAGTCTTGATACTATATAAATTATGTAGTAATGTAGGATCATAATTTTGAGGAATGAATTGACTTGTAGCTGTGAAACCCACTAATGCATTTCTTGATGTTAGCTCAAGGTTGGACATGAAACTATGGTGACATGTGTTATGATCTAGTGACACATATCCTCCTAGATCATTCAACCCTAATTGAAGATAAATGATTCCTATTACATTTAGTTTCAAAAGAAGATGTGGAAATAAATTGGCAACCTACACTTCTTCAAACCATTTTCCCTAGGACTACACTTGACTTGCTTTGATAATCTAAAACTAGTAACCATTTTGTATATTATCGACACATTCATTTGACTTGATCATGAATGAATTGATTTGATTATGCTAAAATAGTATCATATATTATATATTTTTATTGGAGAGTCTCTATAGTATCTAAAGTATCTAATAAGGGATGAAAATAATGATGCAATCTATGTTGAAGATCGGATGCAATCTAAGATAAGTTAGAATATAAAGATCAAAATAATTATCCCCTAATTTATTAGTTATGGTATAAAGCCCATAACAAAGTGTAAAAATATTTAAATAAATCCTTGATAATATTTATTTTATGTAAGCGTAGCCATATTTGATCACCAACCTAGAAGGTGTGTAGTGTATGATGTTTATCAGCATACTACTTATATTTACTACCTTCCTATTGCATAATGGTTTGCACTTATTTTTGAAGATGTTAAATGTGTTAAACGAATTTAAAATACTTTTTTATCTTCATTTTGAGTTTAATTATTGTATACTATTGTTAGCATAATATGATAATCTACGTTGATGCATGTCAAAGGCTAAAAACCTAAAAATGGCTATGTGGTAGGGTTGTGCATAACTCTATTATAGCTATGTTAATTGAAAAGAATAATTTGATCCCATTTTTTTTAATTATACAATATGATAATATGCACTATCATCTTATTAACCACTTTTCCTATCTATCAATTTGAGAATGAAAGGCAATGGAGTTGTTAAGCTTTATGTCTAATATAGACCAAAGTACTTTCCAGAAATGACTAAAAAATCTTATGTCCATATTATAAAATATATTATATTGGATTCCAAAGTGTATCCATGAATATTAAAATTAAAATTGAGTTATTATTAGATCTAATCATACTTTTATTATAAGGTATGAAAATTGCCATCTTTAAGAATCTATTAAATAATATATAATTGCAATCATTACCATGCTTGGTAGTGGGGTAATCTAAGATAAGTTCCATGGATAAAAATTTCCATGGTCTCATTGGAATTGAAATAGGTGTGTGTAGACCTTAATTATTGTTGGCTATCTTAGAAATTACATATTTGGTACAAGACTTAATGTACTTGAAGACATCATACTAAGATGTGGCCAATAGAAATACTTTTGAAATACCGCAAAATTATTTTCAATAGTAAAATGCATTTTAAACTTGATATAATCATTCTCCCATATTATTTTATATCTCTCTCCCTTATTTATAATGTATAAGTTCCCAAGATGATATAAAATTCCATCCTACAAGTATAAATATGGTACTAAATTACCGTAAAATAAATTTTGATAAATGTATATAAAATACATGTCATATGGATACAATTTTGACCATGAATTAACTTCATGTAAAAATGCATAAATTATATTAAGGATAGTTTGAACCAGTTCTTAGCTCAAACAATCTACAACTAGATTGGCACTTCCCTTTTTATGCTTGTTGTTTAGATGGAACTATTAAAAATAAAAAGACCATTTATGATGCCACTACTATTTTAAATTTTTCCAAGTCTAAAATAAATAAAGTGGTTTATTACTATGTGGATCATATTTTTATTTCCCAAGATATAATTTTTCCAATGATTACATGCCTTAATAATAGCATAAATATCAGGATCATATGTCGGGTAGAACTTTACTAGTGCAATGAATATTTAATTATTGTAAGAAATCAAGTAATTATGTTTACTAAGAACCACCCCAATTGAAAATTTTGTTTCATCTATCTCAAGCTTAAATGGTTTCCCAAGTTCTAGTAAATTAAATACTAGTGTGAAATAAATTCTAAGTTTAAATTACTTAAATGTTTTTTAATGTGGTAGTCTAGTTCAAATTGGATTTAATGCTACATTAGGTAACTTGGTTTAGAACAAAATTCATGTAAGAGATACCAAATACAAATATCCTTTAGACATTTTCGAATCCTATAAAGCTATAAAACTATGTAATATTATTTGGTTATGGCCAATCCTAGGTGACTTAAATCTTGGCTAGATTCATAAGCACTCCTTATGCATCTATAATGTATCTTAAATAATAAATATGTGACATGTTTAATGAATTTGTTTACATGTTTTCATACATATTATATTTCTTCAAAGTGTCAATAACTTACTCAATATGATTAATATGTTCATCCCATGTTTTACTTAAGATTAAGATGTCATCAAGGTAGACTATAAAAAATGAATTACTAAATGGCCTAAAAATACTATTCATAATTTTCATGAAAGTGGCTAGGGTTTTGGTCAAATAAAATGGCATGACTAACCATTTGAACAAACCTTATTTTAAATTCAAGGTTATCTTTTATATGTTTATAGGATCAATAGGAATGTGATGACACCTAGACATAAGATCAATTTAAATGAATTGTTTTTCATTTCAATTATCATTATGCTTTTTTTGAGTACACATTAGTCATTTAAAAACCTCCATGTGTCATTCTTATTTGTTACTATCATAATCAAGCTATCGAAAAGTGATGAGTTAGTCTTAATATGTCCTTTGTTCATAGTTCATGGATCTACCACTTGATTTATTCATTCTCCAGAAAGGAAATTTAGTATAAATAAACATTAGGAAAATTTATTCTAAGGATCATATCAATAGGGTTCTTCACTATATGGTGTGTAGGCACTTATTTTGGTAATTTAAATACATCCTTGTATTCTTCCAACTTTAGCTTCAAATTTGTTGATTTCTATGTCGATGCTAGAGGAACTATAACAATAGTTGGTGATGTAAGGACTTTATTGCACTCAAAAATTATGATCAAAAACACAAATGTTATACTATATGTGACTATTTTTGTACACAAAATAGTGTCAATGGGTAATATATTTGAAACTATGTCTAAGATATTGTATTGATTTAACTTTTAAGGGTTATGGAGTTTAAGCCCTTGGTTTTTTAAGTGTTTGAGTTTAATAAATTAGGGTATAACATGTGAAATAAATAAATATATTAATTTGTGAAATAAATAATCTAATTTTATATTTCTAATAATAGTAATGAATGATACAAATAAGTACTTAGCTGGAAACAAACCTAAGATGAAGGATCTAGAAGTTGAAAATTGGTACAAGAGTTGGTCTAAGTGTCATAAATAAGATCCAAGTGTCAAGAACCTTACTAGACAATAGTGTTATATCTTGGGTAGTATTTTTGTGGCAATAGTGTCCACTTTGGTGTTAATTTCCTCTGTGCAATAAAATTTAAAAT
Source organism: Torreya grandis (assembly GCA_037957365.1). Classification (NCBI taxonomy): domain Eukaryota; kingdom Viridiplantae; phylum Streptophyta; class Pinopsida; order Cupressales; family Taxaceae; genus Torreya; species Torreya grandis. Next base: position 513,005 of record JARHVA010004606.1, read on the forward strand.
GAAATTGCATTAACTAAGTTAAAAAAATCACTACAAGAGGTACTTATTTATATAATACTAAGTAAGATTAGATATCCTAATTTATAAGAGATTATGACTCACAACATAACTAATCACACCTAAGAAATACCCCAAGTAACTAACCTATGTCAATCAATGGTTAATAACACCTTGAGACATTTATTACAAAACATCTAGGATTAATTATTCTAACATTACCCCGCTTAATTAATCATATCCTAAAGAGAAAAAAGAGAGAATTCTTGAATGCCTCAAAATTATCATGTGTAAGTGACTTCATGAAGACATATACACACTAATCCTAAGTGGGGTAATGTTAGAGTTGTATGTTGTGTTGTTAAACATGTTCATGTATGAAATGAATATAAACCTCTATGTGTTTGATTCTCTCATGAAACACTAGATTATGAACAAGATGTAGAACACCTTGATTTTCATAATTCAGAACTATAGTTTGAGTCTATAAAACTCCAAGTCTTGAAAGAATGCAATGTATCCATATTGTTTCATAGATAGCTCTTACTATAACATGATATTCTTCCTATGTGGAAGATCTAGAAACACAATTATTCTTCTTATTTGCCCATAAAATCAGACCAAATCCTTGAAAGAACACAAATCCATAAGTAGATTTCCTATCATCAATAGAAGTTTTATGATATACATCTATGTATCCTATCAAGAAGAACTTGTCAATATTTTTATACTCTAGGCCATAATCAACTGTACCTATGATGTATCTTAATACCAACTTTTCCAGTTTCTAATGTGCCACTTTTTGTTCCTAGATGAATCAATAAAGATAGATGACAACATAGCTAATATATAGCCTAATATATGTCAATTAAATGAGACTCCAAATCAACTATCGCTAGAGAGTTGCATTTACTTCTAGTGATGGATATATACGAGACAACTAAAGTCTTGTCTCCATAGGTGTTGTAATAGGTTTACAGTCCTTCATCCTGAATTTCTCAAAAAATGTCTTGGTATACTTCATCTTTGAAATAAAAATACAATGTTCCTTCTTCCATACCTATAAACTAATAAAATTGTAGCAACCCAATATCTTTCATGTTGAATGACCACTTAAGATCATTCTTAGTTGCATCGATCATATTCATTGTGCTATCAGTGATGACTAGATCATTGAAATAAAAAATCACTACAAAAACCTTCCCCCATGTTATTTAAGGTAGATGTTAAGATAATATAGATTCCTATTGAATCCATGTTGTGCAAAATTCTCATCAATCTTGATGTACCAGGCTTAGGGAGCCTATTTTATCCCATAGAGAGATATGATAAGCATATGCACTTTTTGTTCCTAATTAGGTGCCATAAATCCATTAGGTTGAGTCATGTAGATTTAATATTTAAAATATCCATTGATAAAGGAAAATTTTACATTCATTTTATGTACTTTTCATCCAAATTATGAAGCCATAGAAAAAACCATTCTAATCTTCATTATATTAGCTATGGGAGCAAAAGTCTCCTCATAGTCAATTCCTTCTTTCTAAGCATACCCTTTTACAACAAGCCTTACCTTATACTTATAAATACTACCATATAATTTTTACTTGTTATTAAAGACCCATTTTCATCCAATAGGCTTCTTCCTTGTTGGAAGATCAACAAGCTTCCAAGTATTATTCTTCATTAGTGACTAATATTCTACTTCCATGGTATCTTTCCAAGTTCTAGACTATAGGGATTCTATTATTATAGAGGGCTCATATGTTTATTTCATAATACTCATAAGGGCATAATTAACCTCTTCTTGATCCATGCTTTGATTCCTCAATCTTAGCATCTTGTATAGTACTTGTATACCACTTGGGCATATGTTAAGCTGTAGGTGGTGGTGTTAGAGGTCATGTTTGACTATCTTCATTTTCACTTTCACCATCATTATCTAAAAATATTATAGTAATATTTCCTTATCATTTTCCTATGTATAATTTGGATTTATTCCACTCTTTTCATCAAACACTACATCTCTATTGATTAGTACCTTCTTTGTTGTAGGATCAAGGAGCCTATATGCCTTTGATTGTGCACTGTATCCCACAAAAATACATTCCTTTGTTTTCTTATCTAACTTCTTCCTTTTATTCTTAGGAACATGCATATATGCCTTGGAACCAAAAACTTGAAGGTGAGTTACCTTTGGTTTATTCCCTATCCAAGCTTCATGTGGTGTGATTCCATCAAGAGCTTTGGTGGGTGACTTGTTCAACAAGTAGATTGTAGTGTGACAAACTTCTACCCAATATGTATTATTAAATTTTGTATACTCAACCATGTAGTAAAACATTTGCATTATGACTCTATTACATCACTATAAAACTTCATTCTACTAAGGTGAATATTGATCTATCAGTTATCAACTTATTCCATTCACATTGAGATAGGTTGAGAATTCTTTATTGGTGTATTCCCCCCATGATTTGAGTGAAGGGTCTTGATTTTCCTAAAAATTTAATTTTCAACCATCTCCTTGAATTATTTAAATACTTTAAAATCTTGATCCTTAATCTTAAATAAATATGCCCACATTTTTTGTGAGTAATTATCAACAAAAAGTTTAAAGTATTTGTATCCTCTAAGATTGGGAGCAAAATGTCCACAAAGATTGGTGTGTACCAAGTCCAACTTACCAAATGACCAATAATCAATATTTCCAAAGGGAGATCTTCTTTGTTTTGTTTCTAAGCAATTGGTACATATATCAAAACATCAGTTGAGTTTTGGAAGGCCATGAACTATATCTTATTTTCTCAATTGAACTAAATAACCATAACTCAAGTGACCATATCTTTTATGACATAAATTTTGTAGTTTTGTATCTTTGACCATAGGTTCTTGATGATCATTTTGAACAAAATCCAGCTAAAACATTTTTCTAATGTTGGAAGCCTTGGCAATCACTTTGAAATGCCTAGATTTATCTTTGATATGGAAAAATTTTTGACCATTTTGGTGATCAAATTCAACCATGAGGTTGTGGTCAAGTAGCTGATTAATATAAAATAGATTTTTTGTAAGTCTTGGAACATATAGAGCATTTGAAATGTTTCAATTTATGTTTCCAAGTTGAAGTTTGATGTCACTATAGCCTTGTACTATATATGAGGTATCATCTCTAAGTGAAACATTTCCCTTTGATTCTATTTTTATCAAAGTATAAAACCAATATTTTCTTCTTATCTTGTGTCTGGTTGCTCCTGAATCAATATACCAAAGTACATTTGGATGATTGGTAGACTCATGTGTTTGACTAGCTAAACCATATTCATCATTTGAAGAATCATTATCTTTAGCAACATTGCCATGTTGTTTAGGATTGGAATTTTTCTATTTCCACCAATTTTATTATTTTGGTTACTTCTTTTTTGTTTGTGGTGAATTTTTGGAAGAGGGCTCCTTGCTTGGTGATCCCTATTGAAATGTGTTGTACCAATAATGTTTTAAGTCATGCCCCTATTTTTCATAAATTTGACATGCTTTAGAAGAATGTGAATTTTTACCTTATTAGTTTTGTTGTTTATTTTGTTTTGGATATTTCTTTAGAACTTATATGGTTTTCTTCCCCTTTTGATTTGATACAAGTGCATTCTCATCATCTACTTCCTCAAAATTATGCATATATTCCTCTTGTTATAACATATTTACCAACACCTTAAAGGTTGGTTTTTATCCTGTAATATTCAATGTGGTCACAAATATCCTATATACAAGGGGTAGTGCTCTAAGGACTATAGGGACCAAAAAATCATCTATCACTGATTCACCTAAAGATTAAATAAAAGCCCACAAAGTTACAACCCTTTTAAGAAATGCTTCTACTTTTTCATTTTATTTGAACTTGAGAGTGTGTAATTGGCTCTAAAGGTGTAACATTTGATTTTAATTATTAGCTTCATATACTATTTTAATATTATCCCAAGCATATTTTATAGTTGTAACACTATGGATATAAAGTTTTACCTCATTTGAAACTCCAAACATAATTATTAACTTAGCCTTTGTATTAGCCTTGTCAAATTTGTGTTATTGATCAACATATTTTGAATGTTTGACCCTTGTGTATTCTAAAACTAACCAAATGGCTTAAAACTCAAGATGTTTTTGTAATTTCATTTTCCATGATGTGTAATTATCATTGTGAAGCAATTTTGTGTCATGAAGGACAATTATATGTCCTAAACCATACATTTTGCAGTTGAGTATGAAAAATTACAAGTGTGTTGTTAAGTGCAAAAATGAAATGCATATTTGGAAAATGTATATAAAATTTAAAAATTCATACACAAATATGATAAATCACACACAAGCACATAATATACATTAGACTCTACCAAAAATGCATCCAAAAAAGCAATGGAAAATTGGATGTTGGTTTCAATCAAAAATGTGTTCGAGGAGAAAATGAGGTTATAATTTTCCCATTGCTAGAGAATTTTAGGTTTTTTTGGATAAAAATATCCCCATCCTTATTTCAATATTTACAATTTAACCAAAATAAATAGGCTTTTCACCTTACAATTTTTAATGTTATGATGAATTAATAAATTTCACCAATAAAGTTTACAAACTGATATAGAATCAGAATAAATAGATTTTATAGTTGTGAAGATCATGGAAAAACATAAAATTTAAAATAATGGAAATATGGGTTATCAATATGTAAAAAATATCCTTACCACTACATATATCTTATAATAATAGCCAATATGAAAAAAAATCACCTTCCCAGGCTTCATGGATCAAAAGTTATGAGTCTTGGAAGAAAAGATCTTCAAAGATGGCTCATAATGGTGAAGGACAAGCCCTTGGGGGCTAAAAAAATGCCCAACAGGTGGTCATATGTCATGAATAGAGGTTGAAAACTATTGGTGGTGTGATGGTGGTGCTAATTCTAGAAGTGGTAGATCTGGGTGGTGCTCCACCCAAAAAATTGACCCTACACCAAATGAAAACTTTCAAATTTCCCTCTACCTTCAAACTTTCACCACGGGTGACTTGGTACTTCATTTTTAGAAAACAAATACTTTTCAGAAATATTTCAATGAGAGGAATCCATTGATATATATTTTATCCATGATTTTGTAAAAATATCATAAAAACCACCATTTTTCTTCTATTCCTTATTTGTCTTACAAAGTAAAAACTTAAAAAAATTGTAGAAAATTACCAAAAGTCCAAAAATTCTAATTTTTTTAATTCATATTTTTTTTAGTAGAATTTAGAAAAAATATAGGATCAATTCCAAAGATTCTAAAATTTTATAGATCTAACAAATAATACAATTTTTTTGAGTATGGAGATCTAAATATACACAGATCTAAAATTATACAAATCTAAAACTGATATAAAAAGGGTTTCAATTAAAAAAAATTAATATTGTCAATTTAAAAAATTGATCAATATCAAATATAGATTTCAGATTTGAAATTATAAAATTAAACCCTCTTCTACAGGTTGAATACAAATAATGAGCTCAATTCCTCCTTAAAGAAATGTCAATAAATGATTGAATATGTGTCTTTTTAGCCTGAATAGATGTATAAATTGTCAAAAAAATTACTTGCATTAACAACTTTTCTCCTTTCACAAATTGACTAGAATTTTGAGTGTTTTGGCTTGGGATGGTTAAAATTAGAGCACCATGATGCATTCAAGGATCATGCATACCTGGATCTTGATCTCTATAGAATATCTAATGTTTTGAAAAAGACTCTTTAGGAATTTACTACATTGATACCAAATGTAAGCCAAAATGGTATTACATTAATTGAATTAAAAAAATCACTATAAGATGTGCTTATTTATATAATGCTAAGTGAGATTAGATCTCCTAATTTGTAGGAGATTGTGACTCACAACATAACTAATCACACCTAGGAAATACCCTAAGTAACTAACCTATGTCAATCAAAGGTTAATAACACCTTGATACATTTATTATAAAATAGTTAGGATTAATTATTATAACATACAAGAACTAATCTATGATTTCAAAAACACCTATGTTTGAGTTTACTAAACTTGTTCCAGTGTAGACATACCCTGTCTCATCATCTATGGCTTGCTTTGACTGATTTTATAAGCAAACCCTAGACCTCTATGTGGTTAAGGTATTCTATTGTCATAAATAATAAAGGTGTGACATATTTCTTAGATCTCATATTAAACCATCCAATAGATTATGGTTTTGTGTTAGGCATCAGTAGAAAGTTTTATATGTGAACTAATTCAAGAGAAATTAGGTTATTCTAACTTCCATTATCAATAATTAAATGTACTAGTTTGGTATAGATCCATATTTAATAATGGAAAATCATTTTACTTAAATTATTTACATATGGGTAGTAGATATGTTTGTAGTACCCACCATGATTTTAAGCTCAAAATCCATTATTTGTTTATATTTCTCCAATGTTATGGTGATAGTACCCATTGCCTCAAAGTGTGAAAGTAAGATTTTCAGAGCAAAACATTATTTTTTGGAATGAATGATGGATTTTTGAAGTGAACACCACTTTCTATCCTTGGACTACTTAGTTTATCCATATGATGGTTGGTTCTTATTATTTGAAGGGTGTTTGGAGTTATTTCCTATTTTAGAATTTTGTTTGGAAGACTAAGACTACTATTTAGTCTAAAACTTCAAATATCCTGTATTAATCTTAGCCTTAGGCTTTGATTCAAACTTAAAAGCATAAAATTAGGTCTCCAAAATATAGGATATATTTAGTAAATCAATATTTGACTAGATGTGAGGCCTCAAGCCTAACCTATACTTCATAAAAAGATTCTTCTATGAATCTTGAATCCCAAGTTTAGACATCAGGGTGTGAAAATTATATGTGTATTATTACACAAACTAATCTTTACCTTGGTACAATTGAGAGAAATTGATGTATTGGTCATCATAGTTACCAACAAGATAATGTGTTGATTTAAGTGCTTCTAAAAAACCATTCTATGTTATAAATGTGTTTGAACTAAGATCTTATTTATGTGAAGTGAAATAATTCTCAAACCATTTATTAACTAAAAACTAAACTTTTAGAAAAGAAAATATGATTTTATCTTAGTTAGATAAGTGATTAACTATGTAGTATGAATAGATAAGGTTAAGCTAAATATCTTGGCATCTGCATCTAATTTTTATTCAAACATAGGAATGTCTAGATTGACTTGTACCTTATATAGTTATTGACCATTTTTCCCCATAGGCCAAAATGGGTCAACCCCCTATAGTCAAAATACTATATAGGGGCTATTTATAGTGTCATAGAGTATGTTGTAGTTCAATTGATGTCATTTCATATGCCATTCTATCTTTGGTCATAGTCTAGCTTGGTCCTTGTGCCATTTGTGTCTTAAGGGTCCTTTTAGGGTCATATATGCAAGTGGTAGGTTTTCATGGTGCTAAATGGTTACAAAAATAGGTTTAGAAAAGCCTAAGTTTACACTTAGGAAATATTTTAAATTTTGACTAAAAGTTAGAGAATTTAGACTTCTCTCAGATAAATTATTCCACACAAAGCCTAGAATAAAAGTACAAGGCATAATTCTCTAAGAGAAATTATTCCACTTTATTTGGATAAGTGTTGGAATTCTTTTAGGAAATTTGTTTTGGGTTTTTTTGCTAAGCATCAAGAATTGTTTCAAACATTTTTCTAAAACAAATGGCCTAAGGACACAAATTCTTGCAGATATTTTATCTACATTAAAATCCTAAAGGTCATTTCTTTTAGGAAAATTTTTTGAACAATTTTCTTGAAGGGTCATTCTTCAGCAAAGCATCCTGATACAAAAGTTCCAAAGGGTGATTTTTTAGCAAAGTGTCCTATATAAAAGTCCCAAAGGGTCACAAATGTCATTAGAAAGCAAAAATCCTAAAGATAAAGTTCCAACAAAAGGTATAAGGGCACAAATTATTTTGGTAAAATTTTCCCAAAGGCATAATTCTTTCAAAGAATTTGTTTTAAGGCAAAAGACTAAGTATGAATTATTTTGGGGAAAGTGGATGAGTAAAAATCCTAAAGGAATGAATTCTTTCAAATATTTTTTGAATTAAAAGATCTAAAGAAATAGCTAAAGACATAATTCTCTCTGATATTTTATCTATAACAAAAAATCTTGATGACCTAAATTGTTTCGGGAAAAATGTTTTGTGGAAACGCTAAGTATGAATTCTTTCAAAAAAATTGTCTTGCAAAGATTTCCCCAAAGACTAATTTATATTGAACATTTTGTGTATAACAAGAGTCCTAAAGACCAGTTCCTTTGGAAGAAATGTCTTAGCATAAAGCCCGTAATAGTTTTCTTATACAAAACACCCAAGGAAAATGGTCCATAATAAAAGGCTAAAACACAAAGTCTAAGAGAATTGTTTTTTATAGGGAAAATGCATTGATTAATTTATTTTGGAAAATTTGATCCATTAGGGTGGTAATAGGTACAAAACATTAAAATCAAGCTCAATAATCATCTATTAGGGTTCAAATATTTATAGTCACATATACAACTTTAATGTTCTCATGGACATCAATTGACAAGTGCATAGACATCAAAATTAGGCCTCATGAAATAGCTATTTGAGTTCAAATGGTGGGACCAAACAAATTTGATAGTCTATATTGCATCATTCATCTTGATCCAATAATGTGAGATGATTCAAAGGGTCAAAGAGATTAAGAGGCCATCATGTGACATAAATACATAAAGTAGTAGACAAATAGTATAATATTGATATCAACACATGATTGACAAGTGGCATGAGCAAGTTTGAGCTAACAAAAGTTTAATGGAGCATGTTTAATCATGAAAATTAGGAAGATCAATGGTTTGAGATGAATCAAAACATCAATGATCTGAGCTAGTTTTTGATGGCCAATCAAACAAAGGTAAACCCAAGTGATTTAGATGAAGGTTGACAAAGTAATTTTTTATGGGGAAAGGTAAATAAAAGGCATGGATCAAAGTTTAAGCATGGTCCAATTCAAACCAGAGCCAACATTTCAAAGGACACCAACAAGGTAGACACATAGAATTCAATGACTTCATCTTCAAGACTAACTACATGAAAGGGACCCTTTTCTTCATTGTTGCATACCAAAGTGAACTAGTGAAGAGTAGTTAACACTAAGACAAAGCTCTAACAAATTGATCTAATTATTATAACCACATTGATGCTAGAACCTATCTTAGAATAACTTGATCCTACCTTTTTGACCATCAAATAACATCAATGAGGTAATTTATAACTATGCAACCACTTGAGGTGACTTGGATCAATCAAATGATCTAAATGAGCATAATTTATAGAAATACTTATAACTATAGTTTAAACATTTAAACTAATTGATTCCCTTTTTCAATGCCAAATCTCCCTTTCTCTTCCTTCCTTTTTTATAAATATAGCTTTTAAGCTATTATAAAATAGTTCCACTCTAATTATGATGAAGCCCTAATATAACGATGTCATATTTTACCTTTGAAAAATAATACAAATCTATTATAGAGTTATTGGATAATTATCTAAGTGCGTAAGTGATGTATGGTGATGTAAAGTAATAATTATTTATCTTTTCTTCCATTATCCATTCATATTTGTGTAAGATCTCATATTATAATAGGTCATATAAATCATTATCAAGTGTATGAGCCTATTTTAAGTGCAAAATGAGCCTTAGTGTCTTCAAATAGCCTATGGTTCACTTACCTTGTATAGCTCTCATACATCTCACCTCCATATTGAAATAATCATGTTAGAATCCATAGGACTTAGAAGTTAGTTTGTGTGCCTTGTTTACTAGCACAGGAAAGTGTGATGGTTATATGGAAAACATCTTGGTGTATCACCCCCTTTAGATTAGGTTCATTTCATGTAACTCCAAAATATTTTCCCATAAATAAGCATTAACATAGGTGAAAGTAATTCAAGATACATTTAGGGAGCTTGCCCTTAAATCTAGAGGATCACTTCTACTATAGGTACACCCACATACCTAGAAGTGTTCCCATGTTGCCCAAATCTAGGAGAGTCTTGAACACCCTCTTATAGGGTATGATATTTGGTGACAATAGTTATATCACACCTAGTGGGACCAAGGTCCCATAGAGTGTAAATATTGTTGGTGTGTTTTTCCTTTATAAGCTTTTGGAAGCAAGCAACCTAGCACTAATAATGACTCCAAATGATAATTTTTAGTTGTAAATAGTCCAAGATTATTTAGTTAAAGTTTTGATTAGTTTGTATATCTTAGTTAATGCATGAGATTAACATAAATAACTATGGTAAGTAATTTTACCATGGACCTCATTATCATCCTTGTTATGAACCATAGTATAAGCCCCAATGGTCCTATCAAAATGGCTATTAGTTTTTTGAGCCATGGTATCCCTATAATCCTCAATTTTCCACACCATACAAACACTAGGTTATTGGACAACACTATGAAGAAGGATACCAAGGTACCTATCAATAAATGCCTCCCTATCAATCATAGTATGAGCCTTATAAACCATACCATGATTCCTATGAACCTTAATAGTACTCCTATGAGTCTTGTCTTGAGGAATAAAATGTTTACATGGATCATACATAAAGGTATTACAAATAAAAATATAGATTCCTATAGATTAAAGTGTAACAAAATGAAGATGGTCTTGATCCTCATAATTACCCTCCTCTTCCTTAACTTTTTCCATCTTATATCATGTCCTTGTTGGCATCCATATCATAATTACTAGATCTTGAAGACAAAATGAGTACATGGGATGATGAGTATGATGTGCTCCCTGATATTCTCATGAAATGGTTGAGAGGTGCCACCCAATGTTATATGTCTAATTTGAAGACAATTGAATAACTAAAAGGAACTTAATGGGAGATCAAGGAACAAATGGACTTGGCAAATAAGTGCCTTAAATACTCCATAAATATGTTAAATATGTTGGAGGATAAATATCTAAAAAATGAGCATGTTATTGTTAAAGAATTTTAAGAAAGCTATTGGTAAGATGTAACTCCTACTTATGTAGATGCATGTTCTTCTAGTCAATCCAAGGAGTCACTTCCCTATTAACTTACTAGTGTTTTTCTCTTTCCTAAATCCACTCATAATCCCACTCCCTCACCTCACACTCCATCTCCAATTCATCATATCCCATCAATTCTCATCCTATATCTCATATTCTAGCTCCTTCATATGAGCCCATATTGAGAGAAATAAGTGAAGAGGATCAAATCCAAGATGAGTTTGACCAAGAAGATGTCATGAGTGACTATGAGGAGGAAATCACCATATGGAATCCCCTCAATGACCATAAGTGTAATCCTACCTTCTTAGATGAAAATAAACATATTAAAGAACTTGTAGCTATCCATGAGGATTGTGGCCAAGACTTGAAGAGAGAGGCATTCTAATAAGACTCCATGTCTAATCATGAAGTTGTGGATGACCATCTCAAGCATGAATTAAAGTGTACTATCTATTAGAGGTACAATCTTACTGAGAGTGGGGGGGGTGAATCATTAGTGGTAAAAAATCTAATTCAATTTCCAAACCCCCTTATAAATACTTAAGCATTCAATACAATCATTCATGAAGCATATAGATCACTTATAGAAATGAATAATGAACATAATGCACGATCACATAAACAACACGAGATCTACATGGGAAACCCTTTAAGGGATAAAACCAACTCTCAAGCCCATAAACACATGGACTATTATCCTATAAGATGATAACAAACAAGAGAGTGATCAAGTCCTTTTGATTAGGAACTATCAATCAAGTCCTTCTAACCTACAACCTTGATCAAGTCCTTCTGATCAAAGGTCTTAAGTGAAACCTATTTCACAAAGAGAAACTACCCATAAGGAATATCAAGTCGTTTAGACCCTCCTTAATAAGAACACTTCCACCTTAAAATTGATGTCTTTAACACTTGATGATGGACTTCTTGATTATCTAATAACTACACAAGCTCTTTATCTCAAATAGGCCTCTCACATAGGCATGTCACAAACTCATTCCTTCTTCACTCAAATTATCCTCATCTACACACTTAGACTTCTTTGCATATCCATAAAATACAAGAGCATTATCTTGACATTAGAAACATGATATATAGGTCATATACATAGTTAACTAACTATCCTACTCATTAAATCCACTAATAAGAACACTACCTATCCTTTGCTCCAAAAACCACACACATAAGCCTCTCACAAATCTCTCCCAAGTCTCTCACTAAGTATAAAAATCACCTTCTTTGATTTCACTATTTATATAGAAATCTTGATAATCACTACCTTGGTCAGCCATTAGGCATGTCTTAACCCTTAATACATCTTTTACACAAAGATAGGGCTCATTACAATCTTCATAGTTTGGGCATATCATCTATGGGTTACCCTTAAGTAGCTACACTTTTAGTGAGGCCCTTATAGCTCTTATAGGTCTCATGGAGATATATTCACCCATTAAGCACAACCTTAAGCAAAAAAAGAACACGAGACCACTTTAAAATATAAGGGTCTACTCCTTATGTTCCCTTAAACATCTTAAAATGATCACAGTCATATTAACTCACCTCTGTGTATGCTCAAACAACTAAAACATAGACCTTATACATAAGAACACCATTATAAAACATACAATCAAATTCGTAAGCATTGTTCATACTCAAGATAGATTGATCACACCTTTAAAATCCAAATAGAACATCCTCATGGAGTTTACAACATGCACCAATAGCAAATTCATCATGATACATCAAAATAACATTAACATAAGCTCAAACATCCTTCTTGATTCACTTTTAGAATAAACACAAACACACAATTAACTTTAAACATTAATATCTTTGACTATAGTCACTTCTAGATCTTCAAATGAGGTTCATTAGATGTGCCATGGAGTCATACTTATCATTTATTTTAATATCACCAGCAAATTCAACTTCTATCAAAATATATGGATAAAATATAGAGCTCTAGTTCTTCCCTATCTTAAATTCAAACATTTATAATTAACCTTAGAACACAATGCTCGAATCTTGTGTCCTCTCAGCCTCGATCAGATACCCACCATTGATCTTGTTTGATCTTTAACACATAGTCTACCAATGCCAAATGTTAAACCTTAGTCACTTTGACCTCATCTTATGTAATATTGAATTGTTCACTCAGCATGATCTATTGATCTCTATGACTCAACTAGGTATTTAATGATCAATTCTCATCATTTGATTAATCTATATGGACACCCACTCACTATTAGATCATTATCTTGTACCTTTTCTTAGTCTTTAAACATCATGCACCTATCTTCATCACTCTACATCCTAACTTGTTAGAGAAATGCACACTATTGATCTTGTTTGAGCTTTAACACTTTCAAAAATTACTAATTATGGGGACCCTTTCAATATGCCTAAGTAGTCAATTTTAAACCTTACTAACTTCTTTTGCATGTTGATGCAGGATCTCAAATTTGGACTAGATGATCTCCTCATATAGGATAATCCATCTCATGTGACAAATTTCTCTTTAAACCTTTTCATGTGTTAAATATATTTCCATTAAAGTGACTTCTCAAAAACCTTTTGACATAGAGCCAACTATGTCAAAACTTGCTTGAGAGGCCAACTTTGAGCATGTTAAACTTTTACCATGCTTGAGCACATGATCTAAAATTTAGTGAAAATAAACTAGGTCCAAAATTTAAAAAACCCATATTATCAAATTATCTTTAAGCATCCACATGTGTAATATATTCCATCATCAAACTTATTACTTAGCTCTTTCTTTCCAAAATGCAAATTTGTCTAAGTATGGGAAAACAATGAAATGAATTCTAACTAAGAAGCCAAATTTTTACCCTCATATATTTGACCATGATTTTATGTATGACTTGAGATATGTTATATAACCACTATGGAATAATATTATCAAAACCATATGACCAACTCCTCTTGACTCATTCCCATATGGTAATGGTGATGTCATCAAATTGCCTACTCAAATTTTCTACCATTAGACCCAAACTGTCTAGATGAAAACTATGGACTACCAAATAAAATCCATTTATGTACATAATATCTAAAATCATATATATCATCCTAGGGACCTATTTCACATGATCTAATCACCATACTCATCCATGAACATCTCTAACCAATCAAACTATGGAGATCAACCAAACATACTTCAAGAACACTAGGAAAAACACATTACACACTTTGTCATTGTCACTTAAGATATCAAAACACTTTAATCACTTATTAAGACACCTCCATGACATCATCATGATAACTCTCTAAAAATATCCCCCTTTTCCATTTATTTCAATAACCATCATATAAATTAATATACATGTCACCTTCTCTCTCTTCAAGGACTCCCATAATACGAACTTTCTCCCCCTTTGACACAATGACAAAGTGGGAATCAACTAATATTGAAGACATAAAAATACTATTAAAAATTAAAGGATTATCTTATAAATATGATACAAAATCCCTCTTACTTTGATCATACCTCTTCTCACCTTGACAAAGTTCCTCTTACTCCATGTTAAAACTCTCTTCAACCAAGCACTACAACCAATAAAGAAAGAACACAAAAAAGAACTAAAATATGATGTATATTATTAAGAAACATATGATATGGACTCCCCCTAATATTTATACACCATTTCACCACTTGATCATCTTCATATCTCCATATACCATGAAGAACCACCATGTAGGCTTACCACCCTTCATTCTCAAGACACTTCCATGACCACCAACAAAGCATCATTCCACTCACCAAATAGGAACATGCACCAAGACATATTTATAACTCACCTTGAAACACACATATCTTTCTCTTTTTTAGAAACTTAATAGAGAGCACATCTTAAAGACTATGCCTATTTAGACTCCTTGTAGCCCTACCTAAAACTTATAGAACCCACAAATTTCTATAGACACATATTCAATACTTTAAACTTCATATCTAGATCACTCTCATATTCCCCCTCAAGGACAAAAAATTTAATCACCAAGATCATCATCTACGACATACTTCCTTCATAAACCTACAAGCCTATCATCCCTCTATATTGACAAAAACTTGAATCAATTGAGAACCACAAGCCTTAAAATCTATATGAAGCTTTATTTGACCACCCATTTGGCCCATTAAAAAAATTAAGAAGCATCAAAAATAAACTTATAAGTTATACCACTTTTATAGCAAATCTCAAAAACTTAGAATCTCAAAAAAAACACAGTCAACACAATACCTTCTAATCAATGTCTTCCTTTGAAAATTTTTGTACACCTAGAGACAAACATTATACACTTCCAAACAAATATTTGAGATTTCAAACCATTGGGAACCTTGACTTCTTATAACCCATTTTGGGACCTTGATAAATCACAAATCCTCCTTTACTATCTAGGAACTTTCAATCTGACCCTTGAGACTGTTCCAACTAAAAAACACCATAACAACACTTTCTTCTCCACTTGAAAGGAGTCTCTTAAGAATCATAAATAAGGACACCCTCTATACCTCAATATTATAAAACAAAAAAAAATCCTCATATTCCTCTTCCTCCTTGCTCAAATGATACTTATAGTTCTTCTTCTTCTTCTTTGGCTTTAGAAAAATAACTTCCTCAACTACTATACCATTCTCATTTTATTCTATCATTAGATTATCAATACATGGAGACAACATAGATTCATGGCATACCTCTTTTTCTAAAGAATCTTCCTTATATCTTGGAACCTGATTACTAGGTATAGGTAATTGATGTTCTTTCCATGAATCTTTCTCAATAATAATAGGGTGTTCACTTGGATCTATACTTACCTCAAAACTAGCCTCAACTAGTACCTTGGTCTTCTCCTTGATCTTAGTCTCTTCATTCTCAACATGAGCAAAAAATGAGACCTCTTGAGACTCTTCAACTTTTGAAGCATTCTCTACCATAGCGAATAGATTACTTAGACCTGTAGTCTCATCATAATTCCTAATTACCACCTTTAGTCTCCATGAGTTCACTTGCCTTCTGTCTTGCACTCTAGGAGCCTGATAAAACCTATTTTGAATGGTATGCCTTTATGATTTAACATTTTTTGGAATAATAGAGTTTTATTCCTATTTTATTTAAGGGTCTAGATTAATAAATTAGTATAAAATATGCCAATAACTATAGTCTTGATTTGTGAACTGTTTATCTTTTTCACCTTTCTAAAAATAAGACTAAATAATAAGAAAAATAACTTAGTTGGAAAATAGATTGAGATAGATGATACAAATGTTAAAATTGGTTGTGCATGATTGGGAAGGTGTCATAAACTTGAATCTCATTTGCATTCAATGAAAGGATAGTAGCACTGAAAAGTGGATGATTTGGTGTTTAGTGATGTTATCCATTCCTATTGTTGTTATCCAAACTAATCATAGAGACTTGAAAATTTTTGGGTAGTTGTGTTATGCCTGTATGAGCTTGCCTATGAAAAAGTGAGTGCTGGGTGTTGATGGAACTCACTATGGATATGATTTACTCTTCAAACCCTTACCCTCTATCATGCTTTTTAAAACAATATTTGATCCACTTGAGAAATAGGGGGTTAGTGTGTAATATGTATTGAACATGCAATCCACACCCCTTGTGTGGGCACTCTATCTACATGCCAATACTCTAAAGAGGGATCAAGCTATAAGTATTTATCCCACCTAATGTGCTTTGTACAATAGTGTGATGTAGATACAAATACTAATTTAATAATATTTTAGGTGGCTAAGGACTAGTATGAGGATTTGAGTATGTTTGTAGCTATATTGGGTAATTGTGTGTAGAGAATTGAGAATTTTACCTTAGTGCTCTATTTGTATTCTTTCTTGCTTTGTAAGTTGGGTCACCTCTCCTAAAAATGATCTTTGAGTGGGATTTTATAGGGAATAATTGGTCATAGGTCAGATGTATTCACACTAGGCTGACCTAATTAAGGATAAGAATCAGATGAAAATGACCATTAGGGCTCAAAGTAAAAAAGAATATGAGTATAAAAATAAGGGAACTTTGGTACCTAACACTATATTCCAAATGAATCACTCTTATCCTATAGGTTCAAGACCTGGGGGAATAATATTGGCATGGTGAATACTATCTGATTGAGGTGGAATCAAGGTTTAGAAGGTTTTGGATTATTGGTAATGATAAAAAAGGTTCCTATAAGGGTCACTTGAGCATGTAAAAAGGACCTATAGATGGGGTATCATAAGCCACACTCAAACTACCAATTTGACATTTTATATGACTACATTTATCCCCCCCCCTTATTCTAGTGATGCATCAAATCAAAATACTAAGATGAAGGAAAAATAGAAAGCATACCTAAACTTACCTACAAGGGGAAGCCCATGAATATGTGTGATGATGAGTGTGCTTAAAGAGACCATAACATGAAGTGTAAATATACAAGAGAAAATAAGGAGTAGATCAATTCTTACTAGACATGCCATGTCTAAAATAAAAACTTATAAAGGATGGGTAAAAAATAGAGGAAGAGAAAGGAATGAATACACATCACTAGGTATGTAAACCAATACAAAACCTATTGTGATGTTGAGTGATATTGAGTGATGTGAGGTATGTGTTGTACTAAGATTAATATTGTGAATAGAGTTGAGTGCTCAATTCCCTGAGTGTGGCTCAATAATATAAAGGCTATCCCTTTATCTCTATCATTTCCCACTAAGTATGAATATATGTGATCATGAATTTATTAATTGATGTTTATACTATGTGTCCAATCCCTCTTAGTTGGTGGCTCAAGAATACAAAGGATAGCTAGTCTTTTATCTCCATTGTTTCCCACTAAGTATGAACTATGAACTAATATAGGTATGAATGTGTGTTGTATGATATGGCTCATGAATCCCATGAATTCTTTATAATCTAAAAATGTGGCATGGATATTCAAATGTGTACTGAGAACTAGGCTAATCTTGGATACTCTAAAACTGAGAACTAGACTTATATGAAAGCCACTCTAAAATTATGCCAAATACCTTTAGATAGAATAAGGCACATAAATTCTAAGAATACCTAGGTAATATAATGAATTAGAAAGAAAAGAAATCAAATATTACATGCACTTTTCCCCCAATCATTGGTGTTTATAAATAGATTTTGATCTAAAAGTTGTACCAGTTGCATAATCTAAAATTGAAAATAAGAGCCATCATGTTATACATGATGCCCCCTATATCTAAATAATCTAAGTAAAACTATATTCAGACTACCCAATCTGAACTAAACTATAGCTGACAAAATTGTAATTAACCTTACCTTTCTATCTATTTTTGATTGATAGAGGGCTCTAATCTCTGTGATAAACCCCCTATTTATTTCCCCCTCTTCTGAGGGTAAGAATAAAGACCTTGAAATGACTTCCCTTAGAATAAATACCATTATAAGTGTGTTATGCTATGAAATACATTATATAGTAATGATAATATAAAAGATGTCTCAAGATATAGCTTAGTTTATATTAGAGATTTTTAGATTAGCAAGGGTATACTTAGACAGATGTAACAATGTAATAGCATGTGAAATATACAAAACTAAAATTAGAAATCATGTTAGTTTTCAAGGAGGGATGGACCATGATGTCCATCATGGCATCCAATAAGTCAAGATAATGCATGATGTGGATCATGGTATAGTAAACAACTGAGAAGCAAACAAGAAAATAAACATGCAAGGCAAAAATCAAGAAGCATATAAAAGAGGCCAAGGGGCCAAGAAAATAAGGGACATGGTCACATGTCACTAAATTTATGAAATCAAGAATACATAGCATGTTCAAATTCCCACATACACATACAATTTCAAGCAAATAAGATTGGCATGAGGGCTACAAACACATACAAGATTACAAGCAAAGGAATAAAATAGGAATTGGGAAATGCAATCACATCTAGATACTCAAATAAATAAAAAAAGGCATGTAAATTATGGAAATACTATCACATATAACTAATCATATCAAGAAGTGAAAGTATGTAAAACATGTAGTACAAGACTAGGTAGATGCAAATAAATACACAAGTGTTATATACTAGTGAGTGTTGATAGAATAATCTATGGAAGCTAGTAATTAATGTACATCAACATGATAAGTAGAGTGTGTAGTGTAGGAATGACATAACTTGGATTGTATAGTCATGTAGAAGATGCCCTCAGTGGGTAGATATGTTGATGTATGTCTCAAATGTAAAATTAGGATTTCCCCTCAATGGATAGAATGAAGCAATCAATGATCTGGGTGTCACTACACACACACAAAGAAGATCAAGTGAAGCATGGTAATGTAGATAAATTAACAAACAATATCATAGAATATAAAAATGTAAGTCTATCATGGTAGTAGAAATATAAAGCATGGATAATACATATAATTGAATTTTTTTTTGGTGTTATGAGTTATTTGAAGGTTTTTGTATTTTGACATGTTATATTGTTTTTGGTATTTTGAAATATTGTATTATTTTTGGTATTTTTAAATATTGTATTTTTTTTGGTATTTTTAAATAATCTATGTACAAGTAATCATAATGATACTATGTACAAGAAAGTGAAAATAAACTATGTACAAGTAAGCTGAAAAGTTATGTACAAGAAAGATTGAGAAGAAATGATACTAACAGATGCATCTCATAAGAGACTCCCTATCATGTCATCCTTTATTGAAAGAGAGGGATCATGCATGATTGTGAATTATGATGGAAGGGCTAAAACTCTGACTTTGAATGTTATTTATGCCATAAGTGATCTAAAATGTCTATAGTGGAAATCGATTGTGGGCCCCCCTATAATTTTGAGAAGTGGATGCAATTTTGGAGATCTTAGGGATCCATCTGGTATTAGAAGAATCTCTTTGAAAATGTACTCTATGTATAGATGCATGAGACCTCAAATATACTACCCTAGGTGTGAATGTTGTAGTTGAAATCTATCTAGAGTCCTAAAATAATTGCTTATGTAGTGGTTTCTCTAAGAGAGGAATATATGGAAGTGTATGCAATCTCTATGTTGGTGAGGAAGGCCCCAACTATGTTTGAATCTCAATGGGAGGAATAATTGTAACTGGTGGAGGAGCTAAAATTATATTAGAAGGGGTGTTAACCTGAGTGATAAAGCTATAACCATGGATGTAATCAACCTACCTATCTTCATAAACATGGGTGATAACATGTAATGTATGATCTACTATATGTATATAGCTAGTAGTAGGTTTGAGATAAGAGCTAGGTGAACCAAGATTGAAGGGAGGAGGAATAGATATAACTGTTAATGTTTTCTTGTGTCTAGTAATGATAAGAAGATACTCAAAAGTAGCCAAAGAATTATATACATCTAGGTAGAAACCATGTATGTGGGATGAAATTCATGTAATTGGAGTTATAATTTGTATAGTAATATGATTATAAAGAACAATCCACATGATATATAGTGAAAAAGGGATAGATAGCATGGAACTTTGCACTAATGCATAAAAAACTTTGACTTGTAACATGACATTTCTAACATGTTTAGCAAGATAGAGTTGAAAATTATTATGCATGATAGAGAGAGAGTATGTAAAATAAATAAGGAAACTTAATATTAAATAAAAGGAAACATTAATTTGAAGGAAATGGATCTTAACATGTTTATCAATAAATTTCTTAATATCATCCCATATTATAAAAAGTAAGCATGAAAGGGAAAGAATGAAGCTTTGCATTAACATATAGTAAACTTCATCATTCATATACATGATAGGACCAAGTATGGACTCTTTATTGTTTTCAAGAAATGTTTTGAAATAAGTGAGATTTATTTTTGATTTTATGTGAAATCTAATTTAATTAAAACAATAAACTTAGAATATGTATAAAAAGGATATGAAGCTCACTAACATGTATGTTGATACCTCAAAAGAATAGGGACCTAGTACATTCAATTAGGACTTGAAAGAAATGATTTTTAAAATTTATATGGTGAATTTTATAAATTAAATGTGAAATATTGGTTTATATATGCAGGAAAAATCAAAAGAATATTTCTAAAATCAGCAAGGAAATTTCCCAAGTTTTTTTATGCACAAATAAAGTAAGTTGGGTTCACTAAATGATTTAAATTTTTTTGTAATAATGGAGTTTTATTCCTATTTTAGTTAAGGGTCTAGATTAATAAATTAGTATAGAATATAACAATAATTATAATCCTAATTTTTGAAATTATTTATCTTTTTCACCTTTCTAAAAATAGTAATAAATAAGAAGTACAACTTAATTTTAAAATAGATTGAGATGGTTGATATAGATGTTGAAAATGGTTATACAGGACTAAAAAGATGCCATAAACTTGAATATGGATTTCATTCAATGAAAGGATAGAAGTGTCAAAAAGTGGATAGTTTAGTGTCTAACACTACTGTCCATTCCTACTAATATTATCCAAACTAATCACAGAGACTTGAAACTTTCTATGTAATTGTGTTATGTCTGTGTGAGTCTGCCTATGAAAAATTGAGTGTTGGATGTTGATGGAACTCACTATGGAGCTGATTTTCTCTTCAAATTCTAACCCTCCATTATTCTTGATAAAATCACACTTTAGCGACTTGATAAAGATGGGGGTTAGTGTGTAACATGTATTGAACATGAAATACACACCCCTTGTGTGGGCACATTACTTGCATACCAATACTCTGAAGAGGGATCGTGCCATATGTAGTTATCCCACCTAACACACTTTGTGTAATAGTGTGATGTGGATGCAAATGCCAATTTGATAGTATTTAAGTTGCCAAGGAATGGTATGAGGATTTGAGTATGTTTATTGTTGTGTTTGGTGACTATTTATAAAGAATAGGGTATTTTACCTTAATGATTTATTTATATTCTTGTTTACTTTGTAAGTTTGGTCACCTCTCTTATAAATGAGCTTTGAGTGGGATTTTATAGGGAGTAGTTGGTCATGGGTCAGATTTATTCATGATAGGCTAACCTAATTAAGGATAAGGATCAAATGAAAATGACCATTGGGGCTCATAGTGCAAAAGGATAGGAGCACCAAAAATAGGACACTTTGGTTCTTGATGTTATAGTCCAAATGGGGTGATCCTATCCTATAGGCTCAGGACTTGGGGGAATAGGATTGGCATAATAATATTATTTGGCTAAGGTGGAATCAAGGTTCAAAAGGTTCTAGATGACTGGTAATGAGTAAAAAAATTCCTAGAAGGGTCATAGGAGCATACAAAAAGGACCTATGGATGGGGTGTCGTAAGCCACACTCAAACTACCAATTTTGACATTATATATGACTACACTTTGCTTAGAAAACCTATAAATGCACCCTCTCTATTCATAATTGAATCACACAATACTTTTTGAAAAAATCTCTTTCTACCTTTCCAGATTTGGATAATATCTTGCATTGTGTCTTAGTTCATAACTTATAACACTCAATATCTCTTGAAGGAAACTCATCTTGTCTTACCTTGAATGGATAAAAATTTTCAAAGTGTCCATATCATGACAATTAAGACACTCAACCTTTCTTACACATTTTGACTTATCAACCCCATCATAGTTCTAAGTAAATTCATTCTTAAAAAGTCTTATACATTCTCTAGCTCTATGCCCAAACTAATTATAAGTATATTAGTAACCATTAAAATTTGCATACCTCATGGAATTTGGTAGTTTGGTCTATTTTGTATTCATTCTTCTAGTGCCTTGATTCCTTTTTTGATGATATGTCTTCAAAGCCTTATCCACCTTGTTCACATTAGTATCCATCTTATCTTGAGTTGCAGTCTTTGGTTCTTCTTTGCATCCAAGACCAGTCTTATCACTTGCATGCTTTTGATAATTCATACTATTATCTAGATCACTTGATCTATTTTCAAATCTCATAAATGGCGTTACCTTATTAGATGACTTATTTAAATCAGATTTCAATGACTCATTTTCAATTACATAACTTGCACATTCATCTTCTTTAGATTTTAGGCTTGTGGATCAGAATTCTAATTGACAACTGAGATGCTTGATCATATCTTCATGCTCCTTGGCATCTTCATCCATTCTTTCCTCAAACACACTAAATATCTTCTCAAAGTCCCTTAGTTTAGATTTCATCTGCTTATTGATCTTATTCTCAATATTTAGTTCTTTATGAGCATTAGTAAATTCATTCTCATATTCCACCTCATCTTCATCATCATATAAATCACTCCAAGTAGACACCTTATGATGTGAGCAACTTCCTTCCTCAGCCATGAACAAATATTCATCTTTAGTAGAACCATCATATTCATAATCATATTTTGAGTCACTGTCTTCACTCTCATCTGATGAGCTACAATCTTCTTTGGTTTAGAGAATCCTTTTATCCTTGAAGTACTTCTTCTTGTTATTAAACCTTATGAATCCATTCTTTCTTTTATCAAACCTTAATGATATCTTTCCATCATCATGACCTTGATCATGTTATTCATCATCATCCTTATTATACTTATGAGGGAACTTATTATCAAAATGTCCTATCTCACCATATTTGAAGTACTTGAGGGGTAGTTTACCTTTATACTTGCCTGAACTTGTTCTCAATTTCCTTGAAATAAAAGTAATTAGTTCATCCTCCTTGAGTTTCTTACCTTGGAAATTCTTATTTGTCTTCATTTCAATCTTGAAATTTTCTTCCTTATTTAGTGGTATATCATCATTCTTCTTCATCTTATAGGTAGTAAGAGTGTCATGCAATTGATCCATCTTCAACTGAGTAAGGTCATGACTCTCTTCTATAACAAATACTTTTAGATCAAACTTGGGGGATAAATACCTTAATACCATTTGAACAATAGTAGCCTCTTAAAGGTTTTTTCCAATGCCTTTGATGATGTTCAAAATCTTATAAACTCATTTTAGAAAGGATACCACAATATCTTCTTCATTCATATTAAGACTTTCAAATTTCCTTATATGATTTTGCAACTTTGCCACCTTAACCTTTGAATCACATTCAAAAATAGTCTTTAATTTATACCATATTTCCTTGGAAGATGTGTAATTAATTACTTTGGTTAACTCAATTTCTATAAGACCACAAGTGATTTCATTCATCATCTTTGAGTTGTTCTCAAATAGCTTCTTATCTACAACATTAGATAGAGGAATAGTAGGAGCAACATAACCATCCATAACAGATTGCCATACATCAAACCTTAGTGACATGTGTATGTCTTCATCTTAGCACTCCAAAAAACATAATTGCATATATTGAACATTAATGCTTGCTTATTAGAGAAACCACCTTTCACATTCTGACTAGCCATTGTACCTTGGATTACCTTCAAGATGTCAAGTTTTTACCAAAGGACCTCACTCTGATACCAATTATTAGAGGTACAATCCTACTAAGAGGATTAGTGAATCAGTAGTGGAAAATAATCTAATTCAATTTCTAAACCCTTATAAATACTTAATCATTCAATAAAATCATTCATGAAGCATATAGATCATTCATAGTAATGAATAATGAAAATAATGCAGGATCACATAAACAACATAAGATATACATGGGAAACCATCTTTGGTAATATAACCCAATCTAAAGCCTACAAACACATATACTATTGTCCTATAATATGATCATAAAAAAGAGATTGATTAAATCCTTCTGATTAGGAACCTTTGGTTAATTCCTTCTAACCTACAACCTTGATCAATTCCTTTTGATCAAATGTCTTTAGTGAAACCCTATTTTTCAAGGAGCAATTAGCCCTAAAGAAGATCAAGTCCTTTAGACCCTCCTTGATAAGAACACTTCAAACCTAGAACTAATGTATTCAACACATGATGATGGACCTATTGATTATCTATCAACTACACAAACTCTCTATCTCAAACAGGCCTCTCAATAGGCATGTCACAAACTCTTTCCTTCTTCACTCAAATTTTCCTCATCTACACACTCAAACTTATTCACATATCCAAAAAATACAAGAGCACTATCCTAACTTTAGGAACATAGCCTATACATCATACACATAGTTAACCAATTATCCTTCTCATTAACTCCACTAATAGTCACAATAAATAGCTTTTACTCCACAAGCCACACATATAAGACTCTCACAAATCTCTCCCAAGCCTCTCACTAATTCTAAAAATTACCTTCTTTGATTTCACTATTTATAGAGTAATCTTGATAATCACTACCTTGGTCAACCAGTAGCATGTCTTAACCCTCAACACATCTTTCACATGAGGACATTACTCAATATAATCTTCATATTTTGGCCATAGCATTTATGGGTCTCCCTTAAGCATCTACACATTTTAATATGGCCCTTTTAGCTCTTATAGGTCTCACGAAGACCTATTCACCCATTAAACACAACCTCAAGAAAAAAATAACACAAGACCACTTTAAAATATAAGGGTCCACCCCTTATATCCCATTAAACATCTTAAAATGATCATAATCATTTTAACTCACCTCTACATATGCTCAAACAACTCAAACACAAACCTTATGCATAAGAACACCACTATCGAACATACAATCAACTTCTTAAGCATTTTTTATACTCAAGATAGATTTATCATACCTCCAAAATCCACATAGATCATCCTCATGGAGTTTAAAACATGTACCAATAGGTAATTCATCATGAGACATCAAAACATCAATAACACAAGCTCAAACATCCTTCTTGGGTCACTTGTACAACAAGCATGAACACATAGTCAAATTTTAACATTAATATATTTGAATTTACTCACTTTCAAATCTTCAAATTAGGTTCATTATATGTGACATAGAGTCTTCTTCATCTTTTCTTTTTATAGCACCAGCAAATTCAACTTTTATCAAAAGATATGGATAAAATACAAATCTCTAGTTTTCCCTATCTTAAATTCAAATATTTGAATTCAAGCATTCATAGTTAACCTTTGAACATAATGTTTAGATATGGTGTCCTCTTAGCTTAGATAAAATACCCACCATTGATCTTGTTCTATCTTTAACACATAGTCTGCCAATGCTTGATGTTAAACCTTAGTCACTTCGACCTCATCTTGTGCAATCTTGAAATGTTGACTCAATGTGAGCTATTGATATCTACAGATCAACCAAGTCTTTAATGATCAATTCTCACCATTCAATTAATTTTTATGAACACCCACTCATCATTAGATCCTTATCTTACACCTTTTCCCAACTGTTAAACATTGTGCACCTATTCTCATCTTGCTACATCTCAACTTCTTAGAGAAATGTGCACCATTGATCTTACTTGATATTTAAAACTTTCAAAAATAACTATGGGGACCCTTTTAATATGCCTGAGTAACCATTTTTATCCTTAATAACTTCTTATACGCTTAGATGTAGGATCTCAAATTTAGATCAGATGATCTTCTCACATAGGATAATCAAATCATGTGATACATTGTTCCTAAAAAAATTTCATGTGTGAGATATATTTCCATTAAAATCCCTTCTCAAAAACCTTCTTTCATAGATCCAACTATGTTCAAACTTTCCTGAGAGGTCAACTTTGAGCATGCATAACTTTTGTCATGCTTCAATGCATGATCTAAAAGTTAGCAAAAATAAACTAGGTCCAAAATTTAATAAACCCATATGATCAACTTCTCCTAAAATTTCCATACATGTGATATATTCTATCATCAAACTGCTTACTTGGCTCTTTCTAGCCACAATGCAAATTTGGTTAAGTATGGGAAAATAATGAATTCTAACTGCGAATCTAGCTTTGCACCCTCATATCTTTGACTGTGCTTCAATGAATAACTTGAGATCTAGTGAATAATAGCTAGGGACTACTATTATCAAAACTATATGACCAACTGCTCTTGACTCATTCCCATGTGGTCATGGTGATGTCATCAAATTCCCTACTTAGATTTTTTACCACTAGACCCAAACAGTCTAGATGAAAACTATAGACTACCATATGAATTCCACTTATGCACACAAGCTCTCAAAGCATATATAACATCTTATGGACCTCTTTCACATGTTTCAGTCACTGTACTCATCCCTAAACATATCTAACTAATCAAACATCAGATATCAACCAACCATACTTCAATCACACTAAGAAAACCACATTGCACACTTTTTCATTGTCACTTAGGCTATCAAAGCACTTCAACCACTCATAAGGAAACATGTATGACATCATCATGATAAATATTCAACACTATCAAGGAATAAGGTCAAGTCACTCCTCAAGAAGTTGTAGTCTTAAGAGAGTGTCATGAGACCAATATAGATGTAACAACCCCTTAAGATGACACTCATGAGGTGGATGAAGAGGAACTATGGCAAAATCCCAATGCCATATGTAAAGAGTTTGACAAGCTGGGTAAGTATCCCTTTTGTATAATAGATTCTATGTCTAATGATAAGGTTTCTAATGATACTAATGATCATGTTGACAATTTTTTCATCAAGCATAAATATGAAGGACATTTTGTTGATCAAGAATATATTGTCATAAAGTAATCTAAACATGCTAGTGTCCAAGAAATTATATACATGAAAAGTGAGGGTAAAGTAGAAGTTATTTCACCTCAAGAACATTCAAGAAACCCACTTGATATTGAGCCACATCTAAAGGTATTGTATAATTAAGAAGAAGATCTTGATGCTTCAAAGCATCAAGTATAATCCACCAAGGAGAAAAGCAAGGCTGAGAGGTCTATCATATCTTCAAACTTACACTTTAAGATCCAAGTACATGAGATGGTGGAGGAAATGTTTTTCATGGAAGACAATGAACAAGATTGGGTAGACTATTTAGAGCTCCTTGATGATCTTGAAGAACTTGTAGCTAAAGAGAAACCCAATCTTATTAAGGATACTATGGAAACCAAAAAGGAAACCCTTGTTTAACCACTATTAGAGGTCATAGTTGAGGAACCATATGAGAAATTTGAGGATTTTTGGATGTAAAAAGAGTTCATTTCCATAGCGATCTTGTTTGGAGCTACTTGGTTCTCATTGAACATCATGCCAATGAAGTTGGCAAACACCATGAAGAAGATGGAGGCATCAATGTCAAGGATCAAAAGGATACATGTCTCATTCAACCCTTCATTTCATAAGTAAGAGAGGTTTTAAGGTTCCCCTTTGATCATGGAGGAATTTTTTTTATCTTAGGTTAGTTAGTGCTTATGTCAGTTTGTTTAGGTGTGTGTTTCCTTTCTTATTGTGTTGTGTTTAGTAAGTGTTCATGAAGAACAAATGTGTTTTTGCTTGGTTCATGTCTTGTGTGTTGATTCTTGTCTATCTTTCATTATGTTTTGTGTGTTTTTCAAGTCAATTTATATGTCAACCCTATTTTACATGTGACTCCATATCCCAATGGATAGGATTAGGGAAGTGGTCATTGCATAACAAGCATGCCACCCCTAGGAAATTACCAAGAATGTTAACCATTTTTCCTCACAGGCCAAAATGGGTCAAACTCCTATAGTCAAAATCTTGTATAGGGGCTTTTTATAATGTCATAGTGTATGTTACATCTCAATTGATGTCATTTCATATGTGATTCTAGGTTTGGTCATAGTCTAGATTTTTCCTTGTGCCATTTGGTGGCTTAAGGTCTTTTTAGGGTCATATATGCAAGCGATAGGTTTTCATGGTGCTAAATAGTTTTAGGAATAGGTTTAAAAAATCCTAAGTTTACACTTAGGAAATATTTAAACTTTTGGCTAAGTGTTAGAGAATTTATATTTCTCTCAGAGAAATTGTTCTGCATAATGCCTACAATAAAAGTGCAAGGCATAATTCCCTCAGAGAAATTTGTTCCACTTTATTTGACCAAGTGTTGGAATTATTTCAAGAAATTTATTTTAGGTTTTTTGGCTAAGAATCAGGAATTGTTTCAAAAAAAAATTCCAAAACAAAAGACTTGAAGACAAATTCTTGTAGACATTTTGTCTACAGTAAAAGCCTAAAGGTCATTTCTTTTAGGAAAATTATCTGAACAATTTTCTCAAAGGGTCATTCTTCAGTAAAGCATCCCATTATAAAAGTTTTGAAAGGTCATTTTTTTAGAAAAGTGTCCTATACAAAAGTACCAAAGGGTCACAAATGTAATTTGAAAGAAAAAATCTTGAAGATAAAAGTTCTGAAAAAAGGTACAAGGGCACAAATTCTTTTAGGGAAATTGTCCAGGGCAATTTTACTAAAGGAAAAATTCTTTCAAAGAATTTGTTATGTGGAAAAATACTAAGTATGAAATATTTCAAGGAAAGTGACTAGTAAAAATCTTAAAGGCATGCATTCTTTTAGACATTTTTTTGAATCAAAAAGTTCTTGGAAAGAGCTAAGGATATAATTCTCTCAGATATTTTATCTACAACAAAAATTCCTAATGACTTGAATTGTCTAAATAAAAATGTTTCGTGCAAAATCTAAGTATGAATTATTTTGAGAAAAATTTCTTACAAAAATTTCCCCAAAGACAAATTTCTCTTGAACATTTTATCCATGAGAAAATTCCTAAAGACCAATTCCTTCAAAGGAAATGTCTTAGCATAAAGCCCAAAATAATTGTTCGATAAAAAAATCTTGAGAAGGTTTTTAGAAAAAGGCCAAAATACAAGGTCCAAGAAAATTATCTTCTATGGGAAAAATACATCAACCAATTTATTTTGCCAAAGTTGATCTAGTAGGGTGGTGATAGGTGTGAAAATGTCAAAATCAAGCTCATTAGTCATCTATTGGGTTCTAAATATTGATAGTCACACAACATCTTTAACATTCCCATGGATGTCAGTTGATAGGTGTGTAGATGTCAAAATTGGGCCATGTGAAATAGCCAATTGAGATCAAATGGTGGTCCAAACAAATTCAAAGGCTCAATTTACATCATTCATCTTGATCCAATGGTGTGAGATGATTTAAATGGTCAAAGAGATATAAAGGCCACCACATGGCTTAAACATGTAAAGTAGAAGACTAATAGTAGGATCTTGAGATCAATGCATTATTGACAAGTGGCATGAGCATGTTTAAGTTGATAGAAGATTGATTGATTGCATTTAATCATGAAAATAAGGTATATCAATGAAGTAAGATGAGTCAAAATATCAATGATTTGAGCTAGTTTTTTATGGCCAATAAAATGAAGGCGAGCCCAAATTACTTAGATGAAGATCAACAAAGAATTTTTAATGGGGATAGGTAAATAAAAGGCATGAAGATGAGTTTGGGCATGATCCAGTTCAAACTAGACAATAGTTCAAAAGACACCACCGAGGTGGACACATAGACTTCAATAGTTTCATCTCTAGGACCAACTGCATGAAAGAGACCCTTCTCTCCACTATTACATGCCATGGTGAACTAGTGAAGAGAATTTAGCACTAGGATAAAACTCTAATAGATTGATCCAATTATTCTAACTAAATTGATGTTATAACCCAACTCAAAACAAATTGATCCTATCATTGCAACTATTAGGGAGAATTAATGAGGGATTATGTAACTGTGCAACCACTTGAGGTGACTTGGATTAATCAAATGGTCTGAATGAATATAATTTTCAAAAATAGTTATAACTATGTTTTAAACATTTAAATTGATTGATTCCCCTTTTCAGTGTCAAATCTCCCTTTCTCTTACTTCCTTTCTTCTATAAATATAGATCTTAAGCTATTGTAAAATAGTTCCACTCCAAGTATGATGAATCCCTACTATAATGATGTCATATTTTAACTTTTAACATTAATGCAAATCTGATTTTGAGTTCTGGAATAATTATCTAAGTGCATAAGGGATGTATGGTGATGCAAAGTGATAATTATCTATCCTTTATTCCCTTATCCTTATAGGTTTGTACAAGATTTCCTATTCTAATAGGTCATATGAAGCATTTTAAAGTGTATGAGCCTATATTTTAAGTGTATAATGAGATTTAGTGTCTACAACTAGCCTATGTTTCACTTACCTTGGATAGCTCTCATGCATCTCAACTCCATATTTAAATACTCATATTATAACCCATATGACTTGGAAGTTAGTTTGTGTGCCTTGTTTCTTATTTCAAGAAAGTATGATGGTCATATGGAAAACAACTTGGTGTATCACCCCTCTTTATATTAGGTTCATTTCATGTAAATCCTAACTCTTTTCCCATAATCAAGCATTAGCATTGATGAAATCACTTCAAGATACATTCAAGGAGCTATCCATTAAATTTAGAGGCTCACTTCCACTCTATTTACACCCACATACTTATAAAGGTTCCCATGTTACCCAAATTTGGGAGAGGCTTGAATACCCTCTTCTAGGGTATGTGATTTGGTGGAAATAATAACATTTATCCAAACAATAAATTAGAATAAGAGGTTTGTGCCAAAGTATGTTGGTTGATAATGAGTGAAAAGTGATAAACAATACTTACTCATTCACATGTATGATATTCTTCCAAATCTTCCCTTTTTCTCTCTAGTTCATCCTCTATCATTTCATATCTAGATTTGGAGTTGTTGAATATTTATCTCCCATTTATGGGTATAAAATAATATATGGCAAAGGATCATGAGTATCAATCCCTATTTTCCTATAATCATAACTCTTATGAGTAGGCATACAAATAATGAATAAAATTTATAAAAACCACCATACTGTTTCATAATGATATGAAGTGTGTATGCTATAATACCACTAATTTAGAGATCAAGATGAGACTCAACGGAAAACCTACTTAAATTAGTTTAAATAAGTTATATGTGGAAGTAATTTACTAAATTATAGAGAACAAGAAATTTTTATGTGGTATAAAATTAGTAAAGTAAGAATAAGATGACAACAAATATAGAACCATAACAAAGTTATATTATGCTAAGTTATGTACATTCTAATAGATCAGATGATTTTATCAGAGAACTTCCTAAATATATTATTCTATGGTTATGCTCAATTATGGTGCTAACCTGTAAATAATATAGATGTAAATTATTATACAATTCAAGAATAGTAAGCATTGGGTAAACCATTACAATAGTTGATATTAACCACTTCATAATTGCCAAGTACGGTGATGTCATTGACTATCATTACTAATGATTTGTTGGCTATAATACTAAACTAAAAAAATTGTATGGTGATTGATTAGTGTAATTTCAAATAATGAATTTATATAAAGTCACATAACCTAATAATATAGTTGTTGACATTAGTGCAAGGTTGGATGTTCAACTATAGTGACTTATGGTATGATCTAATGACCAAGATCATCTTGGATCAACAATCCTAGTGTGATTAATTTATTAAATGATGAAATGTGACATTAGAGGTGTATTCAAACTTATCTCAAATATAATAGGTTTATTTGGACTCTATATTTGGAAAATATGTTATTTTATCTCAATGTATAATTAGATGTTTTGGTGTTTTTCAATAATATAAGCCTCTTGTACAAAATAGCTTTAAAATGTGGTGTTATAGTGATCAAATATGAATTAATTATAATGGTACTTTATAAATGTGTAGGATAACCCATTTAATGAGTTTTAATTTGATAAATTATCCATTATTTGATGGGATTGTGTGGCTAGTGGAGTTGGATAATACTAGGAAGTGGGATAGTCTAAATAAGGCAGTCTTGTCTAAAGAGTAAAAATAGATAAACTAAAAGTTTGGACTAATTTTAAAGTTATTTTAAGATATTTTTAAGTATAATAGGAACATCATAATCATAATTTTCTTAAGAGTTAAGGGTCATCCACATAAAAGGTGAAGTAGGGGTGCTTAAGGACTATGAAATTAGGTATGAGCTAAGTGTGTATAAAGAGTGGTAACAAGTGCATTATCTTATAAATAAAATTTAATTTATGTTTCCATATTCCCCCCCCCCACCCCAATTTTATTATATAAATTAATAAAATTAAAAGTATTAGATTAAAATGAAATTATGTTACCTATGAATAATAGTCTTTAATATAGGCCACAACATTGAATTTTGCATCTCACATAACCTGCAATGAAACATGTATAAAATTATTTTTTACTTAAGACAAAAATAAATAAGTAAAGATACGAAAACTTATATTTCTAATAACAAGTAATTAATACTCCTAATTTGGTACTTGAACCATATTGTTTTTTAGTATAAAACTAGTGACTGGAAAAGGTAGGACCCTTAGATATTTCTTCTTTATTGAATAATTTAGATTCAATTATGCATGACCCAATAATCACTAAAAATAGAGTGTGATAAATAACTTAAGGTTTTATTGACTTCATAATAACACAACTCAAGGTAGGTATAGTAGCTTAGAATCCTTGTATGAATTCCAATAGATTTTTCTAGTGCAAAAAGTTGAAACAACTACTGTAGATTGAATAAGGTTCATTAATGGTGAAAAACTAGAAAAAAATGGTGTAAAAATATAGTATGATCTTATTATATGTATACAACATGGAAAATGACATGGATTTCCATTACATCTATGAAACTAGTGAAAAATGAATAAGAAGGTGGTCATATGTCATGCACATGCACATGCCCCCAGTATGATATCTAAGTGTATGTATATTTTATAAATAAATAATATCAAGTATATTTGTTATTAAAAAAACTTGTGTGATAACTTGGAACACATGCCACATATGATGCACCCAAACTAAGAAAAATATGAGAAAAACCTATGTAAAAACTTGAAACCTATTTTTGAGTAATATTATAATTAATCTATAGAGACTAAGTGGCATTATAATCATTCTATAAGTTATTTGTTTATACTTGTTGGGATAGTATCACATTTTTATGGACATAACCATCCTATACCCTTATCCAAATAGAGTGTTGTTATCTAGAACTAATTTCTAGGTAAATTCTAGGAGTGATCATGAGAAGTTAGGTAAAACCTATACAATTTTGACTATGTACCATATTTTTACATCTTATTTTATAAGATAAGATAATATGTATGACCCATATTTTGAGGTAAGTTATGAATCCTTCATAATAACTTAACTCAAAATAAAAATTTATGTGAAAATATGTTATATAGAAAATTGAATTGTGGAGTTATAATGATAACATAGAAGAACATGGCATCATCATAGATAAACTGAGTAATAAGTTGTAATGTAATATGTATGTATAAATCTAGTAATATACAATCATGTCTAGATATATCTTAGGAATTAATTTTGTGGTTACAAATTTTCCAAAACTGAGTATTAAAAGCTGAATATAACTACATCAGGAGGGATGTGTGATATTGATCATATCATCAAAAATGGGGAAGATGCATGATGTCCATCATGGCATCAAAAATTGAGAAAAAAAAGTGTCATGACCATGACACACACACACACACAAAGATTACATAAATTACACAATATAAGGCCAAGGGGCCACATATAAAGGACATATTCATATTTCACTCACACACATAGAAACATATAATAGGTTGGGAGCCATAAATAAGTACATGTTTAAATGTCCACAATCCAAAAATGATGAATACACATAAGACATGAATTATAAAATAAAACACACAAGGCATGGAATTTTAAATTTAATTGATCAACATAAGCCATTCATAACATCCTTATATTCATTAAATTAGTATCCAATAAGATATCAATATAAAATCAAGATTGTAATAATGATATATTTTTTACTATGTACGAAACTAAGGTATGCACAATAAGAGATAGCCAAAGAATGATAGAGCATGTGTAAAGGATACCCTCAATGAAATTTCTTCAATATAAATAAGTATAAGAGGCCTATGACTTGTTTAGGTCTAATAAATTTTATCCTATGTTCACTATGATAAGTCTAATGAAATCAAAAAATAATGTAGTGTTTTATTATCATGGTAGAGTGTTTTGTTTTTTTTTTGTAAAATTTATCATTATAAAACACTATTATGACCTAAAAAAAAATTTGTAATGGAAAATTTTATGTTATTAATACACTCATGTACACTTGTGAAGAATATTTGATATAAACTAGATATATAGATATATATTGAGCATAAATTAATTGATACAAATAAACTATATATATCATGCATAGGGCCTAATATTTGAAGTTTTTAGAATATATTATAATTGTTTTTTTTTTCATATAATTATAATAATAAAATAAGGTGTGTACAAGTAATATTGATACTATAATTCAAGGCTCTCATCAAGGAAGTGCATTTGTGTAGGCCCTATATCATCAAAAACATAAAAATCATTTGTATTTTAATCCTCATCATGGTCATAATTATCTTCTTCATATTAAAATTATAGTATGCCTCTATTATCTTTTTTTGTACCTAGATATGTAAAACAAACTAATCTATATTATGGTATACACTTTTTTTATTTATATTTTCAATATGTAGTGTGTCATGTGCCTTTCTTGATATGCCATTACTTGTATAGGCTTGTATACTAACTGAAGATATGTTTTTTAATTTATTTTACTCTAAATATTTTCCATATTTTGAAATGAAAATGATCTTTCCATCCTAATGAAATCAAATTAAACCTTTATTTTTATCAATAATTGATCTTATTGATTTTAACCATGATCCTCAAAAAATAACATTGTATTAACTTGGATTGGAAATAATGTGAAAAATAAGATATCACTCTTAAAGAAAATAAAAATCATAACTTGATTAATACCATACATGTTTTAGATGTATTTGTTTGATCTAAATGTTAATTTTATATCCAAAATATATAATAAATGGCATAGAACCCAAAAAAAAACTTGATAATCCATAACCTTGGCATAGATAAATTGCTTGCCATCTATGTGAGTAATGATGGTGAAAGGGCCTTGATATGAGGAAAGAATTGTAATTTCCCCCTTTGAAGATACACTTTAAACTTTACCTTTTGTAGTTGTAGATGATATTTATGAATTATATATAACCTTAGTCTTGTACACTTGAAAAACTTAAACCTTGGTTATTCCTCTCAGTTATAGGCCTTTACTTCTTTTGTAAATCTTACATCTAATATTTCTTATGCCCCTTGCGATATCTCTAAATCTAGCCAATATTATGTTGTTGACCTAGGCTTCTATCTATCCTAGAATACTTAAAACATACTTACCTAATGCCTCTACAAGTTTTGAGCCTATAACTATTTTCCTACTCCTTTGACACATGCATTCTTGTCATACACCTACACCAATGTAGGTGCCCTATTATGATGCAAGTGTCCAATGCCTTAAATTCATCTAATTTTCAAATGAAACATATCATATTGGTTGACCTAAGTGTTATTATGCAAGATATTATTAAAAGGTATTGGTAAAAATATAATATCAAACTACATTCATTCATCACCTAACATAGACCTAGATTCATACCAAAGGGCATTCAATTGAGAAAAACTTTCCTTTTTATCTTATTTCCATATCAATCATAGGGATAACACATCTATAGGTTTTAAATACTGAAGGAACATCCCAAGAGCTATATTTTCCAAGTTACAAGATAGGTCACTATTATACTTGCTTATCACACATTTCATAATTCATAAATAAGCCAATACACAGGGGATAAACACATAAGTTTGAAAACCTCTTTATATTATTGGCTATTTACATAGTTATCATTTATAGATTAGTTTTTGGGTCATATCTACACCATGTGCCTACTAACCCATCTTCCTCATAGCCACTATGAATATAAAAACTAGTGTTTTATCATTTGACAAGGAGCGATAGTCCATGATCTAGATATGAATGCACCAAAGTGAAGGTGATGATGAACTTAGAATCATATTCATGTTCATATCTTGTTTCATTAATTATTTTATATTGGACACCTATTTTTGATCCAGACACTAGTATTGACATAACCATCCCAAGATGATGCAAGTGTCTGTGGTTATAGAGGCACTTAATCCAAAATTTTGTGAATGTTATAGAATATTATTCTAGTATATTTACTACCTATTATAGATCCAAATTTGTATTATCATCACAACCAATTAATTTTCTTGTTTTCATTATCATTATAATAAATAGCATAGTTTTACTTTCCATATATAGCACATCTCAGCATAATAAATTTAGTATATGTTACATCTAAGTTTTATAATAAATTATCCTATTATTTATATATATATATATATATATATATATATATATATATATATATCAACCTTTTACTTATTAATTTATATATTATTAACCCTATCTAAGCATAGTATCAATCCACATCTAATTTAGGGTTAAACATTTAGTGAACCTGACCTTTGAACATCATTTTTGTATAAGCATTCTCTTTTAGATGTTTATTGTCTACATTAACCTGATATTTGTGTTCTTTATCTCTCTTATAATGGATGATATCAACTGATTTGATGACTATGATTATGAAACTCTCCAACTCTCACTCAATTAAGGACTCAAAATTGATTAA
This sequence comes from Torreya grandis, assembly GCA_037957365.1. Classification (NCBI taxonomy): domain Eukaryota; kingdom Viridiplantae; phylum Streptophyta; class Pinopsida; order Cupressales; family Taxaceae; genus Torreya; species Torreya grandis. The sequence goes on from JARHVA010004606.1 coordinate 550,560, forward strand.
TCTTGCATTCTTATAAGTGTTAAATCATATAATATTAAAATTTTGAATGGTGGAATCTTAAATCCCTATAATTAGGTTCATATTCCCACTATTTCAACAAATTAGTTTATCCATCTTAAGTAAAATCAAAAGACTTTTCATTTACCTTATATGCTAAAATTAGTTTCACATGGAAAAAGTGTTCCTTCATCTAATCATGACAACTTTTTGCAACTCCATAAGGATATTATGGAATATTTGAAAACTAGTCATAAATGGTATGTTCCTTCAAGTTAATTGATATAAACCCCTCCGAATTCCAAAATTTCTAAATAATATACCCCTTATCAAGGGTGATGATTTTATACTACCTTTATTTGATATTGAATTTTTGGAAAGGTTAACTAAGACATCGTGTCATCTTTACCAACTAACATTAAGCCATCAATAAGAAGAAAACATTACAAACCTAAAGTACAAAAGGATCATAATGTTAAAAATATTTAACTCTTACCAATATCAACCAAGGCACCTAAATTAAAGTATCTTTATCTTCCAAAGAATTCATTTACACCAAAATTCCCCACTATACCAAAAGAGGTGTCTTTACCAAAGATTTCTCATGATATAATTGTTATATCCTTATAAAGAGTGAATGAACAAAGTTATTCCAATGTTCCAAACTATTAAAATTATATATAAAAGGTACCAAAATTCTAAGTTCCAATGCCATTACCAAAGTATCCTAAATTCAATGATCATGAACTTGCACTTGTTATCATTGAGGATGACGATACTCATATGCCTAGATTCAAAAAAGGTGGTGGATTACAAACAATGATAACATAGATGACCAAAACCATCATTCCCATGGAATATATTATTTATATTATGATCACTATTAGGGATAATCAAAAATAGATTTATATACATCAAATACAAATAGATTTCTATAATGATAACGCACATGTTACCTCATTCAATAATCAATTTCTTGCGTAATGTATACTTGAATATCTTATACATGATATTTTTAGATACCATATTTATGTATATTTTTGAGTCATAAGGACCCATTTGACCACAATATTAACTACGTACATTCTTTTGGTTAATGTGCAAAAGATGACAAACTATTACTAAAAATATTCCATATGAGAAATTTTGATGAGGCTCATTATTGGTTATACAAACCTACCAAAAATTTCATTAACCACTTTTGCAAAATTATAAGATGCATTACTCATGGATTTCAATATCCAAAACTTATGTTAAAACATTTGCACAATTTCAAATAATTTGATGATGAATCCATTCAATATTATATTATTGAATTCAAAAGTACATCATATGAGCTAACATTTAGACATTTAGATTTTAATTTAAAATTTATTTTTATTATAAGTCTTCTTTTTCCATTGAAATAAATAGCATTACATAAACAATATGATCCATTTATACATATATACATGGATGTGCATAGATATTCTTCACTCGTCCTTACTCATCCAAAAGATCTTAACATATCCCCTTCTATGTACCAAAGTTTAATTCATCACAAAAAATAAAGAGATAAATTACCAAATGAACATTATGAACAAAAATGTGGAACTCCTAATCTTTACGTGGGATCCCTACAAGGTTTACTCAATGTGGTACCAATCCAAGGTCCAAATACTATGAAAAATACCAAGGTGAACAACACAAAAACCATCCATGCCAAAAAGATTTAATAGTCACATTATTCATGGGTGGTGATTATTTTTTTCCTAACCATATTTATCTTACACAAACAAAAACTAATTTAAATATAAAACATTTACAATAGTTTGTATTTGATCTAAATGACCTATATAATAAAGGAGCTTAGAAACACTCCTTGGGCCACATAACACTATAAGCTTCTTATGGTCCTAAAGTGATTAAAACATGGGTTTAGGATATGACAAAAAAAACTCCATATGCATTTATATTGGGTAGTCTTTGGCTATATCAAATGGAATCCAAAATAGATCCAAATCAATAATCTTTTTCTTTTTCTCATGAAGGCAAATTGATTCATATTATAAACAATAGCATCGATGCTTTTATTACTCATGTAAAAGATGAGGAGGAACATGCCATTAATAATTTAAACTTATCCAACCATGATTCAAACAATATAAAATATCCAATTTAAGGTTGAAAAGCTTGACATATTCTAAAAATTCTAAAAAATCAAAACATTCAAAAATCCAAAAATATTTTTAGCATCTACACATTTTATTTTCTCCTTAGCATCTATGTGTTAGTTTCATGTTGATGGATAACATATAAGTTAATTCTATAAACACATTTATTTCATGCTTTTATTTGAGTGTAATATAAGCATACACATATACATAATCTCTACTCTTTTGGATTTCGGGATTTCCCTCTACTCACATCACTAGGATGTTAGGTGCATCCACCTTTATGAATATGATACATCTAGGTTATATCATTCTATGTTAATTTTACATTATCATGTTTTAGATAATATGTACTTACACGTGCCTTTATCCATGCTTATATGTTTCATAGTGTACTTGAAATTCTTTTCTAACACATTTGATCCATTGGCTACTATTATCAATCAAATTTGAACACTTTGAAAAGTAGTTAAATCCTTCCAAATTTTATGTAACATATAAACACCTCAAGGTTGTGGGTACCCTATTGGAGAGGTGAATCTCAAGGTTAAAGGGTTAGCTCCCCTTAATGAATCATTTAGGATCAAAAATTAATCTATCATTTGAAAGGAAAAGGGAAAGAATCCTATTCTAATTAGGGTGACGTACCAAATATGAATTGATAACTAATAACCAAATATTAATGAACTTTAAATAAGAGACTAACCTACACATGTCAGTACTCTAAATCTACCTCTCTACATCAATATTTTTCATGAAAGTTGTGAAGATTGATTGATCTAGGAGTAATATTTAAGAGGTCATGACATGATACTATTTAAAATAATACTCACTAATCACTTACACCTCACTTAGACACTTCAAGAGAGCTGCAAAAAGTATTCCAAACTAAACATGAATGCTAAGCAAGGACAAGCATGCCAACGAAGCAAGACTATCACTTAGCAAGATTAACTAGTTAAGCATGCATATTTAAACCAAACCATGGAGAAGGTAAAACTAGATTAATATCATTGATCAAAGATGTAAATTTTTAGGTATTTTCCATACCCAGGGGATACCAAATTAGCCTATCAAGGCTGAATATATAGAGAAATGTGAGAGAAGAAGGAGAAGGGTGTATGAGAAAGAGAAATGATAAGTGTCCAAAAAAGAGTTAAAAAAATAGAGTTTTAAACTGACCCATAATGTCCTAAGGGACAAGTTTTATTCTCATATATATACTCTTCTAATCTAAGTGGCGTGGAAGTTTTAAACTTTACTTGACACCTTGCCTAACTTTCAAAAACTGCTCTTTGTCTTGGCTTATGGAATTAAAAGTATCCTTATTGATGGTTATGTCATGTTTCATTAAATATTTTCTCTTCTCTTTAAACATTTAAACTTATCTCTAAAATTTACATTAGACACATCATGTCATTATCTTGCTAGGTGTCTAGAAGTCTCTTCATCTCAATAGGCCAATCTTGCTTACAAGTGTCAAAAATTGAATTCATATTATCCAATTAATTATATCTCTATGTATATTCTATTAATATAATTTAAAACATAAATTAATTCATTTTTAAGTCTCAAACTACCCCTAAGAACTTGTTTTGCACCAAAATGCCTCATTTGGCCTCATTTTTTATATACTTGAAATCATGTAAACCTCATTGTGTAGAATAATGTACAGATTATAATGATAAAATAATGACATATTTGAGGACTCATTATGTCTTTAAAGGTCCATGCCAAATTTTATGTCTTTATTATGAGTGTAAGTGTCCCTTTTAGCCTATTCTCTCTCCTCAATTAGGTCTCAATTAGGCCTCCTTACCTAGAAACTAAATTTTGGCATAAAAACACTCCCACACATGTGACAATTATGGGAAGTGTTTTATTATATTTACCCATTCCATTTAAAACCTCCATTTAAATTTATCTTTTGAGACCTTGTATGGATGGGTGAACCATGAAATGGCCAAAACCCCTAGTCTAAGTGCTTAGACATGCATGAGAGACATTGTGAGTGTTTGGTAAGAAATTTATAGGTTATAATTATTGGAAATTGTATTTTTAGGCCTGAAAAATCATATATGAAATTAATATTATGAATTTATTTCCCTTGGAGTGTTCTCTAGGCTTACATATAGGCCATTTGGTTTGCAAAACCATACTTTTCTCCCTTCTTGGTCAATTTGGCAACTTGCAGAGATTATAAGACTCCATAATAAGTTTTAAAAGGTGATAATAATGTTTTATAACATTTATTAATTATTTACTAACCTTTTCCATCTCATACTCTGTTTCTTCACAAATAAGGCTACAACCCTATATTATGCCTTGTTTTGTATAATTGTACATGCATGGTTATTATCCAATGACTTTAAATAATTATAAATAGATTTAAAAATGTCATAAAATTCATTATATTTTCAAACCTATTAATTTTAATCACTTATACATGTAATATGTCTCATCGGGTTGAAATTGATCTTCTTAGGTAGCCTAGAAATGCTTAAGGTTATTAACAATTATTCATATTGTAGAGTCCACCAACTTAAGAACCAATGTTAAAATATGGAATATTATAAACATATATAACATTACAAAACTCTTTTCTCCACCATCCACCTTTTCATGGAGGATCCAAGTAGAATATGGTGTCACTCAAGTGGCAGATTATACGTTTGTGAGGGTTGAAAGAGAAATGAGGTCTATATGTGGTATCTTGAGGTTTATTATGACTCTAAACATTTTATGGAGATCAATGAAAACCAAATTTACTTTATTCCATATTTATTCAACTCTTTCTATCTCTTCAACCCTATTTTAGCCTTTAATTTCTCAAACTAGGGTTCTTGAGCATACTAGCTCACCTAACCCTAACTATTATGTTTGCTTCATTTCCTCCATTATCAAGGAATATAAACTTCATGGGATGATTATATATACTCCTTAACATATATTTAGGTAAATAATGTTCTTTTTACATGCTAAATATATCAAATTTTCATCATATTAATACACAAAGGCTTGTATGGTCTTTATTAGATGCCATGGTTGAGTTATAGGTGACTACAAGGTTTAAAGAGCCTTTTGGTCATTTTAATATAAATTATTTTAGGTATTATTGATATTTATTTATTTAAAATAATTTTTTATATAATCCAATATCAAACACAAAATCATGCATTATCTTCTTCAAGTTGCAATCCAACTTTAAGTATCCAATCAGGTCTATAGGTTACCCATGCATATTGACTAGATTTTAAGTTTTTTTAAGGATAGAATTTGTTTAAAATATATATTTAAGATATTATAATATTATTAGGACTTATTCTCACATCATTATTTTATCCTCAATTTTCATATGAACATCGCATCTTCTTTATAATATTCTGAAAGTGAGCTTGCATCTCTTCAAATAGGCTTGACTATAGGTGGTCAATGAGAATATTTTGAACTTTGGACCTAAGTTTTAGTATTTTAAAATAAACCATGTAATTTTAAGAGGATTTAAACTTAATTAAATTTCAATCTCACTATTTTGGGATACTAGATTTTTATAGCATCTTTGAACCTAAGTTTCCTTATCCCCATACATAGACTTTATGTATGAGTTCTAAAGCATGTAGACTCTCCTCTCAACTCTCTCTTGACTTCATATGATCGGATGTCTTCATTGGTTTATGAAATTTATAATTCATGTCTAAACTAAGATATTTATCCACACAAATTCTCTAATGACTTGTATTGTCCACTCTATTTTCATACATTAAATCAACTTGAGCCTTCAAACAGGCCTATACATCACCATTATGCTTTTAGATCATCTTTAGGTGGTTTACACATTATTTTTTAAAATATAACACCCTCCATTATTCCAAAAAATTATTCAAAAATAAATACATTAAATTTATTTCATATTCAAGTCCATAATTCAAATATTAGCATATTTGATTGGACTTTACCTAAAATTCCAGACCTATAGGTTTGTAAAACTTTAGGTCTACAATCCTATGATTTATAATTTTAAAGTTGAAAAAATGTTCATTAGGGCTCTAAGGTCATTCCTCATTTTCATAAAAAAAAATTATCAAGAATTCATAACCCTCAAATTCCTTTGTAAATTCAAATTTAGACCTTCTTTAACTCAACTTGTTATGCAGGCAACTCCAAGACATAGTTTAAAAGGTGAGTGATGATGTGACTCTTTGGGAAACCAGTATAATATGTTTAGATACTTGGAGGTCCTTTAATGAAGTGAAAATATGATGTGTAACATATTAAAATCATTTTAATATGTTGGACTCTGCATAAACTCTCAAACTTGAGCATAACACTAGTAAGCTATCTTTATGAGGTTCTCATGCTCAAATTTCAATGTCACACATGTGATTATATTAGGTGTCATCATATAAAAAATTTACATACATATATATATGCCCCATATATGGGCCTCCTCATTCCCCAATGCGTTCATTTTTTCAAGATAATTTTCCCAAAATAGAGCTAGTGAGGATTTAAGCCTAAAAAAAGCACCTTAGTTCCTTAGCAATTGTTTATAAATCTAAAGATCTCAATCAAAAAAAAAATTCCACTAATTTATATCCCATATTTTTCCCTTACTTTAGTAAAAATATTAACCTCAAACTCTACCTATACGGCCTATGCCATGCATTTAAATTTGGCCTTCATGAGCTTGTGAAGAGAGTAATGGGAGAGAGGAAGAGTTGTATGTATCTATGAGACCTAAAAATATATCCCAAGATATAATATTAAAAGACACTCTTAAGATATTTACACCTGAAAGTTAGTTCAAGAAGCCCGTACAAGTGCCAAAACTCCCCTCTAAATCATTGAAATTCAAGATTTTGACTTATATCTGACATCCTGACATATAGGGAAGTTATATAACTGATCCAAGTTCCTTTTAAAGTGTATTTTATTTATTTTCAGAAATTTTCAGCTTTGACACAAATTGGAGTTAGCAAAAATGACCTTTTTTCTTCATAAACACTACCTTAAAGTCCATAAAAGGACCTTAACTTCTACAAAAAATAATGAAATGTCATTATAAGGTTATTAAGGCATGAAATGACTTTGGAGAACACCTAAATTCCTATGACACTAGTATACCAATTTTCATCACTCCATGACATGACTAGGCTATTACAAAGCAAACAAAGACCATTACCTTAATTTTTCCAAATTTACCTTAAATAATGCTAATAAGGTTTTGAAAAGGGTACTTGGAGACCTCCCAAAGAATTGCAAAGAGATGAACAAGGATAACAAGATATGACACTAAATTTTCTTCCTATAGGGGTTGAAATTTTGACCTTGAGGGTTAAAATTAGTCAATAAATTAGTGATTCATGGTGGTAGTATGCATGCTATGCTAAATAGACCAATAGCCTTGTCCTTCCATTAGGAAATGGATTCATTTACACTCTACCTCAAACTTGGTTTGACCTTGACCTTGGTTTTAAGAATATTGGACAAGACAAGGTGATTTAATTACCTTTACACACACACAAAAGGAAATGAGACACATAATAAAATAAGCACCAACTGCTACACACCACACTTGTGCAATAAAGCAGTCAGCGACCACAAAAACAAAATCAAACTACTATGTAAAAAATAACCTACCAAGATTGATCTTCTTATATCAAAAGGGAATATTTTGAGATCATCCTCTTCATGTGATTAGTAAGGATGTGAAACAAGCAACCTCTTGGACCTTTATGTGGTTGAGCTCAATTGCTTATTGGTTACTAATCCTCTTGGTAGTTCTTCAAGTGAATTATTAGCATCAAACATGTTCCCTATGAATACAAATTCATCTTGATATTCAACCTTTACCTCATGCTAATGTTAAATGATAGGATAGATCTCCAATGTGAACACATCTAAACTTTAACTTTTGATGACTCTTTAGGATCATGCTTGTCAATGTATGCATTTTGATCAACTTTCTCTTGAACATATTTACTTGAATATACTATTTGGTCATCCAAACTCAAGTAAACATTTTCAAGTTCTTCCCAAAGGGTAGCCTCCTCTTGGTCACTTGAAAGGATATCAATTTTTATCCCATTCTTATCTTTCTCTTTAGGGATAGCAAGATAATCAAATGCTTCAATTGGAACATGATCTAACTAATTTTTGACTTCTTCAATATCTACCACTTGCTCATGATGATCAACATTGCTAGTAACCAAAGTGTTTTCATGAGATTACCTCATATTCAACTTCAATTTCATTCAAGGCCACCATGTCATCATTAACTACTTCAAGATGTACTTCATGCTCCATCCTATTAGTTTCCTTGTTTTACTCTTCAAGAGATCCACTATTAGTGAACACTTCAAGCTCTCCCATGAAGTCATGGTATAGTTATTTTTATGAACTCTCTTCATCTTGCTTGTCAAGGACTACCACCACTTCTTCATACTTTCTTAGAGTTGTAGCTTCATGAATATCTTATTAAAGGCTACTCTTTTAATGTTTTGCTAAACTCCTTAAAATATTTCTTTCCATAATAGATGGTCTTATCATCTTCAATGAATAAATTCAATTCAAAGAAAATATTTACCTCTTCTTCATCTCTTTCTTAATGTTCTTTTACAATTGCAGCCTCATGTTCTACCCTCAAAACCATAGGTTCTTGTTGGTAAAAGGAAAGGGTAGGAGGGAAAGAGGACTCTTTATTATGATTTATACTTGACAAGGTATCCTTCCAACTCAAGTTTTTAGATTTAGGCTTATTAGAAGGATCTTGGAGAGAGGAAAAAAGATTCATTGGTTTGACTTATATAATCTTCTTCCTTCCTTGGTCTTTGATAGGTATAGGATAATATTACTTCATAAGAGTTGGCATGGTGTAACTAGGAGTCATAATCTAAGAAGTCTTCCAATATGGAGTGATCTTGGTTTTTTTAGGAAGGATGGGTGTGGATTCAGGAAGAATTAGAATCAAATGAGGTGGAGTATGAATAAGAGATGATGATTGAGCTTGCTTGGGTTGGATCTTTTGCTTTTCCCATCTCACTAGGATACTTTCCATGAATTGAATTATGTCTCTTATTTACATCCTTTCACTTGTTAGAACATATTGATTTTATTATTTAAACAATGCTCATTCCACTCTTGAAAAGTGCAATGATTATTTTAGATTTTTAAGGAGGTTGATAGGAACAAAGTGACCAAGTTTAATTATTCTATCCATCTTACTCATCACTATTTCATTCCTTTACATTTTCTAAGCAATTGATTATCATGTTCTCTTATATCTTGAATTTACCTAGCTCTAGACTCTTCTTCAAACTTAAACTCTTGACAATAGATAAATTTCTAATATTCAAGATCTTCTTATTGTTTATATTATTCCCTCATCCTATTATTCTCATCCATTTCCTTCTCAGAGTCAAGGATCATATTTATATCACTTTGTTTAGGTTGATTAGGAAGATAATGATCTTGCCAAGGCTAGTTGAAAGTATGCATAGGAGGAGGAGGGGAATAAATTTGAAGGAATACTTGAGGAGAAGTCATGAACATGATCAATCTGATATGAAGAATTTACAAGTGTGGAATATGCATTTTCACCAAATATATATTGGGAATACATACCAATTTTTTATTTTTGGGAACTTGTATTGCTTATGCTAGCTAAGTTAATTTAGAGTCTCCATTGATGTTTTTTCAATGCCTCCAAAGGTTGATATGTTGAAGAACAACACCAAAAATCTTTCAACCTCTTTGGAACTTGGTCATATCGAGTGTGCCAAAACTATTATCAATCAATTTTTCACCCTTTGGAAGGTATTTCAAGCCTTCTAAATTTGATGAAACATCAAAACATATCAAGGTTATGGGTACCCTATTGGAGAGGTGAATCTCTATGTTAAAGGGCTAGCTCCCCTTAATGAATCACTTAGGCTCAAACACTAATCTACAAATTAATAGGAAAAGGGAGAGAAAAATATTCTAATGGGGGTGATGCACTAAATATTATTTGAGCACTACCAACCAGCTACAGATGCACTTCAAATAATAGACTAACCTACACATGACACTACTCCAAATCTACCTCTCTACATCAATATTTCTCATAAAGGTTGTGAAGAGTGTTTGATCAAGGAGGACTAGTCAAGAGGACATGACATGACACTATTAAAAATACTACTCACTAAAAACTTAAACCTCACTTAGACACTTTAATAGACCTTAAAAAATGATTCCAAATTGAACATGAATATTAAACAAGGATAAGCATGTCGAGGAAGTAAGACTGTCACTTAGAAAGATCAACTAGTCAATCATACATATTGAAACTAATCCATGGAGAAGGTAAAACTAGACTATTCTCATTGATCAAAGGTTGTAAATGGGTAGTTATTTTCTATACCTAGATGGAGGATACCAACTTAGCTTATCAAGGTTAACTATATAGAGAAATGTGAGAAAAGAAGGAAAAGGATTTAAGAGAGAGAGAAATGACAAGTTTCCAAAAGAGAGTTTACAATAAGAAATGATTTTTAAACTTTATCATTATATCCTCAAGGATAAGTGTTAGTCTCCTAAAGATACTCTTCTCCTCTAAGTGGCGTGGAAGTTTCAAACTTTGCTTTACACCTTACCTAGCTTTCCAAAATTACTCTTTTCTTTGGCTTGCATAATGATAAGTAGCCTTATTTATGGTTAAGTCATGTTGAGTTACATAATTTATCTAGTCTTTACACATTTCAATTGATCTCTATGTTTTACACATTACTTCATTCTCTTGCTAGGTGTCGAGAAGTCTCTTCATCTCAATAGGCCAATCTTGTTTACAAGTGTCAAAACTTGAATTCATCTTATCCAATTCATTCTATATCATGTATGGTATATTAAAATCATTTTATACATAAAAAAATCTTTTTTAAGTCTCACACTACCCCTAATAATGTTTTTTCACCAAAAGGCCTCATTTGGCCTCATTTCTTGTAGCCCTCAAATCATGTAAACCTCCTTGTGTAGAAGATTATATAGAATCTATTGAGAAACTGAGCACATATTTGAGGACCCATTATTTATTTACAATTACATGCCACATTTTATGTCTTTAATATGAGTGTAAGTGTCATTTTTATCCCATTCTCTCTCCTCAATTAAGCCTCAATTAAGACTCCTTGCCTAGAAATTAAATTTTGGCCTAAAAACACTCCCACACATGTGAAACTTTTGAGAAGCATTTTATTAAATTTACCCATTGCAATTCAAACCTCCATGTAAATTTTTATCTCTTAAGACCCTATACAGATGGATGAACCCTGAAATGGACAAAAACCCTAGTCTAGGTGCTCAAACAAGCATGAGAGACATTTTGAGTGTTTAGGAAGAAATTTATAGGTTATAATGATTGGAAATGGATTTTTTAGGCCTGAAACATCATTATGAAAATCAATATGCTAAAGGTATGTCCCTTGAAATGTTATTTAGGCCTGCATATAAGTTATTTGGCTTGCAAAGCCATGTTTTTCTCCCTTCTTGGCCAATTTGTCAACTTTAAAAACTTATAATACTCATAAGAAATTTTAAAATGTTATAAAAAAATTTATAACCTTTATATATTATTTACCAACCTCTATACTTGGCTTGGAGGCCATCTCATAGTTTATTCCTTCACAAATAAGCCTATAGCCCTGTATTCTACCTTGTTTTGTATAATTATACCTACAAGCTTCTTATCCAATGGCTTTAAATGATTATAAAGAGAGTTATGAATTTCATAAAAGTCATTATATGTGTAAAACTATTCATTTTAATCACTTATACATGGGATCTCTCTCATCGGGTTGAAACTGATCTTCATAGGTAGCTTAGGAGTGCTTAAGGTTCTTAACAATGATTCATATGATAAATTCCACCAACTTAAGAAAAAATTCCCAAATATGTAAGCTGATAAACATATATGAGATTCCAAAAATATTTTTTTGACCATGTACATTGTCATGGTAGATCCAAGTAGAATATGGTGGCACTCATGTGGTAGGTTATGCATTTATGAGGGTTGAGAGAGGAATGAGGCATAATGTGGTATCTTGAGGTTTTTTCTAGATAAGAAAACTTTATGGATATAAATGACAACCACATTGACTTGTTTCCATTTTTCTCCAACCCTTTCTATCTCTTCAACCCTGTTTTAGCCTTTAATTTCTCAAACTAGGGTTCTTGAGCATAGTAACTCACTTGACCCTAATTATTGTGTTTATTTCATTTCATCCACTATCAAGGATTATAAAATTCATGGGATAATTATCTATCCTCCTTACCATCTCTTCAAGGTCCTCATGTTCTTATTACATCCTCAATAGATCAAATTTTCATCATCTTGATATGTAGAGGCCTGTATGGTCTTTATTAGATGTCATGACTGAGTTATAGGTGACTATTAGGCTTAGAGATCCTTTTGGTCATTTTAATATAAACATTTTTAGGTATCTTACATATTTATTTCTTTCAAACACTTGCTTATCTACTTCAATATCAAACCTAAAATCATGCATTGTCTTCCTCAAGTTGCAAACCAACTTTGCTAGTCTATATGTTACCCATTCATATTGACCAAATTTTAAGTTTTTAAAAGTACATAAGTTATGAAAAATATCACTTGAGGATATTATAAAATTATCAAGACTTGTTCTCACATCACTATGTGATCCTTATTTTTCATATGAACATCAAATCTTATTTATAATATTATGAAAGTGAGTTTGCATCTCTTCAAATAGGCTTGACTATAGGTGGTCAATAAGAATATTTTGAACTTTGAACCTAAGTTTTAGTATTATTAGCTAAACCATGGAATTTTGAGAGAATTATAGAAGTATTTTATCATTATCTTGGGATATTAACCTTTTTAAGAATCTTTAAACCTCTGTTTCCTTGTCTCCATACACAGACTATGTGTGAGTACTAAAGCCTGTAAACTCTCCTCTTAACTCTCTTTTGACTTCAAATGGTCTAGTGTATTCATTATTTTATGACATTTTCCAATTTATTTTTTCACTTAGCTATGTTCCACACTAATTCTCTAATGAATTGTATTGTCCACCCGATTTTCATATATTAAATCAACTTGAAATTTCAAACAGGATTGTACATCACCATTATGCCTGTAGATCATCTTTAGGTGGTTTGAGTACTAGTTAAATATCACACCATAATTTATTCCAAAACCTTATTCAAACATAATCCATTACATTTCTCTCATATTCAAGTTTACAACTCAAATATTAGCATATTTGATTGAAGTTTACCTAAAATTATAGACCTATATGTCTTCAATCTTATGTTTTAGACTTTGAAAGGTAAAAACATGGTCATTAGCACTCTAAGGTCATTCCTCATTTTCATCAAATTGTTTATAAATAATTCATAACCCTCAAATTCCTTTATAAATGCAAATTTAAACCTTCCTCAACTCAACTTGTTGTGCAGGCAACTCTAAGACATAGTTTAAAAGGTGAGTGATGATGTGACTCTTTAGGAAACTAGTACAGAATGTTGAGATGATCATATGGCCTTTAATGAAGTTACAATATGATGAGGAACATTTGATAATCATTTTAATATGTTGGAATTTGTATAAACTCTCAACCTTGAGTGCAACACCTTCAAACTATCTTTATGTGGTTCTCATGCTCACTAATGCCACACATGTGAATCTATTGGGTACCAACATATAATTTTTTTTTCATACATATATATAATATATATAAGCCTCTTTATTCCCCCAAAAAGTTCATTTTTACAAGATGATTTGCCCAAAAAAGAGCTAATGGAGATTTGAGCCTAAAAAAAGCACCTTAACTCCTTAGTGAATGTTCATATGTCTAAGGATCTCATTAAAAATACAAATTACACTAATTAAAGAGCCCATATGGGTCCCTTAATATGGTCAAAATATTATCCTACAACTCAACATGTTAAGCCTACAACATGTATTTGAGATTGGCCTTCATGAGCTTGTGAAGAGAGCAATGGGAGAGAAAAAGATTTTTTTTCATCTATGAGACCTAAAACTTCATCCCAATATGTAATATGACATATATAATTTTATAGGATACTCCTAAGCTCTTTCCACTTGAAAGTGAGTTCAAGAAGCCTGTACAAGTGCTAAAATTCCCCTCTAAAGCATTTAAATTTAAGATTATGAATTCTATATTACATCCTAACAATATGGAAGTTATATATCTGTTATATGGTTATTTTAAAGTGTATTTTATGTATTTTCATCATTTATTGGCTTTGACACACATTGGAGTTATAAAAAATGACCTTTTTCTTCATAAAACACTACCTTAAAATTGATAAAAGAACCTTAACTTCTCAAAAACATCATGAAATATTATTATAAGGTGATTAAGGCATGAAATGAATTTGAATAACACCTGAGGTCCTATGACACCACTTTACCAAGTTTCATCACTTCATGACATGACTAGGCTAGTAAAAAGCAAAGAAAAATCATTACCTTAATTTCTCCAAATTTACATTGAACAATGCTAATAAGGTTTTGAAAAGACTACTTGAAGACCTCATAAATCATAAAAAGGGATAACAAGAAATGACACTCAATTTTTTGCCTATATGGGTTGACATTTGACCTTGAAGGTCAAAATTAGTCAACAACTACTATGATATGTTTATGTTGGTTTCCTATGTTTTTGTTTATGTACTTCCTTAACTGTATTGCCTTGATATTGTATTTTTGTTGAGCATTTGAATATGATCAATTTTTTATGGCCCTTATTGTCCCCTAAAAATATCACTCATTTTTGGGACAACATTTGAACTATTTTGGTCCTATAGACCAAAATTGTCTCTTCCCTTTTCAAAATTTGTCATGGGCATTCAAATTCCTCATTTTTCAAGCTTCTCAAAAATCTACAGACTCTGTAGGCTAGAATCTACAGACTCTGCAGTCTAGAATCTATGGACTCTATAGGCTTAAATCTACAGACTCTATAGGCTTAAATCTATGGACTCAGTAGGAAGAGAAATCTATGAACTCTACAAGCCAAGTTCAATGGGCTTCATAGGTTGATTTATATAGAATCTTTCAAGGTTAGAGAAAACTATAGACTTGTTTTCTACAGAATCTGCAAGCAGGTTCATTTCTATAGGTTCAAAGGCTTCTATAGGCAGGTTCAACCAAAAGAATTAGTTTCTAACACTTGGTCATTTTTAGGATTGCTTTAATGCCTTGGTTCAATCAAAAATCTCCATCGGCAAGCATCAAAAGTACGTTCAATGTCTTTTGGTTCAACGGTTAGTTCATCACTTTAGTTCAATCAAATGAACCATCGACTTGAACCATTTTGGTTCAAAGCCTTGGTTCAACAAAGAGGTTTAAAGCCTTGGTTTAATGAAGAGGTTCAATGTCTTGTGGTTCAATGGAGTGATTCATCGACTTGGTTCATTCAATTGAACCATCGGCTTGAACCATTTTGGTTCAAAGCTTGGTTCATCGACTTAGTTCAACATTTGGTTCAACCAAGCAGTTCAACACCTTAGTTCAAAGGAGCGATCCAATGTAAAATTTCAAAGAACCTCTCGAAGGACAAGTGCCCTTGTAGAGGGCACTTGGTTGATAAAAACACCCTTCAGAAGGGTCATTTTTTAAGGATGTTGCAAAGGTAATTCTTTCAAAATTCAAAAAAGACTAAGGTAGATAAAGGTATAAATTCCTTCAAACTTTTTGTCTAAAGGAATTCCTTTAGACAAAAAGTCTGAAGGAATTCAGGAAAGTGGTTGTGGGCAAAAAACCCAAAGAAATTTACAAAGAAACAAAGGCAAAGTGATTGAACATTTCATGGACTTTTTGTCCATAGGAATTTGCCCGCTTAGAAAGCACGGGGAAAATACCTGTGGGAATTATCCACAGGAAAGCCTGATGAATAGTCCACTAAAGAAAAAGCTGTGAGAGACTCTAAAGAAGCCCGAAGGCCATCTGAAGACCACCTGAAGGGTAGATACCCTTGCGGGGGGCTCTTCCCAACCCAAAGCGGGTCATTTCTTAAGGCCTGAAAGGGCAAGTTCAATCTAGGAAAGTGCCAAACAAAAAATTTGAAAGAGAACCAAGGGGTGACATGCCCAAAGACATCAAATTCAACACAATGAACTAGCCATTGAAAACATAGTGATGGGCACATGAACATCAATTTTAAAGCTCATAAAATAGCCATTGATCCTTGAACCTACAGACCTAAATGCATTCATAGGCTTTAAGGCCAAGACCAGCAGAAAGCAAGGAAGGAATAGAACAACAAATTGAATCTAAGACCTGATTCAATTAACCAAGAAAGGAGGAATAATGAAAGTAGGATTAGATCACCAGGTGGACATTGAAAGTTGTAAACTTTCAATAGTGTCACTTATTTCTCTACATTGATAAAATCAAATGGGTAAACACCCCTAAGTTCCATCCTATTTTCTTAACAGATTCCAATGTAATATGATGTGTTACTATTCTCGAGTCCTTCTTGAAGAGGCTATATAAGGGACTCTCTTCTATTGTAAATGGATCTCTTTTGACAATCAGAATGAAACTCTACCCAAATTGAAAGGCACTTTTGAGACTTTGAGCTCAGTTTGTTGATCATATTTTGTTATTGGAATAAGAAAGCAAGTGATTTTTCAAACTTTATGTTGTGATATCTTTGTTGTTGGGGAAACTATTCTTATGTCTTTTTCTTTAATATATCTTCTATTCCTTAAATTCAACAAGTAGAATTAGTGACAACAGTCAAGAAGGTGTCCTAAAGAGTCAAGTGTGAGAGACTTTATGCCCCCATAATTGCCTTTAGTGTGTTTTCTTTTCATTTCTATGTAAAGGACCTTGGGATGACTTTGTGCCCTCATTGTCCTTCATATCTTACTCTTGAGAAATTTAGCTGGAGACTTTGTGATGCATCTCAATTTGCTGGTTATTACATTCTTTATTACATTTTGCTATCACTACCAAGAGTATTCTTACAGTTTACTAAATAGAACTTCTGAAAGAAGAGAAGTGTTGTCTGTCATTTCCCTTGAGTTTTTCCTTTGATTTACACACATCATCTCTAAAGAAAGAGAGATGGATGGTTTGTCCTACCCTTGAGTTTTATTTTATGTATATATATATATATATATATATATATATATATATATATATGTATGTATGTATATATATATGTATATATATATATATATATATGTATATATATATATATGTATATATATATATATATATATGTATATATATATATATGTATATATATATATATATATATATGTATATATATAGCATACCTATAGGGCACCTCCCCTTGATGAGAGGAGAGATCAATCCCCTTTTGATGTGGTAAACCTACACATTTAGATGACTAATCTTCATACTTTGGCTGATCATACCTATTTTGTTTATCAGTGCGTTGATCGACAAAATATTCAACCAACAATTTTTGGTGACTCTGCTGGGGATACAATATCCATTATCCATTTATAATCTATCTATTTACCTCCATACTAACCAGGAAAGAATGCATAGTTTAAAGCCTCAAGCTTTAACTAAAGTAAGGTCAATTCTTTTCCATTTTTTTTTCACAATCTGGTAGATTCAAGGTATACACAAAGCCAAAGGGCTAAAGGGATTGTTGACCCTATATTCGAGTTGGTACAGCAAAGTGATTTTGATCTGTTTCCTTCACCATCTTGTCTCCAATGAACCAAGAGTTTTCCTCCTACTAAAGTCAGATCTCTATTACCAGACAAAGTATCTATTTCTATTGTTGATAAAACTTTGCCTATAATTACCCCTCTAAGATTTGTTATCCCTCCTTTTCATAATCCTACAATGGCAGTTCAAGGCCCCTAGGGTAATGCTTTTGGTCCTCTCAATCTTACTCCACCTCTACATGAGCTTCCACATAGTTCAAGGAAGAATTTCCCTAAATTCTATGGTGATGGGAAAGTTCATCCTGATGAACACATTATAGCCTTCAGCATAGCTTGTGGGGTAATCAGAGTAGAATTTGAAGATGTAGCAGTCAGGTTTTTTGTGGAGACACTACAAAGTGCTGCTACAAATTGGTTTTATCATCTACAAGCTCAGTCAGTAAATGATTGGAATACTCTCAAAGCTAAGTTTGAAGCTAGATTCAAACCTACAAAAGATGCACATACACTTTTGGCTCAACTTACACAGATGAAGAAAGAGCCTCATCAGCCTATGAGAGACTTCATAGCCAAATTTGACAAACTAAGAAATAGAATCCCTATAATTGCTCGACCTATAGCTAAGAATCTAAAATACCTTTTTATTAATTCTCAACTACCTAAAGTAAGTTTTCTCTTGAGATGTGCTAGTCAAATAGATCTTGTTGTAGCTCAACTTTTGGCCACTGAGGTAGAAGATGATCTCATCTTAGCAGGGAAGATAAGAAGAGATCCAAATAGAAATAGATCTTCATCATCTTCTGAATATGCATCTAAAGGCACCATAGATCTAATGGTGCAGAAATTAGCAAATGGCTCAAAGAATTTCTTTTATTCCTTCATACAGAAGGACATTCCCAACTCAATCATATCAAGGCAATGCTACCAGGAATCAAGGGTAATAGAGTTGCCTTCCTCCCCCACAAGGGAAACTTGCCCTAAAAGCTTCTCCAACTAATTCAACAATGGGATATCTTGAATTAGAATTAGAATTCTATTTCTAGTCTAAATTAAATCAAGAAAATGACATTGATCTCCTTGAAGATAATCAAGAAGAATCAACTGATGACTCCCACATTAGCTTCTTGAACTACCAGGATGAACTCAGAAGTAAAGGAGAAGCTTTTGATGGATCATATGCAGTGTTTACCAGATCCAAAAACCAATCAATCCAATAGGCTGATAAAGAGAAGACAAAAGTAATCATAGCCAGCAGTCACGATTGCTAAGCATGGAACCACTCTGCCTTTTTAGTCAAAGGATATGATAATCACCCAAAAGGCAAATACATCAATTTCACCTTCCCCTTCTAATTCAAATTCACAAACCATCCCACCTCTTGTCCCTCCTAAAACTCATAAGGTTGAAGTACCTTTCTCTATACCTAGCTTGATTTAGCCATTTGACATAATCGATCATGTCAAAAAGACAAAAATACAAATGTCTGAGTTCAAATATTTGTAGTCCAATCCTGATCAATTAAATAAGCTAGTCCAATATGTCAAGAACCAAACCGTCCCTACAAGACAAAAGGCTAAAAAGGTAACTCCTAATTCTCCAAAAAACACACCTATTCCAAATAATCTGGTCTTTACTCCCCAAGCTACTCCTAGAAAAATAGAACCTTTCTATGTTTCCCTATTAATTAATGGCCACAAGCTGAGTAACTATATTATAGACTTAGGTGCATCTGATAATGTCATGCCAGATAAAGTAGCTAAGTCTCTTGGTCTCACACTAACCAAGACATTTGGGAGATGTTTCTCCATGGATAATAAGTACCATTACTGGGGCAAATCAAAGATGCCCAATTTGCATTTGCAACCTTTCCAGACAAGAGAATCAAGATGACTGTCTTGGTGGCTGACATCCCAGAATCTTATGGCATTTTGCTAGATGAAATTTTTGCAAGGATGTGGGAGGAGAACTAAGCATGGATCTATCTGAGGCAAGGATCCCTGTCCAAGGTGTAATGAAGAGGTTGCTCCCTCAAAAGGAAGCAAAATATGTGGTCACCTAGACATCAGCCCCTAAAGCTCAAATTCTTTTTGAATCTGCAAGTATGGGTAACTATTTTCTATCTATAGATGAAGTACATGAAACACTTGATATAATTCTTGAAAGTGTCAACTCAAAAATTAGTTCAACAAGAACAACAGAAAAACTAGTAGGCTATAGTACAGACCAAGAAGGATCCTCCATCTCTGATGAAGGAAAGTCTAAAGAAAAATTAGTATCAGATGAGATATGGACTTTGGAATTTGATGGTAGTTGTTCCTCTACCAGTTCAGGAGCTAGGATTGTTTTGATATCTCCTCAAGGAGATATGTTCCCTTCATCTTACAAATTACAGTTTAGCAACACTAATAATATAGCTAAATACAAATCTCTGTTGCTTGGCATGAAGGCTAATCAAGATAA
Organism: Torreya grandis; assembly: GCA_037957365.1. Taxonomy (NCBI): domain Eukaryota; kingdom Viridiplantae; phylum Streptophyta; class Pinopsida; order Cupressales; family Taxaceae; genus Torreya; species Torreya grandis. The sequence continues at coordinate 570,866 of JARHVA010004606.1, forward strand.
AGGCATCAAGTTTCTTCATGCCAAAAGGGATCTTGAATTAGTGGTTTGTCAAGTGAAGAACTCATACCAAACCAAGAATGAAAGATTACACCACTATCGTAACTTGGTTTGAGATCAAATTGAAAGCTTTGATGCTTTCAACATTTTTGCCATACCCAGAGAGTCTAATGATAGAGTTGATGCACTTGCTATTTTAGGAACTCTCTTAGTTCCTCATTCAGATTTCAAAGAAGAGAGATAAACTATTAAGCTGGTCTATAGACCAAGTGTTCCTGACAATGCTGATCATTGGCAATTATTCAATGATGATCATCAAATCATTGCCTTCCTAGAATGAAAAGATAATTTTGAAAAACTATGTTTTGAAGGTAGTGAATCTCAGAAGAATGAATCTATTTCTAAATCTAGTTCAGATATAAATGAAGAATTCTTATAGCTAAAAGGAAAAAAAAATCCCAAAGGCCTAGTTTCTCTTGAAAAGCTATTTGACAAACATGATAGATTCATCAAACAATAGCAAATAGACTCGAGTTTCTCTCAGGGATTCGATCAAGTGAATCTGACTACTAAAGAAAATCCCAAGATGGTCAATATTGGTAAGTGTTGCATCCCTGAAGAAAGATTCAAGTTCACCTCTTTACTCAGTCAATACATGGATGTCTTAGCATATTCTTACAAAGACTTGAAGTATCTTAGACCTGATGAAATCTACCATGACATTCCTGTCAAAGCTGACTCAATGCCCTACAAGCAAAAATCTATATAGTATAATCCAAAAATATCATGAACTATTCTATCTGAGATACAAAAAATGTTAAATGCTAGAATCATCTTCCCAATCCATCATTCTACATGCATTGTAAACATAGTGCCTGTAAGGAAGAAGAATGGCAAAATTCGCATTTGTGTAGATTTCAAAAATCTGAATCAAGCATCTTTGAAGGATAATTATCCTTTGCCAATTATGGATCAAGTGCTTCAAATAGTGGTAGGTTCAAAGATGTTATCAATGTTGGATGGCTTCTCAGGATATAATCAAGTTAAAGTTGGTAAAATAAACCAACACAAGACTACATTCACCACACCTTGGGGTACATTTGCATATAGAAGAATGCCTTTTGGTTTAATAAATGTTGGTGCTACCTTTCAGAGAGATATGGATCTAGCTTTCACATATGAGATTGGTAAATTCATAGTGGTATACCTTGATGACTTGACTATCTTTTCAAAGTGTTGATCTGATCATGTACGCCACCTACAATAAGTGCTAGAGCACTGCCACTAGAATGGTATTTCCTTAAATCCTAAAAATTATGTTTTTGGAGTAATAGAGGGGAAACTCCTTGGGCACATTGTGTCAAAAGTAGGCATACAGATTGACTCAAATAGAGTCAAGTCTATTCAAGAGCTTAATTTTTCTACAAGTAAGAATGTTGTTCATTCTTTCTTTAGAAAGGTAAATTTCTTACATAGATTCATCCCCAAATTTGCTACGAAGACTAGACACATTGTGAACATGATGAAAGGGAAGACCATCTTCAGCTGGACTAAAGAAGGCAAGGCAGCATTTCAGGATATCAAAACTACCATTGCTCATGCCCCTACCTTGGTTTGCCCAGATTATAACAAAGATTTCATCATATACAGCTATGCATCTGAACACACTCTTTCAACAATTCTTGTTCAATAAGACAAGGAAGGTATGGAATATCCTATTTCTTTCATGAGTTTCCCTCTCAAAACCCATGAGATGAAATATTCAAATATAGAGAAACATGCTTATGTGTTGGTGAAAGCAATCAAATATTTATGCTTATATATTCTGAATTCACACACTACTGCCTTAGTTCCTAACACTACAGTCAAGTCTATATTAACTCAGTAGGTGTTTGGCATGAAAAGAGGTAATTGGATTACAAAGATCTAAGAGTTTGATATAGACATCAAGCTGACAGAGCTGGTCAGGGGTAAAGGCCTATGCCAATTTATTGCTAACAATAAGCCAAAAGACAAACTGCATGAAAAAATTGAAGTGGAAGAGACACCAACAGTCCTTTTTGTCTCCACTACCAATGAGTGGTATTTAGGTATCACTCATTTCCTTACTTATGGTGAATGTCTTGCTCATTTGTCTTACAAAGAAAGGAGGACTATCAAGTTGAAAGTTGCCAATTTTGTCCTTTGGGACAACGGCTTGTACAAGAGAAGCATAGATGGAGTATTCCTTCATTGTGTAGACAAAGAGCAACAAAGCCATATTTTGAAATCTTTCCATAATCTATCCTATGGAGGACATTTTTTTGCTCTTATGACTACTCACAAGATTCTGTGAGCCAGGTATTACTGGCCAACTCTTTTCCAAGATGCACATAAGTGGGTGAGAAAATGTGAACTATGTCAGCAATTTATTGGAAGACCCAAGTTAGTTGTTATGCCTCTCAAGCCAGTGATCATAGAAGAACCTTTCCAGCAATGGGGGATTGATTTTATTGGGACAATAAACCCATCTTCAAGTGTTGGACATGATTATGTCCTTACAGTAACTAACTATTTCACCAAGTGGGTAGAAGCAATCCCAACTAAGCATGCTACTTCAAAAGTTATATGAAACTTCCTCAAAGAGAATATCATTTTCAGGTTTGGAGTTCCAATTAAATTTGTTACTAATAATGTAGCTTGTTTCACCTCCAAAGAGATTACACAATTTTGTTTCCATTATGGAATTATAATCTCTCACTCTTCTGATTATTTTCCACAAGGGAATGGACAAGATGAATCTAGCAATAAGAACCTGGTAACTATCATCAAGAAGCTAGCAGATGACAATCAAAGGACATGACACAAAGCATTGGTTGATTCTCTATGGGTAGACAAAATCACACCAAAGAGGGCAATTGGTATGTCTCCTTTTCAACTTCTTTATGGTATCAATGCTAAGATACTAATCACCTTAGAATTGTCAGCCTTGAAATTGGTAAAGGCAATTGAAGATCAGACATGTGAAAGCTCTCTTGATAAAAGAATCATGAGCCTAATTGAAATAGAGGAATAGAGAACCATGGTGGTGCATATAATTGCTACTCATCAAAGTTTGGTAAAGAAACTATTTGACCAGAAGACCAGAAATAGTGATTTCTAGATTGGGGATCAAGTCCTGCTATGGGACAAAAGGAGAAAACCAAATGGGATGCATGGAAAGTTTGACTCCCTTTGGATAGACCCATTTATAATTCATCAGCACATTGGTGAAAATATATTTCTATTGAAATATCAAGATGGCACACTCTTTTCTTTGCCTCATAATGGGCAGCATTTGAAACACTTCAACTCTTGAAGTATCAGATCATCGCATATGTATATATGTATATTTGTACAATTTTTAATTCTATTTTGTTTTGTTTATTTCCAATTTTGATGCCTTTCATTTCTAGGTAGCATGACTCCATAACCCAATGGTACACATGAAGACACTAGAGATTCTGAATTCTACTCCTTTCAATTCTTTTTGCAATTGACAAAAGTTCCCCAACTGGAGCCATCTATTGTCCCCCAAAAATATCACTCATTTTTGGGACAACATTTAAACTATTTTGGTCCTACAGACCAAAATTATCTCTTCCCTTTTCAAACTTTTTCATGAGAATTCAAATTCCTCATTTTTCAAGCTTCTCAAAAATCTACAGACTCTGCAGGCTAGAATCTATGGACTCTGTAGGCTAGAATGTATGGACTCTGCAGGCTTAAATCTACAGGCTCTACAGGCTTGAATCTATAGACTCAGTAGGAAGAGAAATCTATGGACTTTGTAGGCCAATTTCAACAAGCTTCATAGGTTTATTTCTATAGACTCTTTCAAGGTTATAGAAAACTACAGACTTGTTTTCTACGAACTCTGCAGGCAGGTTCATTTCTATAGGTTCAAAGGCTTCTACAAGCGGGTTCAACCAAAAGAATCAGTTTCTAACACTTGGTCATTTTTAGGATTGGTTCAATGCCTTGGTTCAATCAAAAATCTCCATCGAGAAGTATCAACAGTAGGTTCAACATCTTTTGGTTCAATGGTTAGTTCATCGCTTCAGTTCAATCAAATGAACCATTTTGGTTCAAAACCTTGGTTCAATGAAGAGGTTCAAAGCCTTGGTTTAACAAAGAGGTTCAAATCCTTGGTTCAATGAAGAGGTTCAATGTCTTGTGGTTTAATGGAGTGATTCATCAACTTGGTTCATTTAATTGAACCATTGGCTTGAACCATTAGCTTGAACCATTTTGGTCTAAAGCTTGGTTCATCGGCTTGGTTCAACCAAGCGGTTCAATGCCTTGGTTCAAAGGAGTGATTGAATGTAAAATTTTAAAGAGCCTCCCAAAGGATAAGTGCCCTTGCAGAGGGCACTTGGTCGACAAAAACACCCTTCAGAAGGGTCATTTTCGAAGGAGGCCGCAAAAGTAATTCTTTTAGAATTTAAAAAAGACTAAGGCAGATAAAGGCATAAATTCCTTCAGACTTTTTGTCTGAAGGAATTCCTTCAAACAAAAAGTTTGAAGGAATTTGGAAAAGTAGCTGTAGGTAGAAAGCCCAAATAAATTTACAAAGAAACAAAGGCAAAGTGATTGAACATTCCATGGAATTTTGTCTGAGGGAAATTTCTACAGACTTTTTGTCCATGGGAATTTGCCTGCGAAGAAAGCTCAGGGAAAATACCCATGGGAATTATTCGTAGTAAATCCCAATGAATAGTCCACTAAAGAAAAAGCTATGAGAGACTCTAAAGAAGCTTGAAGGCCATCCAAAGACCACCTGAAGGGTAGATACCCTTGCAGGGGGCTCTTCCTGACCCAAAGCAGGTCATTTCTTAAGGTCTAAAAGGGCAAGTTCAATCCAAGAAAGTGCCAAATAGAAAAGCTGAAAGAGGACCAAGGGGTGACATGCCCGAAGATGTCAAATTTAACACAGCAAACAAGCCATTGAAAACATAGTGACGAGTGCGTGAACGTCAATTTTAAAGCTCATAAAATAGCCATTGATCCTTGAACCTATAGACCTAAATGTATTCATAGGCTTTAAGGCCAAGACTAGTAGAAAGCGAGGAAGGAACAGAATAGCAAATTGAATCCAGGACCTTATTCAATTAACTAGGAAAGGAGGAATGATGAAAGTAGGATCAGATTACCAGGTGGACATTGAAAGTTGCAAACTTTCAATAGCGTCATTTATTTCTCTACATTGATAAAATCAAATGGGTAAATTCCCCTAAGTTTTATCCTATCTTCTTAACAAATTCCAACACAAAATGATGTGTTACTATTCTCGAGTCCTTCTTGAAGAGGTTGTATAAGGGACTCTCTTCTATTGTAAATGGATCTCTTTTTGACAATCAAAATAAAACTCTACCCAAATTGAAAGGCACTTCTAAGACATTGAGCTTAGTTTGTTGATCATATTTTGTTATTGGAATAAGAAAGCAAGTGATTTTTTGACTTTGTGCTATGATATCTTTGTTGTTGGGGAGACTATTCTTATGTCTTTTTCCTTAATATATCTTTTGTTCCTTTAATTCAACAAGCAGAATTAGTGATAGTAGTCAGGAAGGTGTCCTAAAGAGTCAAGTGTGGAAAGACTTTGTGCCCCCATAATTGCATTTAGTGTGTTTTCTTTTCATTTCTATGTAAAGGACCTTGGGACAACTTTGTGCCCTAATTGTCCTTCGTATCTTACTCTTGAGCAATTCAGGTGGAGACTTTGTGATGCATCTTAATTTTTTGGTTATTACATCCTTTATTACATTTTTTTGTTACTACCAAGAGTATTCTTGTGGTTTACTAAATAGTACTTCTGAAAGAAGAGAAGTGTTATCTTTCATTTCCCTTGAGTTTTCCCTTTGATTTTCACACATCATCTCTGAAGAAAGAGATATGGATGGTTTGTCCTACCCTTGAGTATTATTTTCTATATATATATATATAGCATACCTATAGGGAACCTCCCCTTGATGAGAGGAGAGATCAGTCCCCTTCTGATGTGGTAAACCTACACATTTGGATGACTAATCTTCCTACTTTGGCTGATCAAACCTATTTTGTTTATCAGTATGCTGATCAACAAAATATTCAACCAACAGCCCTTATGCCTTTTTTTTCTTCTTTGAAATTTGAATATGTCATTATTTATTGTGTGGAAATTTAAATATGTCATCCTTTCTTTTGTGGAGATTAGATTAAGTATTATCCTTTTGATTATGTGGCATTTAAACATGCCCATTATTTATAGTCTCCTTGGACCATTGTATTTTGATTTGCTTTTGAGTTCTCCTATGTGTGTTCTTGATTACTTCTTTAGCTTATATTATTACTATCTATACATTTCCATGATATTTTTCATGTATCTTAGGCCTTGATGTGATCACATTATATGCACTTCAGTGATACATTTACCTAAACATGTTATCTTATATGATCCATGGTTCATTCACATTTATATTATTATATTATCCTTTTAAGGTGAGGTAACTACCAATTTCTATCTTCCCTCACCTCTAAGGGTGGGAATATCATTGGGGGCATGTCATAGAGACATGGATTCCACACATTCATATTTTTATATTTAGTGGGGGCATGTCATAGAGATGACTTCCACACATTCACAATTTTCATATTTGGTGGGGGCATGTTTTGTAAACATGCTCTCCACACTTACTCAATGTTCAATATCTTTAAATTATAGTGGGGGAAAGTTTTGGAAACATGTCCTCAACATTGGCACTTATATCAGTTTCCATGTTTCTCTGTGTATATTAGGGGAATGTTATGGAAATATGTCACCAAAACATGTTCAAATTTATAAATTAGCCAAAACATAGTTATATGATTAAAACACACATTTGTGACATAATTATATACATTGGTACCATTGTTATACATAGATTTAGCATGAGACATATCTAGGTGCATATGTTATGCAATGTGTACCTAATATTACAAAATCAAATTAGTTTAAAATTTAGAACATTTATAGGGACTATCACCACCCACCAAATTGGACTTTTATAGACTATATTGAGCCAATATATTATAGTATTTGGTTCACCTTTTTATATGGTTGAGGTGATTAAATCACTTAATCTTGTCCAATTTTGGGTTGGAATTGATTTTATAATCCAACCTCACTAGTTTTATAATGTGAGTTGACTTGGTTCACTCACACTCACCAAGTTATAAGTATGATTAGGTTTTTAGGTAGCAATCCACCTTTTCTCCAAGGTTAAGGGCATGTTATCTCTTATCTCTCTCTATATACTTAGATATATACTCTTTCCATATTTATATTTTTCTTAATATCCATTTCAATGATACATATTTCAAATGAAATTTCCAAAAGGCAAGACAATTTCATCGATACACATGTATACTCATAAACCTTGCTCTTTTTTAATTTCAATGTTTTAAATTTCATATTATATACCTGTATTATATATTTTATCATGCTCTTGGTTATAGGTTAGTCACCATAAAATCACTCAAGTTGGACTCATGAAAAGGTAAGGTGTGTTATACACACCCAGGTATACATTATTTTCCTTTAAACTATTAATTTTATTACTAGATTAAAGTAGGGGGAATGTAGATGATATTTATGAATTATATATCAACTTAATCTTGTACACTTGGAAAACTCAAACCTTTCTTATTCATCTCAATTTTATACCTTTCATTCTTCCACAAGTCTCACATCTACTCTCTTGTGCTCCTTGGCTTATCTCTTAATTTAACCAATCTTATGTTAATGATATAGGCCTTATATCTTACCCAAGATGCTTAAAACCTTCTTACCTTATGCCTCTACAAGTTCTAAGCATATACCTATATGCCTGATCCCTATACACTTGTGTCCTAGTTAGACACCTACATCGATGTAGGTATCATGTTTTGATGCAAGTTCCTAGTGCCATAAAGTTATCTAACTTTCAAATTAAATGTATCCTAATTGTTTTTCTAAGTGTTATTACATGACATATTATCCAAAGGGATTGGTATAAATATAATATCAATCTTCATTCATTCCTCACCTATCTCAAACATAGATTCCTACCAAAGAACATTTAATTGAGTAAAGCTTCCCTATTTTATCTTATTTTCATATCAATCATAGGTACATCACATCTACAAGTCTGAAGTACTGAAGGATCATCCCAAGAGATATATATTCCAAGTTACAAGCTAGGTCACTATTGTACTAACTTAACACACATTGCATGATTCACATACAATATAACACATAGGGAATAATTACATAAGTCTGAGACCTTCTTCAGAGTGTCATATTTTTAGGTAGTTATCATTGATAGAGGGGTCTTTGGAGAAGCTCAACACCCTATGCCCAATAACCCATTTTTCTAATCGCCACTATGAAGATGAATAACTAGGGTTTTATCATTTAACAAGGAGAGATAGTCTATAACCCACATATGAATGCACCAAAGTGAAGGAGATGATGAATCTAGAATCATCCAAGTGGTTGCATCCTATTTTAATAGTTATTTTTTACCAGACACCAACATTTGAACCATAAACTAGCATTGATGTAACCATCCTAGGATGATGTAAGTGTTTACGACTATAGAGGAACTTAATCTATAATTTAGAAACTATTTTAGAATATTCTTCTAGTCTAATTCCTACATATTATATATCTAGATCTATATTAGCATTATAACCAACTAATTATTTTATTTTCATTATCATTTCAATATCTATCATAGTTGTACTTTTTATTTCTAGCACATCTCAACATAATAAATTTAGTATATGTTTTTTCTATGTTTTGAAATTAATTAGAATGTTATAGATATGGTTATCACCCTTATGATTATTCATTTATATATTATTAACCCTATCTACCCATAGTAACGATCCACATCCAATTAAAGGTTAAAAATTAGGTATCTCTTACTTTTGAACCTCTTTTGTTAGGAACTATTTCTTAAAGATATTTTATTACTTATGTTGAACCTATTTTTGTAGCTTCTATTCTTGCTCTTTTTGATATATTATCTATTTTAATTTATATTTTTCATCTTGATCCTTTTCTACTCTTACTTTCTCTAATTTTCCTTTTTATATATTTTATTAATCTAAATTTTCCTTTTGCATCCATACTTTTTGCCTTTGTTAATTGTGTACTAATTATAAGTTTAATACTTATTCTAATTGCACTTATTCCACTATACATTGCTTGATTTATGTATCTTCTATAGGATCACCACTATCAATAATACTTTGTATTTTATTTTTCAAATCTAAAAAATGATTGATATGATGCCCATGCATTCTATGATATGCATAATATTAATTTGATCTTCTTATAGGATGTATAGGAGGTAGTTTGATCAACTTATTTTAAATCATTTCTATTAGAATCTCACTTGAACTCTTATTATCCTTTTGAAAAAAAATTAACCACTTGTAAGTGTATTTTGTTTTAGTTTCCAATTTTCATTTGAATTCTTGTTAGATACAAAATTTCTATATGAAGATTCAAATGCATGATTAAATCTAGCATACTCTAGATTATTTTCATATACAATCATATTTTTCCATGATGTAATCCTTGAAATGAAATAACGATTTTGATTTTAAAATTCCTATATGAACTTTATAATAATGATGATTTTATTCGTAAAGGCTTCACAAGCACAAACCTTAGGTACTTTTGACTAGATATGCACACAAACACCACCAAGAAGAGATGTGGGAGGTGGATGTATTTAAGGAAGGATATATTGGTTACCTTTATTTGTCACTATATGATGGGTCACCTTATCCCTTAGAATATTGATATCATGGACCTAGTTAGAGATAAAGTAGCTATCACCATCCTGAGGGTTAGAAGGAAGAAGAGATTCTTTTTTAGTTATTTTAAATTATCAAAAGACTAAAATGAGAACAAGATGATAGAGGCATAAAAAGGTAATAAAACACTCCAATATGATTATTAAATCATAATTTTATACTTTTAAATCTTAAAAATAAATTTATAAGGAAAACCCCTAAGGGAGCTTGTAATATTCATTCAATATATGGGTTCACCAATATGTTTGATGAAATTTGGGAATTGAGATATATTAAATCCTAATTAGATAAATTATTGAGTAAAATTAGAATGCAACAAATGGAATAAACTAATTTATAACTTGTGAAATTTAGAATTATACTAAAAGGGGGAAATGATAGAGGGAAATAACTTATCTAAAAATTAGGAATGTGGGATTATAAGTGCAACTATGAAATCAATTTTGTGATTATGTAATGACTATGAATTAAGAACATTATTTCTCTTTGATATATGATAAGGTTGTTATAATTAGACATGTGTAGCTTGAAATTTTATCCTTAGCATTCATAGATATCTTATGAGGATTTATTATTTGTGCCTGATATGATAGGTTCACTTCAGATTTATGTTTTATTTGATTGTGTGGGAGATCTCAATCCATTTTGGAATTGTATGCTTTTTTTCACTTGTAACCCTAGTTTAATATACTAAAAATGATAAACAAAATTAAAAAAAAATTGAAATTAAACTTTTTCTTGACCTCAACATCTCGTGTGTTGATTATTTCGTACATACCAATATTTTAAAGAGGTATCAAACTCTATGTAGTCATCCCATGCTATAGTGGTGTGTGTGAAATAATAGTGTAGAATATTAAATGTTAATGCAATCCTATTATGATTAAGTACTAAATTATGATATTTGACCTTGGAGGTGTATGAAGACTTAGCTCAAGGATACTAGGATTGTGTGGAGCCCATATTGGGAAAACTAGGTGATTTTATCTTAATGTACAGTTAGAGCTTTTAGTGTTTTTCAATAATATGAGCTTCTTTTGAAAAATGGATTAAAAATGTGTCTTTATAGTGATAAATTAGGAATTAATTTATATGGGGATTGTTAAATGTGAATTCAACCTATTAAATGATGTTGAATATGAGAGACTAACCATTATTTGGTGAGAAGATATCACAAGAATAATTGGATAGTACTAGGGAAGGATAGTCTAAATAGGGTGGTATTGTTTGAATAGTAGATACAACTAAACTAGAAGCGTGGATCAGTATGAAAGTAGGTTTAGGTTATTTTTAATGTGGAATAGGAACATTAGAATAAGAATATTCTTAAGAGGTAAGGGTCATACACAAAAAAGGTGAAGAAAGGTTGGCCAATGACTATAGAATCATGCATGAGCTAAGTGTGTATAAGGAGTGGTCACAAGTACATTATTTTATCTTTAAATGTTAATTTATGTCTAAAATATAAAACTTTAATTATTTATCAAATGAGTGTGAAATATTAAATCAAGATTTTAATTAAAAATAAATAACAATGATTACAAATAAAATGTGGTATTTTTGAAAAACTTTTTTATAAGTAAACTATTGGTGTTTTTCTACATCATTAAAGTCAGTTTGGGTTGTAGATAATTTAAATATCTAAAAACATAATTTTTCAAATTTAAGGATTAAAACATGTTTTAAATGGAAAAAAATTATAAATTCGATAAATAAATAATTTACTAGTTTTCAAATCATTTTCTTAGTGAAATTTGCTAATGCACTTTTGTCTTGTTAAAACCATTTCAAAATGATAGGTTAATTTTCTAATTAATATTGCATAAAAATTATCTAATATGGAAATCATATTTTTTATCTTATAAAATGCATATAATCCATCATAATAATTTATTTATTTGTATTTGAATTAATTTAATGGTTTTTTCTTACCCAATTTATCAAACTAAAATTAGAATGATTTTGAAAAGTTGTTTTATTTCATGACCTTTTTGTGTGTCTAGTCATAGATCAAATGTTTAAGTGAATTATTTATGAATTAATGTATCTAAAATTAAATCAAAATCATAAAATTAATCTTTTGGTATTTTCATCCAATAATTAGGCATTGTGTCCTTTGTTTTTTCCTAACCTACTATATATGCACAAAAGACTAGTGTTATGGCCATTTATTATGATAATTATTATGTTCAGTCCAAAAAAAAAACTATTTGGTTATTTTTAATATCTTATGAAATACCTTTAAACCCCTAGTCCAAATTAAGGAACTTAATCTAAACTCAATTAAATATTGGTTTAGTTGCTTCTAGTTAGATATAAGAAAATTATTAGTTAGTGGTGGAGTAGGGTATACTTTTGTTATCAAACTTGTTCCTAAAATTGGATACTCTTAAAAACCTTATTTTATATACAAGGGTATCTTGTATCAATCCTTACTATCACCTGTGTGTGGGATAGTTAATGACTATAGTGTTATGTAAAAAGTTAACTTCAAATGCAAAAATTTTGAGACTGAGTTATGAAGGATAGTTATCTTCTCAAAAATAACAATCATTTTAGTAATGAATGAACTACATATAACCCTAATTATTAATATTAAATATTTCATATAATATATATAGGTATCTTGGTAAGTGAGCACAATAACTATAAACTAACTCTTATGGTGATTTTCCTTAGTGCATGCACCAATTACTAACCTTAGGATGTCTTTTCTTATGTTCTAAGTATACTTTCCTATTTTCTAACATTTTATAATCTGAGTATGAATAAATATGTGTTTATATTTTTTTAAATAATGGGTTTCCCAATTTGTTTCACTAGTTGAGTGAACTTATAAACATGGATTTATCTCATTAGGTCTTAGTCACTAACTAATACATTATTGAGAGTCGAAGTTACTCTAAGTAATGTGACATTGATCATTGTTAGATATTTATTAATTACTAATGATAAATTAATATAGGTCATTTAAAAATTACTAATGACACTCATATGTACTTTTATGAGATAATGATTTCATATTAAGCACAATGGCCTTAAAATGTTTAAGTGTCTTATGTTAAGGTTCTTGTTTTATTATTTAGAGTTTATATAAAATAATTTTTGTGTAAATATTTATTCATACCTTACTTGGATTAGCTATCCAATTAATTCATGATGACATATCTTGGAGGAGATAGCCACTCATTGAAGTGGAGAACTACATTTGACCCTGATTCTTAGGAGCAGATATGTAGGCTACCCTAGTTGAATGGAGCATTGGGTCATAGGTCTTAAGCTAAGTTAGGTTTTACTTGTCATCAATATTTATGTTAGGATAAGACACTTTTGTAAGAACTTATATCATAATAATTAAATTAAATAATAATGATATATGTATTTTTTAATTAATGTTATCCTTCCTATTATGATTAGTATCAAATGATGTTTTTTTCCCTTGAGATGAATGCAATAATGTAAACTTATTTTGCTTACATTCCCCCTATGAGAAAATATTGTCTAGTACTATAGTAAATATCTTTCCTTTTTAATCCATAGGGTGACAACCCTATCAAATATACTTATAAAACTATGTATAATATTATTTTAATTGCATGTGTTTGATCTTACAAGAATGATAATTTTTCTTATTACATTTAAAGTAATGAAAATAAATTATAAGAAAAAGTGACTCTTTTTTTTTAGATATATTAATTATACCTACAAGTGTTATTATTTTTCTCCTTCATAAAAGGATGGTATGAATATGTTAGATTATACCCTCATGTGGTGTTATTATGTTTGGAACCAATTTTGAGCTTAATTATCTCCTAAAGACATTTTTATGCAATGTTTATGGAAAGTGTTGTTTTGAGTTAAATAAAAAAACAAATGAATTAATAACTTGATTAATTTTTTATGCCACCCTTAATTTTATGAAATTGGTTATTTTGTAACAAAAATGAATAATAATTTAGAATGAAAATTAATTAATAAAAAATCATGTTTTGCTTGATTTTTTAGGATGAATATTTTTGGCATGGCATATACAGTTTCAAATCTTATGCCTAATATATGTAGTATAGATTTAAATAGATATCAAATTAAATAAATGATATATCAATGGAAATAAATATGTTTAACATGAATATAATAATGATATTTCATGCAAGTAACTAACAAAAACATGTAACCTAGATTGAAGAAACCTACAAACATTAAACTAAATAAAATATAAGTGATGCAATAGTCAACTATTAGGCAGTCTATGTAGACTATGGTGATAAATAGAAGGCATAATAATGTTATAGTTATACCATTTTTATTTGTTATAAGTTGAAATATAGGAAATTAATAACAACTTACATCTAATATAATAATAAACAAAGCATGTATGTTTGTTATTGTAATCACCTAAAAGTGGTAATTGGATGTTAGTAGTGTTGCTTGAGCTAACCTATTCCTATCTTAGCCCTAGACCTATCCTAGAGCCTTAGACACACTTTACCAGTCATTGTCAAGACCACATCTAACTAAAGTTAGAAAAAACATAGTCCCAAGATATATCTCTTAGATCCCAACCCAACTTGCTCAATAGTTTGCTAAGTGGTCATTAGCACCACCTTTGGGACACTACAACCGCATGGCACTAGTGTCACCGACTAAGCGTTATTATCTTAGTACTAACTATTTTAAATGAATACTTTTTCAAATGTGTGCTCCTCCTAAGGTTATCCTAAGCACATTTTATTATCCACACAAGATATATATCTTTATAAAGACAAGCATAATTGACCTCTATTGACTAAATGGAAAATATATGTAAAGGCACATTCAAACCAAAGACAAGTTGAGAAAAATTAAGATATTTGATCCTTATTCTACCCTACTTCTACATACTACCATCTATAGCATCCCTAAGCCCATTTTTCAAAGGTTTAAAATCTCAATCACATTTATGGCATCTAAATCCACTCTCATTCTAGCATTCACTTGTACTTACATCAAACACTAGGTGGGAGAACTACATTGATCTTGATCCCTCTTTAGAGTACCAGTATGTAGGCAACTCTCTTCATAATAGGGTGTTGAGGATGTCTAGCCTATCTTACTACCAAACACATAATTATTACTCATGCCATAATTGTAAGGAGGATTAGGGTTTTCACATTAAATAAAGTTTTCTAAGCACAATACAAAGTTTTAGGTTTCATGCACGTAGGAAAAAAACCTAAAAAATAGGTGTAGGTACTCCCATAAAATAGGAATAGTCCCATAAAGGGGAAAATTCTGCCACTTTGAGGACACTAAAACAACATCATGTTACTATCTATATGGGGCACTGATGTCTAATGAGTATATATATTCTAGAATCTTATTGATAACACTCAAATCTATACAGAACCAAATTTTCAAAACTATATCAACCATGACAATCACTTTTTAGATAAATCTATATTTATGTATATTTATTATTATTTTTATAAATTTAAAGAAGGTTAAATTCCATAACAAATTAGTGCTTAATTATTTCATATTATTTAACTGATTTAGGCATCTCAACCCTTTAATCTACACATATGATTTACATAGTTAAATCTTAAAAGGTTGAATCATTTGGTGAACCCATCTAACTTAGAATATGGAATCAAACCCTAGATTGAATTAATCCAAATTTTTGTGTAATAATTTAGGCATGCATACTTATAATTTTTTGATTTTTTTAGATAACCTAGTTAAATTATATCAATTCCATATTAGAATTTTAATTTATTTTATATAAAATTTAAACTGGTGCAAAGAAACACTAGATTCAAAAACCCTTACCTTAGATGATCTTATCTTTTCTATCCTTTTTATCATATTTTCATTTATTGATATTAGATTTTTAGAATTCATATATTCTATTTTTTCAGCTCTATTTCAATTTGCTTATTATATGCCATTTAAGAAATACATCTCTCTTCCATGAAGAAGTGTTAAACTAGGTGGTAATCCTATAGAGCATATTCAAATTATTATTATCTGAGCCTATAAAAAAGATTAAAAAAACCTATTACAAATCCAACTATGAATCCTTCACACCTTGATTATGTGGAATTTAATGATAATGCATCTAAAGATGAATAATACAACCAAGAACAAGATGGGGTACACATTAACAATCAGGACACAATCCCTCCACTTACCAATGATGATATAATTATGAACAAAGATGAGCTATTATAAAGCTTTAGAGATAAAATTCAAGAACATCCCCTTGATCATGAATATATTCTATATGCCATATTGGAAATCAAGAACAAGACAAATAATGGTCAATCTTCAACCCCTCTAGTTAATAATGTTGTTACACCTCTAGTGGGTCCAACTCAACCAAATTAGATAGCACAACCCAATATTGTTATTCAACCATTAGTGACATATATAACAATTGTGTCTAGCTCCCCAACTCTAGATTTTTAATCCCTTATACATGATATTCTTACTCTACAATCTAAGGTGTTACATCTTGAGAAGGGAGAACTTAGGCCATCACATGCCTTGGATTCTAACATTATCTTGCATACACCTTTGGCACATCACATAGCAGAAACTCCATTATCATTTAGTTTTTTAGTACCCAAGATCACATTATATGATGGAAAGGGTGACCCAAAGCATCACCTCAAATCCTTTCACAAAGCATGCTTGGATTATGTGTCTAATGATTGGCTTATTACAAAGTTATTTCCATATAGTCTCAAGTACTATGCCCTATATTAGTTTTATGATTTTTCAAATCAATATATAATTGAATTCAATAATTTAGTATACATGTTTCTAGCACATTTCTCTACCAACATTAGTGATAAGATATCATATGCACAAGTGGTAGAGTTAAAGCAAAAGTCAAATGAACCTATCATAGATTATATCTTACAATATAAGACAATATTATCCAAATTGAATAGACCCATGGAAGATAAAGAGATTCAATATATATTTAAATAAAGTTTAATATTAACACTACATGAATCTATCTTCTTCAAGATGGTTTCCACATTTATCGATATGTACCACACAGTCAAGTAAATATAGGTTAAGTTGTTGGTAATGGGCAAACTCAAGTACAAAAAAGGATTAGAATAAAATATTAAGAGTTAAAACAAAACTCCATACAAGGTAAGGTCCATAGAAAACAAAAGTGATCAAAAGGCCAAAGTCAATGTAGCTTTTGAGCCTTCTCCTAGATTGGTTTTATTCACTCCTTAATGAAGAGTATTCACTAATCTTCTATAGTCATGAGCATGGATTATAAAACAACTATTAGAACATGATGTCATATCTCTCCCTCCCATTAAATAGGTTGATATGACATATCCTCTTCCAAATATTTATTATTCAAAATGTATTCTATGAGTATCACAAGGTACTAGGACACATGATAAATAGATGCATTAGCCTAACGCACAAGATACAAGATCTCATTGAGGATAACATTATTTATGTGGACATACCCATAGAGGCACTAAAATATAGTAGACATAGGATAAGGCATTAAATATATTTTTAGATACTTTACCAAAGTATATAACAAAGGAGGAAGGGGGCACAACAGGTGTTCACTATATATTTTAGGTGAATCCACCACCAGATTCCTATCACATAGTTATAGAGGAGACACATCTACTACATAACATATTGGAATGTAACACACTAAAGTGACACCTCAACCACTTATCAAATTTTTAGAGTAGGAGATTGAGGATGATGACATATATTTACATGTGATCTTCATATGATCATACATAGACCACCATCCTATTCACAATGTTATGGTTGACAATGGGTCAAGCACAAAAATGTACACCATGACACTATTACAAAAATTGGGCTACACGAATAAAGATATATTCCCCATAAATACAAGAATTAGTGGTTTCAGTGGCCATGTTTAAATATCCATTAGGGATATTGTGCTTCCATTGTAGGCTGGACCAACACACATAGCAACTCAATTCCTAATAGTACCTAATGTAAGTGTATTCAATATACTATTAGGTAGGCCATGGTTACAAAAATCCAAGCCATCCCATCTAAAATAAATTAATTAAAAAAGTATATACATGATAATTAGGTGTTTAATATTGAGAGTATCCCATCTGAGTACCCTTTACCCATCCCATGGGAAATTCCAACACTAGTTACAAATAAAGTTCTATCACAGACACTAGTTATGGTTATTAATTAAGATAGAGAGTACATTTCCTATGAATAAATCACAATGTTTAATAGAGTCATTAGAACAGGTCAGGTCTACTCTTACAATATATACATGTATGCATACTCTCCCATAGAGACCATTACTAGAGAGACCCTTTCATCATCGATATATCATAAATTCTAGAAGACCTTCCTATACTTAGTTTACACTAAGATAAATTTTATTTGGGTCTATGGGTTCTTATAATATGGAACCTACATCACCTATATCTTTTACTTCCACTAGATGGGTCCCTAAGACCCCTACAACTCATAGGGCATCACAATTAGTGCTATAACATCATAACATCACCACACAGGTAGTTTCAGACTTAGATTATATAACATAGTAGATCATGGGATCATAATTTCCCTTTCACACCATATGAATGATCATAGTTCCCCTATTTTACATAGGTCATGGTGATAGTGAGTCTCCTATGAGACTCATAGTTTAGTATGGCTCCTACCCTTATACATAATTCCTTCTCTCTCTGACTCCTTGTACATAGTTTATGTTCATTTTTTTATACATAACTTATGCTTAGAAAAAAATAAATAATATACAGTGTAAAAATATAAAAACATTAAAATATTTTAAAAACACAAAATTTATAGATTGTATGCATTGTTATGTTTACATTTCCACTACTTGCCAGATATTGCATATTGTTAGTTATCTTAGTATAGTTAGTTTTATCATATACATATGCTTCACTTGTTCTTGTTGAGTGCATGTTACACTAATCTAGACCAGATATAATCTTAAAATTAGGGGTAGTTACACTGATCTAGTTTATACATTTGATACATTCACCCATTTGGGGGCATCTCATACATAGTGCTACTACCAGGTTTTATCTTTACATACTATACATTCCAATTTACGCATTGATTTATCTTAATATTTATCATTTATACTTGTTTTTACCAAATATTATACCCTAGAGTATTTTATTAAAGTTTAATCTAGGATTTGGGCATCATTTGATACCTTTAGGCCTATGGGTTGCCTATAGTAGAGGTAGACCTCTAGGTTTAAGGGCTAGCTCCCTAGACTTGCCTTTAAGTGCTTATCACCTACACTAGTTAATTACTTGTGTAAAAGGTGTAGAAATATGCATGAAAGTAAAATATTATAAGTTTTTGATACACAAATATGATTTCCATAATATCATCATAATTATTACACTAAGAAATAAGACCTACAACACTAGCTTCAAAGTCCTAGAGAACTCTAGCATTAGTATTTCAATATTGAGGTGATATGCATGAAAATTATCCAAGGTAAGTAGAAAATAGAATATTTAAAGACAATATGGATAATTTACACTTTAAAATAGAACCATATACTTGAAAACACCTCATATGACCTGCTAGAGTGGAATAACTTGCATCAAACATGGAAGGATTGAGAGAAAGCAAAAATAGATGAAAATCACTTGGCTATTCACTATACATCTCTTCACACACTTTTACAAGATGATACATGAAATCAAAAACAGATTTAATTCATTATTAAAATGTAAATTAAAACATCAAACCAGTAGGGCTTCACCATACATGGTGTGGAAATAGAAAACAAGAGCTAAAATGACTAGTACTTATAGAATGTGAGAGAGGAGAGAGAAGAATGAAGATCAAGAGTCAAAAGAACAAGTGTCAATATAAGAGAGAGAGAGATTTAAATATTCATATGAATTAATTATGAAACATACCATGAAATTTATCTTTGAATAAATTTCCCTCCAAGCATGAAATCTCCTTAAATCTGGCATAAGACTCTTCAACTAGTTTTTTGGAAACTGCCTTCATCATTACTTCTCTTGAGCACTCCACAGTAGAGTAGGAAAAATTTACACATTAAAATTATTATTTTGGGGTATGAAAAATCTCAAAAATACATTGGATGTGTCCCTAATCATTGATATTCTTCTGGGCAAGTGTTCTCACTTCTTAAAGTCACTATCATCCTTCTTTCACCCATTCCTCACACTTGTCACCAAGATAGTCTTTAGTTTACAAAAATAATCCATTAATGGGGTGTTATTAAACCTATAAAGATAAATTTTCCATAAATTCATTAGTTATACCTTAAAATTTCTCCCAATTGAAGTTATCACCTTCTCACTTGGTGATCACCTTCCTTTCACTATGCTAGTTTGGACTGCCTAAAGTGAAGGTGCTTACAGAGGTACTAATATGATCAAATGAATAATTAAATTAAAATTTTAGGTTATATTAGGTCCCAATTGACCTCAAAAATTGATATTCATTCTTTGAGACTCCTATTTACCTAAAGAACACTAAAATCTATCAAGAAAACTAGTTTTTTACCCTATTTATATAAATAGGGTAAAAGACAACTTAATGAGAAGGATCTTGGGGTATTATTATAAAATTAAAAATAAATTTACAAGTCATAAAAACTCATTTTTATTCTTTTATTCTTTTTATTTCCCATCAGGTCATTAGCAAGGGTTTTAGAGGGTTTTAAGTAGTTCAGACCCTTAAGGATTATTCATAAAATTGTGGCATTCAATCCTCAGAGAAATTCCACTAGAACCTTGTTGAGGACACTCTTCAACATATCCTATCTCCTTAGACATCCATGATAAGTATTTGTATGTATATGATCTTCTTAAGATGACTTCTTGAGCCCTTCCTTATATTTTATGTACCCTATCATGGTTCTAATCCAAGAAATGACCTCTTTGTGACTTCATATACAAAATAAAGGATAAAAATCACCTTATATCTCCCCATTAATGTCCTAAAATGAATTTAAATTCTCATCTAGATTTATAAATGTAATTGGACCCCTTTAGGTCTCTAAGCCTAGTTTAGGCCTAGTAGGCTTAGTCTATTCTTGGATTCCCACAACCACCTCTAAGTGATTGTTCATGATTGTGATAACTTTTACATGTTTTTACATGTCCAAAATATCTCTTCCTATATTTATTTAAAAATTTTAAACCCCTATGCATCTTCATTTCATCATTTTCGTATCTTTCTTATAGACATTACTACTTGGGAGTGCCCTTGATTTGAGATATAATATAGGAAACTTACCCTATTATCTCAAGTGATTTGAACATATTAGAGTATTAAATAGGTAATAAGGACCATATATACTTAATTTCAATGTTGGATCACATCAATAGGCCTTCCAATTCCTTAAAAACTCCAAGATAAACTCCTATAGTAATGATTGTGTACAAGATTGGCATATTGACTATAGGCTCAGAATTAGAACACTCCTTTCCATATTTTCAAATGCTGAGCATTAATTGATATTCTTATCATCCTTTTTAAGGTTTTATCAAACATATCCAACACTCTACTCTTTTAATAATTCCTTTCATCCCTCTAAACTTAGGCCTAGTCTATAGATAATTTATTATATACTGACTGTAGGTGTGTTTCAAGCCAATTGGGTTATGATTGTAGGTTCTCACCAATGATAAAACTTGTAAACTATTCTAGGGTCTCCTTAAAGTCATAAATATTCTATCCTTATTTACTCATACTTATCACTACCCATAGGTCTATTCCACCTCCAAGTTTTATACCCTTAGTGCCTTATCAATACATGGCTCAACTGTAGATTGTCATTTTGGTAGGAAAGGACCCCTAGAGGATGTTATGTATAGTCTAATTCATGTTTAGGATTCTTGAATTTTTTTAAAAATCACCTTTATATTCAAACACACTCATGACAAGTTCTAGATTAAACCAACACTCCATTTATTTCATTTAACCTCTAGTGTGCCATCATTATATAGCCAACTATAGATGCCTATATTTAAAGACAAAAATAGAGTCCCTAAAGCTTGTAATATGAGAAAGACTTATAATAAAACTCCTTTCAATATTATTTGATCTAAAATAAAAATTTACATTCCAAGAAAGTATTTATCTACATGGTCATACTCAACTAGGTCTCATATCATTGTAAATCCATTTGGGACTCAAACTATTATAGATAACACTATCAGACTGAAGAGAAAGATTGTCTAGAATGGAGGCCTCATCTACATCACTTATTGGGACCAAACACTCACTCTTTTTTGTAAGTTATTACCCTTACATTATTTCTACATGATGGAATCATTTAGACTTATCTATACCTCATGTCATACTACTTTATGATTGCATCAAGAATGGGCAAGGCCCTGTTTTGAAAGAATTAAGTTAACATAACCCTAAACTTACTTTCTCAACATGTGCTGGGATAACTTAAGTATTTTTGTCACTTCATGGATCTTCCATTATTAACATGACATATTCAACACTTAAATACCTTAAATAATGTTCCAACCTATCTCAAAAACTTTCTCTCCAATCTTCTTAGACCTCTATGGAGACATGTAGGTGCATATGCATGTGTGACACAGGGTAGTGGAGGTGGAACATGGATAATGTTCCTAATGTATGGCCTTATAATCAATATTATACCTTATATAAATCTAAAAATTGATCATTTTAACCTTAAATTACTTCAAATTAGTTCCAATTTATTCATTCTAACATGATTAATCTCTTGTATGGCACCTATAGGTGCACATTAGTAGCAGACAAGATAGAAATGTATGACTATGTTATATAGTTAGTTATCTCAACCAAACTCAAACTACCATTGGATTTATCAAAGATATATTTCCACCTTATGATATACCTTAATGTTTTTAAAACCTTATGCTTGACCACCATGGCTGTGAGAGGTTCCTTACCACCTGACAGTGTATGACAATCTTACAAAAAGTTGACTATGTTAACATGCCAACTATATGACCTTAAGACCATATCTTCACAATAGTATAATACTCATCATGAATTTAAATATCAAATATCAATTTGTCATCTTATATTTTCATTTATGTGAAGGTCAATTTGAGATTCAAGCTCTTACAAATGATGAAATTATCTACAAACCCCATAGTGTCTCTCAATTAGCAATTTGAGATGTTTTTGCTCTTCTCTTTCATCCCAAAAATACAAAACATGTCAAGAATCATGTGAAGAGGATTTTAATTCTATTTAGGACCATGTATATTACTTGGTTTGTATGGATTATCTCAAACAATGAGAAAACTAGCAAGGTGTGGGGATAAGCATGAAAAAAAGAGGTAGTTAACTTATAAAAAATGGTTCATATACCACAACTAGTTAATACTTAAACTCCTACAATTAAATTTAAGTGGAATAATTTTAATGTCATCCTTTAGATGTGTTTAACCCAATTCCTCTCATGTTATTCATTCCATGAGAAAACATGTTAACTATTTTTGCATGCCTAGTGAAGTGATGGAAAAGTGAAATAGTTTTAGGGTAATTTTAAGACTTTAAAAGAAGATAAAATGTATAAATGAACTCAAGGAATCTTAAAATTCAATTTAAAACATTCCACATATTCCAAAACACATGCATAGTCTGTACAACTACCAAAACCTCCTCTTTTCTAACTATTTCTTGATCTGACTTAAGAACCTACACATTTTCAATTAGAACTGACATGAATGATAAAAATATAACATGAGGTATGTTGAGGAAAAATTTGGAACACTTTCCTACTTATTAAAACCATACAACCCTCATAAATGACTCAAAATATGACTTTAAGTGACATGAAAGACTTAGGACTAGTTTTGACTATGACCAAGGTTAATAACACATCAAATGACATCAATTACAACCATGACACACCCTATAAGATATTATAAGAACCATATACCATGTTTTTTACTATATGGGGTTGAATTATTTTGATTGGTGGTCAAAATAGTTAACACTACTCATTCCTTATATTTTTTTATCGACTATCACTAGTTAAACTCAATATATATGCATCCTAGCATTTACATAGATTTGTACTACATAGTTATACATGATTTCATTTATATATATCCTAGATATAATTTATTATGTTCCTATTCTTATTTCATCTTTGTGGGCATTTTAATATGCCATTGATCTTTGGCTTTATGGCACTTCTCTATTTGTATGTCTTGAACATGTGCCCATGTCCCTTGTGTGTGCTCTTTCCTAATTATATATGCAGACATTTGAACATGTCCTTCTATGTGAATATAAGCCAAATTTATAATTTTTTATATATGTGTACATTTTAACATGTCCTTGTATGTCTTCATTCTCAAATTTAGTAACGTGTGCCCATGTCCCTTGTATTGTGGCCCCTTGGCCTACTTTTGCATGCCTCATGTGCTTGTGTGTACTCTTCCTTGTATGTTTCTACACCATGACACTTGTATTTTCTTGTTACACACACATCAATTTTCAATTATATGAGGGACCTCATGCATCTAGCTTTCCTACTTGGGAACCATGATGGATATCATGCCCCATCCCCCTAGGTAGTTACTCAAAATTGTTTCTATATATATTGAATATAACTATCTTGACACCATTGTCTAATGCTATATTACAACATACATATTACATTACATACTTATGCTTAGACTCATTTACATTCTAATGTTATGTTTGTACATTATATTGGAATATCATCCACATGATCTCACTAAAACATTCTATAGAGATACTTCTTTAGAGGTAGCTCTTACACATATTTCATAACTTCCCTCAAAAGAGGGGGAATTCACATAGGTTTATCATAGAGATTAGGCTCCCACTTGCTATTCAAAAATAAATTTTAGCACACAGGCTTAGTTTTAGAAATCTAACATGAGGTAGACATAGGAAAAAATAGGGACTCAGACAATAGTTTAAATCACCTAGATTTTAGACTAGGCAGACATTAGTGCCTAGATTAGGACACTAGCACCATAGGGTGATATTATCTATTACATGGAAATATTGTCTAGTATCCCTAGCTTCAAGATAGTCTAGATTATTCAAACTAGTACACCAGTGAAAATACAAATTTACATAGATATAAGCATATGTTTGATAGTTATGTTCATATTTTTCTCAAATACACTCATTTTTAGCTTAGATTCATAATAGTTATAGAGATTTAAGGGTATTCATAGCATGATCACTCCCACATTTAGTTTAATTACATAGATTCATCTATTACATACTTAGTTCAGATTTATTATACTTAGATACTAGATTGGGGGCATGTGTGCAACACATAGTTTTCATATACTTAGCTACACACAAGTTGATCAAATGGAATGGAAAAATCCATGTCATTATCTAAAATATATAGACTTGATACCACATTTTATTTTTTCATCATATTCATTATTTACTCCATCTATAGTGGTTGGCATACTTGAGTGGCCCAGAACCACCTAATATACTTGAGTGGTCATGGAGCTGACATACACAGTTAGATATACTCAGTTAAATACTTTCATCACTTTATGAAGTTTATTTATAGATGCATCTACTTCACATGGGTGGGCAATGATGGAGTTATGGCTAATTGGGTTTTTTAGCCACCCACATAAGAGGGTTAGACACACTTATAGTCTTATCCAATCTATTCATAAATCAAGATCCACTAAGTAGGATTGGGCAATGATGGAGTCAAAACTAGATTGAGTTCTTGAGCCATCCATATGAGGATTGATCAAGCCATCAACTTAGTCCAAGTTATTAAACTATATAATCACTATGTACACTCACACACATAGGTTTTCACTAGGTTCATGTATTAGTTTACCTACCCAATGAGGTGTATTATTTCCTTTCCTCTATTTACTCAACTTTACTCAATTACATTATTTCATCAAAATATTTTACTTTTGATCATATCTTAAGCAAGGACTATTTTTTTATGTTTCATTATAGGAAATTGCTTTGGATTATGTTTCACATATACAAACCTAGATTCACATGCTCAGACTCATATACGTAGGATTCACTTCTAAATTAATTGTAGGTATTACTAGTAGTTCACTTTGTTGCATTTCTATCATAAATGGGGACAAATGTAATCACCTAAATTTGGTAATTGGATGCTAAGAGTGTCATTTGAGCTAACTTATCCCTATCTTATACTTAGATCTATCCTAGAGCCTTAGACACACTTTTCCATTCATTTTTTAGACCACACTCACCTACAGTCAGCCAAAACATAGTCCCAAGATAGATTTCTTAGATTCCAACCCAACTTTCTCAGCAATTTTCTAAGTGTACATTAGCACCACATTTAAGACACTATAGTCATATGACACTAGTGCCCCCAACTAAGCACTATTATCCTTAGCCCTAATTCTCCTGAACAAATAATTTTTCAAATGTTTTCCCCTCCTAAGTTAGGCTTAAGCACATTTTATTATCTACACAAGATACATATCTTTATAAATACAAGTCTAATTAACCTATATTCATTAGATGAAAACTAGATGTAAAAACACATTCAAACCAAACACAAGTTGAGAAAAATTAAGGTATTTTGTCCTTATTCTTCTCTAATTTTTCATACTACCATCTACATCATCCCTAATCCCAATTTTAAAATATTTCAAAGCTCAAGAACATTCAAGGCATCCAAGTCGACTTTTATTCTAGCGTTCACTTGCACTTCCATCAAGCACTAGGTGAGAGAACTACATCGGGTTTGGTCCCTTTTCATAGTATTGGTATGTAGGAAACTCTATTCACAACAAAGTTTTGAGGATGTCTATATTATCCTACTAAAAAACACATAATTATTTCTCATGCCATACTTGTAAGGAGGATTAGGGTTTTCACAATAAATCAGGTTTTCTAGGCACAATATAGAGTTTCAAGTTTCATGTAATAATAGGACCTAAAAACATAGGTGCATGTGTTCCCACAAAATAGGAATAGTCCCTCAAATAAAACACTACCTCCACTTTGAGGACACTATATTAATTTCACATTAATATCCAATGAGCAAATATATTCTAGAATCTTGTTGATGACACTCAGAACCATGATTTGGGAAATATACATAATAACACACAATAACATAGTAGTAAGTTATGAAAGAACTAAAAATAATTATGAAATCAAATAAATAAATATAAATGTATAATTTTACTTACCATTCTGATTATACAAAAGATGTTTCATGTGTTTTAGTTGATGGAAGATTCCAATCTAGGATTTTTGATGGGAAGACTTGACAAATAATTCAATTTTTAAAAAACATTCTATTACCACCATAAAATTCATTCATTCATGGATACTAATTCTTATTTTATTACATCAAAGGGACCTATGGCATCTAAGATATCATAAAATATTGAATGCAAAGGGGAAAAAATAGAAAAGTTTTGAATTTTTCAAATCTAGGTCGTAAGAATGTGATGAACCATCATTTCATTAAATCTGGACATATTCAAGTCCATATTAAAACCAAAACTATTAATATTGGATTTTTATAGTATCAATTATTTCAAATATTAAAATCTGGTTTCATTATTATCATATTTAAATTTAAATTTTGTTAGAATTAAATATCATATTTTACGGATTCCTATTTAAAGATTTTTGAACTTTAATATTAAATAACTATATTATAGATTATAATATGTTGAACTAATTAAATATATTTTGGTAATCTATTGAATTAATTAAATATATTATTATCTTATATAGAATGGGCATGTTTCATTCTACACAAGATAATAATATTAACTTATTATTCTTATAGACTTGTGTAAAATAGGCACGTACCCATTCTTAACAAGATAAGACTATGGAAAACTTTAGTTTTTAGTTCATGATTTTTAGTGTAATGGTATAAAGTCAAATTGGTTGTAGATAATTCAAAACTTGCTTATCCTAATCTAATTATAGATGAAGGTGTGGATATTAGCTAGTTCTTTCTTGCTCAACTCTCTATTTTATAAATCTAATTAGGTGTTCTAGAGTTAGTTAAATTGGGGTTATTTTCCTTTGGCTCCTTTGGTTGTACTTTTTATTTTGGTCAGTTTCTTTAGGACTTTTGGCTCCCTTTTTAGAGTTTATCCACCACTCTTTCCTAAATACATGATGAATCCATAAAATGGCTCATTATATCCAAGTAATAACCTCATTTTCCCTTAAAAATTCTTCCTTTTTAGTGGATTTAAATGTGCATATTGAAACTCATTGTTAATTCAAAGTATAAAATGATTTATTTACCTCAATTATTATATGAAAGTCATTGTTATATGTTTAACCACTTTGTTCTAAAATTTAGCATGAGAAATACATCATTTTTTATAAACAAGTCATAATTACATATTAAAGTCAAAGAACATGTGTTTGGTAGCAAATAACTACTAAAGACCGACCCATCATAGTTTTAGAGATCGCTAGATTAGATCTAAAGACCTCTAATTACTTTTACAAGATTACTTAAAGGATAGTACATTGTTAAAAGGATATGCATGCATGTTTTAAATTATTCTATTACATTTTTATAAATAATTTTGAAAGCTATATATACTTTCCAATAATAGTATATCTATTTATAGTCATAGTATTTATGGAAGTTTCCTCATAAGAAATTAAAAATACTAAGTTTTTCTCTACCTATCAAAATTAAGATCAAATGGTTATAACTATAGAATAAGTTACAAATGTAAGTAGATAAGGAATCATGAATGAAACTATATCCAAAATTTTCCACCAATTTCCTTATAAAGTGGAAAAAATGTTGTTATTATGTTCTTTAGGAATAAGCAAGATCTTAGTTAAGATTTGATATTATAAAGTTGTCTTTATATCTTGAGTCGGTTGTTTTAAAATGTTGTGACATATAAACAATGTCCTTATGTTAATAGAGAGAGGGGAGGATAGTAATATAATAGAGAATATTAAGATTTTTATTATCATTTCTAGTATAGTAGTCAATTTTATATAAGTAATGAGAAGTTAATTTCATGAAGTTTCTACAAATCTAAGTGTTAAAATCCTATTCTAAGGAATAACAAGGGCCCACTTAGCCAAAAATAATATGTTTGGTATTTTTATTTTTAGTTTATATTTTTATGTGTCTTAATTTTTTTTTATATATGTAGACATCCAATTCCTAACACCATTTGTGTTGAAATTGTCAATCTTACTTGGATTGCATTCAAATGCCCAATTTAGATCAAAATCATTAAAAATGCACTAAATGGTTTGAAATCATCATATACAAGTGCCAATTTAGGCCAATGTATCCCTAAATGGGGCAATGAATTTTATGTGATTTTGAACTTTGATCAATTCATTTTGAGTCAAAATGACAATTTTGCCTTTTTGTGCTTTGGATCACTCTTTTCTTCTAATTCATTAGTGCACATCACATACCATTGTTATTTTATGTTGACAACATCTTGAATGAGAATACAATTCCAACACATCTAACATCTCCTTCTAATTCTTCCTGAGTCAAATTATGGCTTGGTAATATAAATTTTTGACCATTCTGATTAATTTAGGGCCAATTTCCAAAGAATTACACAAATATTGATTAATCTTGTTTAAGGATAATTAACTCAAATCAAGAGCTTAATTGGATTTTCCATGGAGGTTATTGATTATTTCAATATTGGAAATTGATTCCCAAAATCTACATCACTTATTGACATCATCTATGGGGTGCTATACATTAGCCATAAATGCATAAAATATATGAATTATGGGCACCCATGCCTAATTAATACCCCTTCCTCCCAAATTATTATGAGGATATTTATGGATTTAATTCTAAATATTAGATTAATCCATGGCCACACATCTCAATCTTGAGATGGATGGTCATGGTTGATCTTAGACCATTTCCAAAATCTATAAATAGAAGGACATAGAATACCATTTCTTAAGCTAAAAAATTGTAGAGCTATAATGCAAAATTGTCTCCATATCCTTTTTTGTTGATCATTTGTGTTATTAGAAAGATTCATTTGATAGGATAGATTATATATTTATTCTATTAATCCTAGGTTATGCATAGTGTTCTTAAGGTAATGGAGGAGAAAAAATCTATTTTGGACAAAGACATGAGCACTAGATCAAAGGATGAACACACTTAGAGCCACTCTTGGGTGATGGAGTCGATTTGGGAAGGTAACTAGTATCAATTTATTTCAATTTGTCCTTCATTATCATTATCAAACCCTACATGAATATGTTGGCTTTGTTTTTTGAGTTATTTATTAATTTTCATGGATTTATTGACTAATGCTTGAATAACAACCTTTGTAATCCATCTTACATCTTGGCATGCTTGGTGGGACTCACAGAGTCCATTTCAGCAAGGAAGATGCTATGGAAATTTTAAATTTCCATTTTAGTCATTAAAAATTCCTTTAATAACATTTGTATGCTTGGTTTTCCATTATGCACTCATAGGTTGCATAGTGATCATCAATGGTTCTTAGTGACTGTCAATGGTTAGGGCCAATCACCCATGGTTGGGTTATAGGGGAAATATGTTTAAAAATTTTCATTTTGAGCATTTTCTCAAGTTTGTTTCTAACATATTGGATTTTCTAAGTCTCTTATCTAAACATATCTTTGATTCAGAAGCCTAGCTTCTATATATTTTATCAGAACATCATTTTTTTAAGCATAGCATTATTGCCTAAGAGTTCAAAGGTGAAAATCGATGGTTATTTTCAACCTGTAATAGTTGTAAATTGATTGGTGATAGTGTGCAATAAATAATGGTGGTCAACAATGATTATCGGTGGTCACCGTGTTTTCTTAAAAACACAAACCTAAGATCACTTAAAAAAAAGTTATTTGTCTCATTTTTAAAAGTGATTCAAAGATAAATAAGACTCTCATAATTTTTATGTAGGACCCATGAGGAAAGTGAACGTTTGAGCTTAACTAAGTCTTTTTAACCTCCTTTTGGTGCTTTAAAATAATCAAGAATCTTTCTATTTGGTACTTTAAAGGAAAAATTGCTTGTTTATATTGAATGTTTTGTAGTTTTTCTTTAAAATTTTATGCAACTTAAGGCCAAGGGGTTAAGGAACATCACCAAATACTTCAATTCAGTACTTTAAAACCAGACTCACTTCAAATTTTTGTTTTAAATAAGTCATATATCATTACTTATTTTATTAGAATTGTTTGACAAAAAAGGAATTTATGTGTGTATGCTCTCCCCTATCCCCTATAGGGAACTTATTGGATCAAAAATTCCATTTTCACTACAAATTATGCCTTAGTCCAAAGGCATAAAAAGGATGTTTTCAAGACTCTCCCCAAGACCTACATGGCTTGTGTGATCTAGAAACAACCATAAAGCCTTTATACTTAGTTTTCTATTTTATGAATTTTGGCTTGAGGGGGATTTCATCACCTCCCATAAGCTATATAGGGAATCTTTGACTCAGGGCTTTATCTCTCAACATCATATTCAACCGATCTCCATGGGGGGTATATATGTTGGGATCACCCCATTGGGATGGTGTTTTGAGTAGTTAAGCCATCTCCATTAGTAGAAGGATAAGCCTAGGATGTATGATCATTTTGGACATCACACTACACTAATCAAGAAATAGATGTAGTAGTTTTGAAAAGGACTAGACCTTTTCATAATAATCCATTTAATGTGGACCCAATTGACATGTTACTTATATTGTGTGCTAACGTGAAATTTTGTACACATGGGATCCATCTAAATGGTCAAAAACTTTTAAGTTTTAGATAAACCCCCCTTGGCATGGAAATATTTTTGATGCAAGGTGAACCCCAAGGTCCATGTCATCATATTGTCACTTGAGATAAGGGGGGTGTAAAAACCCTACTATATAATGAATTTTTATTTTGAATGAACACTTAATTTCCTCTCAAGTGTATGTATAAAGATGAACTTCAAAAATATTATGAAACATTGTCATTTTAGGTCTTAACATGATTACTTAGTTATATTTATCTTTTTGGTCTTAGATTACTTGGTCTTGATTTGATTCAAAACTTGTTAAACAAATATCATAACCAAACACATTGTCCACAATTTATTGAATAAATAGGCATTATGTTGTCGAAGTGAAAATTAATATTTTCCTTATTCAAATTTTTCATCTTAAACATTGTATGATATCATATAATTAGTGTATTTATGCTACCCATTTGAGTCTATATCACTTGCAAAATTTTATTAAGTCCTTCATTGATAGTTTAAATTTTCAATTTGGATTAAAGGTCATTTATAGACTCATTATCATATTGTCATCATTGGTGGACTCAAGTCATCTTGTATATTATCACTCATGCTTTGAGTCTTAGAATGCATTTTATACTACCATTGTTATTACTATGTGGTGGTATTGTGTTGCTCATTTGGTTTTAGCTTTATACTTAGGAATTATTGCATGTTTTCACATCTTGATTTTCTTGGTTTGCATTGTTTCCTTCCTAATTCAAATGGATTTACTCTATGTTACTAGTAGAAACTCATCAAAGTTAAACTAGATTTTATGATATTGACATATCATAAAAATATAGGCTTTGGTGTACTAATTTTCACCTTGTATTTTTGAGTTATCATACTCTCTTCCAATTCATACAATTTAAACTTTACCAAAAGGTTGAGTAAATTCATGAAAATCATTCTTTTAATTGTGTGTGGTTCCAAGCCACCCTCCTTTTATAGTCTCTTTGGTTCCATATTCATTTTTTTGGAAGAAAGATCAAAATCTATACCTTATTTAAACATTTACAAAATATTGTTCCAAATCTAATCAAACATATAGAGCAACCCTTTTTAGACATGACTCAAAGGTTCACTCATAGTGGGGTCCCTTATAGACCTAGCTATGAGGATGAGCTTTTTATGATGGCCAAGACAAATCCATTGTGTTTAAAGAGATCCCTATAATTGTAGGATCCAAGGAAGAATACATTGAATACCAAGAGAACCAAGACAAAGCATTCCTTAGGTTGATATAATATGGTGCAAGACTCCCCTCAAATTTTCCTATGGATAAATTACACACCTTAGTTAGGGAAGGAGAACAATAATGAGATCAAGTTTTCTAAAACATTTCAAAGACAAACATACCTTCTTTCTCTAACAAAGGTAAGAAAATACATGTAGATTTGAAACCAATAGAGCAAGATCTTGTTAACAAGATTAAAAAAATAAGTTATCAGTATGCTAATAAGCTTATCATGGACTCAAATGACTCTCTAGTTGATACTTCAATCCAAAATGATACTTATAAGGAACAAGGAATTGTGATTAAACCTAAAAAATAGACATTGATTGAGAACTCAGCAATTGATCAAGGAGTCTCAAATAAATAAAATAAGAAACATGAGGATATGAAAAATGTTTTTCTTGACACAAAACACATATTATTTAATCATTAAGAGCCTCTTGTCACTTTGTAAATGCATAGACCTAAGCATTTGGTTTAAATTAATGAGATACCTCAAGATAATCTAGCTAGTTTGTCTAAACCAACACGTATAATGGTAAATAAATAAAAAACTCCCCAAAATTAGCAGACCATAATTGAATCAAGGAAATAGATTCTTAGGAATTTATCGTTTACCTACTTGACTAAAGGAGTAAACCAAAACCAAGATGAGGATCATAGGGTGTACATCCCTACCAAATCCATGCAATAATAGGGGTGTATTCCACCCTAATAACAACAACACTAGGGGGGATGGGTCCACGGGGGGATGGGTGCACAGATGCGGATGCAGCCCTAAAACCCTCCCTTTGTGGCTGCCCCCTTGTTTGATGGAGTCCAGGTCTTGGCCGATGGATGGCAGGATATTGGACGTTGGGGCATGGCACAGAATGTTCCATATTTTATTCCACGTTTTTGGAGTCTTTACCTTAGTTTTCTATCTTGCAGCTGCTATGTTGACCACAACCCTGATCTGAGTAGATCATGTTTTGTTTTTGGAGATTTTGAGCCTGCCATGGTGGCATTTCCTCTGGGAGTTGGGGGAGATCTTTGCAGATTCATGGGTGGAGGGGTTGGACAGTGGTGGTGATGGTTTTGAGTGGAGTCTCTTAGTTAGAGGTGCTGTCCATTTTGGGCAGTGCATTTTACGCAGCACTTAATGGTGAGATATTTCTTCTTGCGTGTTTTTTACTTTGCTTCAGTCTGCTGCATTGTGGATGAAACCTGGGTTGGATCTCTACCCTGAGTTAGATGGCCATCCAGATCTGGTAAGTGAAGTATTTGTGTTAGTTTGGGGGAAACTCTATTTTCTCGGTGGTTGGTGTTTGAGCCACAACACCCTATAAGGGGTTTAATGGAAAAATCTAAAGCTATGGAGGAGCCTTGCTCATTAACTGATGGGCAAGGTGGTTCTACCTCTCTGATTTGGTGAGGGATTCATTTTGTTTGCCTGGTTTTGTTTTGGTTTGAGGTCTGTGTAAAACCTAGGAAGTTTCAACTGGTTTATCTTGTTGGTTTCAGGTCCCTGTAAAACTTGGTTCTGTCATTGTCTTTCAGTGTTTTGCCTCCTTTGGTAGATTGTATTGTTTATCTTTCTTGATCTGTATAGGGTTTTGGGGCCCCTTCAAAACCTATTTTTACCTTAATCTAAAATAACACTAGGGGCACATTCACCCAAATAATAGAAGATGGTGCACATACCAACCCAAAAAAATTATGTTCCACTCATAAATACACCAAACATACAAGAGTGGAACTTCATGAAGGATATTGTGACATGATTGGAGATGAATAATTGAGTTATGAAATACAAGTTTGATGAGATATGCCCATATCTATTTGATCTATCTATTCTCTAGGTCTACTTTTTGTCTCATTCTAAGGCACCAAAATTTGATAAATATAAAGTAAAAGGGGACCCACATGAATAGATTCAGATATTTTTCATATTATTTTAAGAGGTTGCTTACATTAGCATGTACTTTTTTTTATTATTCTCATGAAGTTTAGCAAGGCAAAATTTAAATTGGATACTAAAGTTACCAAAGGGATCATGTACAGATTGGAATGCCTTGTCAAAAAAGTTTGTCAACCATTTCTCATACAACATTGATCATGAATTGATCATTGTTTACTTTTATAAAACTAAAAAAATTGATGGATAAAATTTCACCACATATCTATAGAGATAGAGATCATAAGCAGGTTGCTTTCAACACAACTTTTTAGACAAATAGTTGGCATATATATTTGCATAGAACTTACATATTGTGGTTGTGCATAATTTATCTATAGATTATGATAACTCATTCAAGAATATTATCAAAAAAGTGTATATATTGAGAAGGATCTTATTGTAAAAGGCCTTGTCAATATTTTTATGTAGGGTCAAATGTCAAGTTAGACCCCCTCTTCTAGCTAGATAGTTGCATAAGAGAAACCTAAGGGTTTCAATAAGATCAAAAATAAGTTTGTAAATGGTATGATAGAAATAAGACACATACAAATGGTACATGCCCCACTTGCCCCAAATGTACAATTAGTTCCTCCTAATCCACCACCTAATTTATAGAGATAACCTCAATGAATAATAAACCATGGTAGTTTTAGATTCTTTAGCAAAATGGGAGAACCAATTGAAATAATGTTCCAAAAGATCACAAAAGCTAACTTGATTATATGGCCAATACCAAGGCCATTTCCTCAAGATCAATCAAAACTAGATTGGTACAAAGAGAATGAATGGTGTAACTTTCATTGTATTATTAGTCGTAGTGCTTATCATTGCATCCAATTATGGCATATTATTAATATCTCATTGAAAATGGTGAGATTGAGATGAAATTAGCCCCTAATTAGGACATAGATTGGGATATGGGAATCTACAAAGACTCCTTTCCTCAACATAATAAATCACCACTAAGGAACAACTAAAACCAAAAGAAAAATAAAGGATAAAGGTAGAATTAAAATTAGAATTAGGGTCAAAATCATAATCATCATGAGCATAATTATAATCCAAATACCCATACTAAAAATTTGAGTTACAACAACATACATTATGACTATAATAACACCATGGGATGCATTTATGCAACCCACATTGACACTATTACTATCAAACCACGTGAACCATCTCATCCTCCTCATAGTATGAGACCCATCATTATAGGGTCAACACCCTCTCTCTCTAGTAATACTGCATTGAGTTTGAACAATTTTATTACAACTCCATTTGCATGGGTTACTATTTTTGGACAATTCCCTTATTATAATTATAATGGATCCTTGTCGACTCAAAATTGTATCAATGCAAATAAACACCTATGAGTCAGCCTCCAAGGCCTTTTTCCTTCATCTTCTAATTATATTGGTTTCCTACCACCTCTACATTATACAATCACATCTAGATGCTTGTGACTTACTCTCCAAGACCCTTTGCCTACTTTTTCCATAGAACCCAATGTGAACATTATGAAAATAGATCCAATGCTAACTATTATGCCAACCAAAGCCAAGTAATCTCATCCTAATGTAGAAAAGCCTTATAGTCTATCAGACCAATTAAGCTAAACCCATGTACATATTTCCATTTTTGATCTCTTACAGACATTTGAAGTCCATAGAACTATCTTGAATAATATTTTTAAACAATCCACTATTCTTAATGATATAAATCCTGAATAGTTTTAGAAATTTTTGGGACATTTGTCTTCATTTCATCAAGTAATGTTAGATCAAATATACATGTCTACAATTGGATTAATCCATAATAACCCATTTCACATTGAAGCAATCATTAAAAACCATAAGATCAAGTGAGTTTTTATAGACAATGGTGTGGGGTTGAAGATCATATCTCTTAAGTTATACAAATATTAGGATACAATATAAAAGACATTCAACCAAAGACAATCACCACCAAGGCTTATGACAATGTTGAAAGAGAGTCTATTGGTACTATTTAGTTGTGAATCCTTTTTGGGTCCATTTCAAACCTTAAATTACTTCATATTTTGGACATTAAATTGCCTTATAACATAATTCTTGGTCATCCTTGGATCTATGAAGTACAAGCCATTCCCTCTACCCTGTATCAATACCTTAAGTTTCCCCATGATGGGATCAAGGTTACTATTCTCACTGATAAATAACCTTACAAGTATTTCATACATCTCAAAGCTCAGTTCCATAATTAGAACTATTGTTCAGGTTTTGATTTTGTTGTGAAGAAGAACAAGGCTATAGTTTTGCATCTTCCTCCATCCAATTATATCAACCCTAGTGATCTCACTTCCACTTTGGCTGATCCATTTCTCAAAACTCTTGCAAAGAAAGTTGTTATTAAAGACATGGGCATTTCCATGTATAATCTTAAAGATGCCTTCCATGTTGTAAAGTTTCCTAAAACTCCAAAAACATTTGTTAAGCCTAAACCTTCAAAGAATCCTAATAGACATAACACGATTTGGCAACCAAAGAAGAAATAGTTAAAGCCACCTATGGTTTGTGTACCTACTATTGTGCCAAATAAATATTGAGAGGATTTTATCAAGGGAGACTAGCTATATTATGAAGGCCTTGTAATTACTTTTAGAGTCCAAAGTATCCAATCCCTAATCAGATCATGGATTATCTTGATTACATAGGAAAAGGCCTTGGCCCATGAGCATAAGGAATAATGGAACCCTTATTAGATATAGTACCTAATTTAAATCATGGTTTTATATTTATACCACCTGGGGGTAACCTCATAACTTTTAATAATATTATTTTGAATTAACTAGCGATGAGACTCCTGGTACTGACATAGCATCCCATTATAGCCTTTTTGATGAGCTTGCTAACACAAACCTATTTGATTCTAATGCCATTCTAACCTCAACCATTGGAGCTTCCCATCCTAAAGTAAGATATACCACTGGAACTTCCCCTACTGAATCATGATCCCATAATTTTATTGTAGATTCCCATCTTGAAGCAAACCCTCATTATTCCCTATGCCTTTTCCATACCAAACTCATTGATTGGGACTAAAAAAAATTCAATCATATAGTTTTATGAGTTTTAAAATGAAGAATTAATTCCAAAATACATGGGTCTACAAGATGGATTGCCCATTGGCAATCACAAACAAGGTTTTCATTTTTCATTAGATCCTTCTACTTAATTTGGATAGTAGACAAACTTTCTTGGTCACAATAAATATAAAACATCTATATCTCCAAGTGAAATCCTCTTTAAGGCAATCATTGATAGGGAAAAGTTAAATAAAAATATAAAACTTTAAGTGAAAAACTATTTTAGGTGATCTCAAATGGGAAATTTTTCCAATCCCCTCAAGATGAAGAAGGTCCCTCTAGCCCAAGTTCTATAGCTAGTACAATAATCTCTTCAAAATAACAAATGTTTTAGAATCTTACTCTTGAATTCATAGAGGTTTTTGTTACTTAGCCTTTCCCTGAGATGGTAGATTTTGATTCGTCACACTATCTAAAACTTTGGGAAGAATAGTAAGAAGATGTAGTAGAATAAGATGATCATGATCATACCTTACCTATAATTTTAGAAGATGGATCCACACTCCTTGTGGAAAACATGATAGAAGTGAACCTGGTAACTTATGAGGATCTCAAAATTGTTTATCCTAGAGCTTTCCTTATTGAAGTAGATCATTCACAAATTATATCCCTCCTAAGGGATTATGTTGACATATTTTCATGGGAATACTATGACATGCTAGGCTTAGACCTGATTTGGTTATGCATCACCTTTTTGTCCATCATGATGCCAAAATAGTCAAGTAAAATTTAAAGAAGATGCATTCATGCATCACCCTATTGGCTAAAGTAGAACTAGAAAAGTTGTTAGGATCAGGTTTCAATAGACCACTACATTATTCTAAATGGATTTCAAACATAGTCCCAGTTAGTAGAAAGACATTGGTATATGTATTTATACTAATTTTAGAGATATCAACAAAGCATGCCCTAAATATGATTTTCCTCTACCCAACATTGACATGATCATCAACTCAAATACTAGGTATGAGAGGTTATACTTAATAGATGGATTTTTTGGATATAACCAACTCAAGATAGCCTAAAAATATCAACACAAGATTGCAATCACCACTCTGTGGGGAACATTCTATTACCAACTCATGCCATTTGGTTTGAAGAACACTAAAGACACATATCAATGTACCATGACTGTCATCCTCCATGACATGATGCATGATATTATTGAGGACTATATTTATGATATAATATTAAAACCAAGAACAAAAGTTGGACATCTTGACAATTTAAGAAGAATCTTTGAGAGGCTTCATGAATATAAAGTCTAATTGAATAAGAAGTGTGTCTTTAGCATCACTTCAAGAAAATTATTAGGATTTATTGTATCATAAATAAGGATCTAAGTCAACCCTACCAAGGTCAAGGCCATTATGTGAATGCCTTCACTAGACAATCTTAAACAACTACAAAGCCTACAATGAAAGATCCAATCTATACACATGTTCATTTATCAATTGGTAGATAAGTATCACCCATTTACCCATATCTTAAAGAAAGGGATCAAATTTCAATGGGATGAAGATTGTCATATATAATTTATGAAAATCAATAAATATTTGGCCAACCTTATAGTCTTGAGACTGCTAACACCTATATGACCACTACTTCTTTACCTATCAATAACAGAGCATGCATTGGGGGAACTTTTGGCCCAACATGATGATCATAATAAAGAACATGTAGTATATTATTTAAGTTTAACTTTTGTGGCTTATGAACATAATTATACACCTATTGAGAAGGCATTTTTTAGCTATGGTTTTTGCTACCAAAAATTTGGGACACTATATGCTAAATAATAAAACTATTATCATTACCAAGGTGGATCCTCAAAGTTTTATTATCTAAATAAAATCTTCAAGGATGCATAGATAAGTGCGTTATGATCTTAATTGAATTTGACATTGAGCATCAAAATCAAAATCAATCAAGGGATAGGTTATTACTGATCAACTTGTAAAAACCCCTATTGAAGACACTCAACTGCTCAAATTCAAATTTCTAGATGATTCTATTATGGTAATAAAACAAGCCTCACATGAACCTAAATAATGAAATCTATATT
Organism: Torreya grandis; assembly: GCA_037957365.1. Taxonomy (NCBI): domain Eukaryota; kingdom Viridiplantae; phylum Streptophyta; class Pinopsida; order Cupressales; family Taxaceae; genus Torreya; species Torreya grandis. The sequence continues at coordinate 610,894 of JARHVA010004606.1, forward strand.
TTTATGGATCCTTTACATCCCACGGATCTGTATCTAGCATATTATTGATTACACCCTAGGGGGTCTGATTCCCAAAGCATTTCATATATAATTTCATTGTATGAACAATATGGCTAAGTATGAGGCATTGATTACAGGGATTCACCTTCCAATATGGTGGGATATTTAGAGTTCAAAAGTCTATGGTGATTCCCAACTAATCATAAATCAAACTAGTAATCAGTATCAAACCAGAGATGACAAGTTTGTTCTTTACAAGCAAATTGTTGATAATCTCAAATGTCAATTTAAATCTCTATAATTTGAACAAGTTCTAAGTGCTAACAACAAATCTACAAATGTAATTTCAATGATTGATTCCATGATATATATTAATAGTAGTGCTAAAGAGTATTAGTTTTTGATTGAAAATATTCTTTAGCCTACATATATTATAATAGACTCAAAATGGGTATGCATTATTATTGGTCCCATTCCCCCACCTAAATTACCATGGTTCCAAGATTTTTATAACTACTTCCATGATCATGTTTTCCTAGCCAACTTATCTAATAACAAACAAAAACTCTTCATTTAATATTTATCACATTATACCCTCTTTGGAAGCATGTTTTATCACAAAGTCTATGATGTAATGCTTCTTCATTGTTTATCTTTGAGAGAATCCAAGCTAGCACTAAGGGAGGTTTATGAAGGAATGTGTGGGGCCCACAACAACGGTGTAGTCTTATAAAAGAAGCTCCTTAAAATAGGCTTTTATTAGCCAAAAATGGAGGCTAATGCTTATAATTATGTAAGGAAGTTCATTCCTTGTCAACAACATGGAAATTTGATACACATACCTTCTTTGCCACTATAACCAATCATAACACCATGGCCATTTTCAACTTGGGGCCTCGATATCATTGGAAAAATAAACCCAACATATTTAAATGTCTACAAGCATATCTTAGATATTACCAAGTATTTTACTAAGTAGATTGAGGCCATTCTTCTCACTTACATTATAGAGAAGTAAATTACCAAATTCATCCATTATCATGTCATCTATCGATATGGCATCCCAACTTGCCTTATATTTAATAATGGTGTATCTTTTATAAACCAAGATGTAAAATCTCTTTGTGCAAAATTTAAGATCAAGTGTAATAAATCAACTCCATATAACCCACAAGGCAATGGACAAGCTTAGGCATCAAACAAGACCATTGTAGGTATTTCAAAAAAGATTTTTAATGACATTAGATGTAATTAGCATTTGTAAATTTTTCCTATCATCTAGGCTTATAGAACCAATCATCAAACCCCAATAGGAGCCACTCCATATTCCCTTATTTATGGCATAAAAGTTATTATCTTAATCAAGATTGAGATACCATCATTATGAGTATTTTTGGAGTATATGAAGATGACAAGGACTACAAAGTATTAAGGCTATAAGAACTAAAACTTCTTGATGGTAAGTGTTTAGCTACCTTAGAAAACTTGTAGGCCTATCAGAATAGATATGAAGAAGATAAAATATGTGCATTCTCCCTTAGGAATTTGAGATTGGTGATTTGGTCTTGAAAGAGAATCAAAAGAACATAAATGTTGAATGCAAGAAAAAAGGTAAGGTTCAACCTAATTAGTTGGGACCATTTTTTATCATGGTGAATTATGTATTAGGGGTATATCAAATATCTAAATCAAATGGTGAAAAAATTCTAGAGCCCATGAATATCATGCACCTTAAGAGGTTGCATACATGAAAAACTTCAAACCATTGTCTATAATACCCCTTACTTAGGGGTAACTTATGCCAAAGTAATTTTATCCCACCATTTTATACTACCTTATTACTTTCATAACTCTAGATAGTGAAAGATTTTGGACCATTCATAATATACACACATTTTACTTGACCCTACACCATTCTCTTTGAAAAAAATATTATTTGGACCATTCTCTTTCAGAACCTCATTCATTATCCCACCTTGGACTGTACATTTATTAGAACTTATTCTTTGGACCATTCTATCTAAGAACCACATTATTTATTATGTCTTGGGTTTGTCATAGCCTAAAACTTTTGTCCCTCAACCAATTATGATCTTGATTATATCTCATCAGCATTATGAATGCCTTAAATGCCAATTCTATAAAGTAGTTCAACTAGGATAGTATTCCATAGCTTCTGTAGACATCCAATTCCTAGCACAATTTGTTTTAAAATTTTCAATCTTACTTGAATTGCACTCAAATGTACATTTTAGGTCAAAATCCATAAAATGTGCTAAATAGTTCCAAATTGTCATTTAAAATTGATAATTTAGGTCAAAGTATCCCTAAATAGGGAAATACAATTTATGGACTAGCTAACTTTAATCAATTCATTTTGAGTCAAAATGATGATTTCACCTTTTGTGCTCTGGATCACTCTTTTCTTCTAATTCATTAGTACACATTATGTACCTTTGTTATTTGTTATTGGAAACATCCTAAATGGGAATATAGTTCTGGTGCATCTAGTGTCACCTTCTAATTCTTCTTGAGTCAAATTACAACTTAGTAATATGACTTTCTGACCATTTTAATTAATTGAGGGCCAATTTTCAAATAATTTCATAAATGTTGATTAACCTTGTTTAAGGCTAATTAATCTAAATCAAGAGCTTAAGTGGATTTTCCATGAGAGTTGTTGAATATTTCTTTTTGAAAATTGATTCTTATTATCTGCATCATCAAGTGACATCATTTCTTGGAAAGACATCCCTAGGCTATAAATGCCACAAATATCAAGATTATGGGTCACCCATGCCTAGTTAATGCCTCCCATTGTTAGGTTGTGGAGCTAAAAGCTTCACTAAGATGCAAATAAGAGATGTTACAGAGGTTGCAGAGAGTTGCAAAACAAGTTGCAGGACAACCGACATCATTCTGATCAACTGACATCAATCATATAGCAGTGCAAAAGCAACCGACATTGGTTACAAGTCGGTTGACATCGGTCAGGGAGGAGCCGACGTCAGCAACCTGTGTGTGAACATGTAGTTTGCATGCAAATTTTGGAGAGTCTATTTTTGGATTGTCAGTTTGCATGTTAAAGGCTAATTATAGTCTTTGATTTGTGAGTCTAATTATTGTAATTAAGATAGTCTAATTATTGTATGCATGAGATCTATATAATAAACTCATGGGTTGTATTGTAAACTAGTGCTAGAGAGTAAGAGAGCAAAATAAGCTCCTTTAGAGAGAGGAGAGCAATGGTGTGTTCCTCCTAGTGCCATAGTACCAAGTGTGGGTGCTGGTTTGGAGAATCAGAAGGGTTCTTCGTGTATGTATGATCTTGGTCAGCAGGTGTGCATGGCTTCTTTTGGAGATCTATAATGGTGAGTAAGGTCTAGTGATTTGCAGGTAGTAGCAGAGAGCAAGAGATCTACTTGGAGTACGGTTGTGTACTTGGTGTACTGGCAACGTGTTACTGACTGGTGGATGTGAACAACAATTCTGTATTTGAGTTGTGTGTTGGGATCGAGAGAGAGAGGGAAGAAGGTCTTGAGGTGTGGCAAGCCTTTGAGGTGGAAGAAGAAGTGGCATCTTCTTTATTGTATTTTCTTCTGAGTGATTATTAATACAATTGTGTATTGTCTCTCATATTCCTGTGTTGTTTCATATTTGTAGTTACTTGTTACTTTTGGTTAAATTCCATGTTTAGTTGCTAATACAAGAGGTAATCATATGTGCTCTAATTGAGGAGCAAGATCCTGATAGTTGGTATCAAAGCAAGTTGAGCAGGTTGGTACCAACTTGACAAGTGGTATCAGAGTTTTTGGTTTGGTTACTAATAGGTGGTTTCAGATTTGGTTAGTGTTTGTTGATTATAGGTCACTCTCAGGGGTTTTAGATTGAGTGGGAGTATAGCAATGGTAGAAGAAAGTAAGCTACGAATGGAGAAAATGAATAGCATGAATGGTCTGATTGATGGAAAGAAAGAGTAGGTAAATGAAGATTTCTAGTTGGTAAAAGATCAGTATGAATAAAAGGGAGGAGTAGATGTTGCAGGTGATGTTGCACAGGATGTTCTGGATAAAGTAGAATCTTGGTTTACAGATTCTTTTGCCTCTTTCCATGCAGCCTAAAATAGAGAATCTTTTCATGGGTATGTCTTTAGAGACTTTGGAGAGATTTATTTATGGGTTGGTGAGCCTTGTTAGATTATTGACGAAGGGGAAGTGAAGCTAAAATTATAGACAGGTAACACACAGGTGTTGAAGGAGGTCATGCAGGTACTAGTCTTAGAGATGAGTCTAATTTCTTTAGGAAAGTTAGGTGATGAGAGATGCACAGTAACTCTCATAGTGGATGCACTTGAATTAGATAGTGGTAAGAAAGTAGGTATCCTTTATCTATCTACTTATATTACTGATTCACCTTCTATTGTAGAGATGTGGCTTTGTAGGCTTGGTCACATATGTAGGAGGGGAATGCAAGTTTTTAAGCGGAGGTCAGATGTCTTTGACAAACTTAAGAATTGGAAAGCATTGGTTTTCATGGAGGAGATGATGGGCAGAGATCAGTTTAAGGGGCTAAGGAATTTTGAGTAGGGTTGTGTTGATTTGAACAGGGTTTTGATCCAAAAGGAGCTCACGGGTAAAAATTCATCACTCACAAGTGAACACAGGTACCGGTGTCAGTCAGATAATAACCAACATCAGCACTAAGAAGACTAATGTTAGTCATATAGGAACTGACATCGACAGAAGTGATACCAGTGTCGGCTAGGGAAACCACGTCGGCAATCAGGGTTAGTGCAGGGAACCGACATCGGTCAGATGCAGATTGGGAGATGGTTAAGATCGGTCAATGAAATGGATGGTGGGTGGACAGAAAGCTATCAAAAAGGTCTCAAATGCTCATATCAAGGATTGAAAGGGTAAGTGAACCTCATATTTTTTGTTCACCTTCTTACTAGTTGCTTACTGATGATCGAGAACTAGGAAGATGTGAAGAGGCAATGCAGGTAGAATCCAGAAATAGTGGGAGCTTGGCATGGATGAGGAGTGTGAGTCTTTAGAGAAGAACCAAATAGTTATTTATTGGTGGAGTTATCAGCTGGAAGAAAACACTAGATGAGGAATGGATTCCCAAGTGAAAGAAGAGAGTGGATGGATACGTGAGATGGAAGGCCAAGGTATAAGGTCTTGAGGAAGCTACAGGATAGTGGTATAGGTTTTGACAGGTGGATGACAAAGCAGGGCTTTAGTCAATGTCAGTGTGACCATTATATTCAACTTACCAGGTGGATGATGGTCATAACATTATCTTGTTATTGTATGTGGGTGATATGCTAGCAGGTTCGTACATTCAGGGTTTTACTGAGCTAAGGGTAAGGTTAGTTCAGTGGCATGTCATGAAGAATTTGGAGCAGTGAAATTCTTTGGCATAAGAGACATGGAAGATCATAGGTTGATCTCCAATGGGAGCTAATGTGAAGAAGGTGTTGGCAAGGTTCAAGATGTAGGATGCAGAATCGGTAAGCACACCAAGGGCTGGACAGTTCAAGCTCAGCTTAGAACAGGGTTTAAAATCATATGAGGTCTAGTGTAGACCTGAGTTTTTCCCAAGTAGTGGGAGTTATCAAAAAGTTTGGAGCCAATTTAGGGAAGGAGTACTAGAGGGTAGTTCAGTGGATTCTTAGGTATCTGAGAGGGACCAGCAGTAGGGATTCATGTTATGCAGGGTCAAGGTCTTCACTACATGGAGTTGTAGGTTTGGATGTGGCAGGTTACTTGGATGATAGGTGTAGCATCACAGGATGTGTGGTGGTTGGTCTTCAATATTAATCTTGAAGAGGGATACAAGCTAGTGAATGAATTAGATGAAGGTATAGGTACAAGTATAGGTGCAGTTGTTTATCTCCAAGTGGGAGATTTTTAGGTTGTGGAGCTAAAAGCTTCTCCAAGATGCAAACAGGAGAAGTTACAGAGGTTACAAAGGTTGTGGAGAGTTGTAAAATGAGTTGTAGGGCAACTGATGTCAGTTTGATCAACTGACATCAGTCATATAGCAGTGTAGAAGCAACTGACGTCAGTTACAAGTTAGCCAACATCGGTTAGGGAGGAGCCGATGTTGGCAACCTATGTGTGAACATGCAGTTTGCATGCAGATTCCAAAGAGTCTATTTTTGGACTGTCAGTTTACATGTTAAAGGCTAATTATAGTCTTGGAGTTGTGAGTCTAATTATTGTAATTAATATAGTCTAATTATTGTATGCATGAGATCTATATAATAGACTCATGGGTTGTATTGTAAACTAGTGCTAGAGAGTAAGAGAGCAAAATAAGCTCCTTCAGAGAGAGGAGAGCAATGGTGTGTTCCTCCTAGTGCCATAGTACCAAGTGTGGGTGTTGGTTTGGAGAATTAGAAGGTTTCTTCATGTATGTATGATCTTGGTTAGCAGGTGTGCATGGCTTCTTTTGGAGATCTACAATGGTAAGGTCTAGTGATTTGCAAGTAGCAGCAGAGAGCAGGAGATCTACTTGGAGTACGATTGTGTGCTTGGTGTATAGGTAGCGTGTTACTGATTGGTGGAGGTGAAAAACAATTCTATATTTGAGTTGTGTGTTGAGACTGAGAGAGAGAGGGAAGAAGGTCTTGAGGTGTGGCAAGCCTTTGAGGTGGAAGAAGTGGCATCTTCTTTATTGTATTTTCTTCTGAGTGATTATTAATACAATTGTGTATTGTCTCTCATATTCTTGTGTTGTTTCATATTTTTAGTTACTTGTTACTTCTGGTTAAATTTTGTGTTTAGTTGCTAATACAAGAGGTAATCATATGTGCTCTAATTGAGGAGCAAGATCCTGACAGTTGGTATCAGAGCAGGTTGAGCAGGTTGGTACCAAATTGACACCCATGCCTATTTAATACTTATTTATCTTGAGGATATTTATGGATTTAATTCCAAATATTAAAATTATCCATGGCCACACATCTCAATCTTGAGATAGATGGTCATGGTCGATCCTGACCAATCTCAAAAATCTACAAATAGAGAGACCATGAACATCATTTCCAAGTTATTTTGGTGCAAGGTTATTATGCTCAAATATCTTCAAAGATTGAATATTGCAAAGTTATAATGTTAAATTGTTTCCATAAGGTTTTGTATTTTATCATAGATTTTGTTTGCAATCTTCATTGATAGGCTAGTTTAGTAATTTGGAATCATGAGCCTAGGTTTTATGGACTATTCTTGAGGCAGAGGAGCTCAGCACCATTGTTGATAAAGACAAGGATACTTGATTAAGGTAGAAAATATTTTTGAACCATATGGGTATGGTGAATCAATTTGAGAAGGTATATGGTATTTCTTTCTTTCATTTATTTCTTGCTATCCTTTGTAATTCTCATAGGAATATATAGGCTTGGTTAGTTTAGGCATGTTTCATTATTTATGGACTAATGCTTGACTAACTTGCTTTGTAATCCTCTCTACATCTTAGCATGCTCAATGGGATGAGATTAATATCACACCTAAAGGAGATCACTTTACAACTCTAAAATATCCATCTAGACCCTTAAAACTCTTGCAGATTGATTTTCTAACTTCATTTTGCCATTTTTGTTTGCCACGGTTTTTACATAGTAACTGATATCAGAAAGAATATTGAGATCGATTACTTTCTTAACCAATGTCATTTAGCATAACCAACATTGGTTAAGTCTAGATTAACAAATTAATCATCATCAATTGTAATAACTGATGTCAATCACTGTGTTTTTTCAAAAAAACATAGACTTGAGAGCTATTTCTTCAAAGTTCATTATTTCAAGCTAAAAAGAGCTTCAAAACTAAAGTATATGTTGATATTTTTTGCTATAGGAACAAGCTTTTGATTTGATAAAAACATGTTTAAATCACCTCTTTCATGCTTAAATATCAACTAAGAACTTTGTTTTGGGTGTTTAACAAATAATTTAGATATTCTGGTGACTATTTTCAATGTTTGCAACTAAGACCAAGGGGTCAAATGAACACCATTAAACATTTAATTTGGGTTTAAAATTGAGCACACTTGTCAATTATTTTTTGCAATAGTTGTTTACTTAGGTTTTATTTGGAAAAAATAGGAATGTTGCATGTATGCTCTTCCATTTATCCCCTATAGGGAACCCTGTGAATTAAAAGTTCCATTCCTATTGCAAATAGCCTAGTCCAAGGCTTAGAAATAAAGTCATCTAAAGCACTCCCCAAAAACTCATCAAATTTTGGGTGATCTTGAAAATGACCCTAAAGTCTTTCTATTTTATGATTTATTTATTTTCATGCAAACTTGGCTTATGAGTGGGACATCATTACCTCATATGAGTTCTTTAGGGAAGCTTTGACCCAGGGTTTCACCTCTTAGCATTGACTTCATTTGACTCTTTTAGATTTGCACATGGGACGTATCTACATTTGGACATCACACTACACTAAGCGAATAGTAGGATGTAGTTGTTGTAAAAAGGACTGGACCTTTTTATAACTAGCCAATGCCATGGTCACCCAATTTCCATGCTTGTCTTTTTCATCATTTGACATGAAAGTCATTGTACAATTGATTCCCCTAGAATAATCAAAACCTTACTAGTTTAGTAGACCCCACTTTGCCATACCTTATCAGTTTAGACTTAAGACATTTGTTTTCTATCATTAGCTTACTTGGTCTTGATTTGTGTAAAAAACTACTTGTTAACTCAATTAACATAACTAAAACACATTATCCTCAATTATATTGACTAAGGGAGGTGTTACACTGTCCAATTGGAAAATTCTTCTTTTCCTTGTTCAATTTGTTATCAAAAGCTTTGTGGCATGTCATCCACTTTGGCATAGTCATGATGCCCAATTGAGTCTAGATCCTTTACCCAATTTATTTAAATCCTTCATTTATAATCCATATTCAAAATTGAACCTTTCTAAGTTCTAAGGGTTGGTGCATCAAAGTGGGTTCACCATTTGTGCACTAAGCTTGTTTTAACTTGGGTTCAATTTTCTATTTAGATTGAAGGTCATTTATTAAGACTCAAAATCACATTATCATCTTGGTGGACTCATGTCATCTTAAATATTGCTCATGATTTGGGTCCTATAACATATTTTATCCTAATAGAATCATATGGTGACGTTATGCTACCTATTTGGTCCTAGATTTATACTTAGTAATTCACGTATGTTTTTACATCTTGAGTTGCTTAGTTCATTTTGTCTTCTTCGTAATCTAGAGAGCTTTCTTCTAAACTTATAGGGTCAACTTGTCAAAGTTAAAACTAGATTTTGTAGTTTGGGTGTATCATAAATATATAGGCTTTGGTGTACTAGTTTTCACCTTGGGTATTCAAGTTACCTTACTCTCTTCTTATCTATATGATTTCAACTTTACCAAAGGTTGAGTAAACTTGTGAACCAAATCTTCCAAATTGTGCGTGGTTTCAAACCACCCTCATTTATAGTCTTATTGTTACCTTGGTTATTTGTTTAAAAGAGAGCCAAAGTATACTCTAATTGGTTGCTAAAAATTAGTCCAAAGTTAATTAATACACAAATAACTTTTTTTAGACATGACTCAAAGGTTTAGTCATAGTGGGGCCTCTTATGGCCTTAGTTATGAAGATGAGAAATTTTATGATGGTCAAGATAACCCCATTTTTTAATGATATCCCTATAATAGTAGGATTTGAAGATGATTACAATGAATATCAACCCCAAGAAGATCAAGATGAAGCCCTTATTAGATTGATAAAATCAGGTGCTAGACTACCTTCTAAATTTCCTATAAAATAATTGCATACCTTAGTTAGATAAGGATAATAATGATGGCAAGAGAAAGATTTTTCAAAAATAGACATACCTTCTTCCTCTAACAAAGGAAAGGAAATACAAATAGAGTCAAAACCCATAAATTTGGATCTTCATGCTAAGATCAAGATAATAAGTCAATGATATACAAATCAACTTATTGTAGACTTAACTAACTCCCTAGCTGCCACTTCAATTTATAATAATGCTTCAAAATAATAAAGAAAATTGTTAAAAGTATGTAATAAATATTACATGAGGACATTACCATAGTAGATCAAGGTAATCTAAATAAATAGTTAAAGTCATAAGAGACCTTACAAAGTGTTCCATTTGATATGAAACATACATTCTTTAATAATCAAGAACCTCTTGTTACTTTAGAAACTCAAAAACCCAAATAGTTAGTCTAAATTGAGGAAATCCCTCAAGATAATTTGGCTAGTTCTCTTCAAACAACCCAAAGATTGGTAAATAAACATAGAAATTTCCAAAATCAACAAAGTACAAAACAACTAGATTTAGGGAATGTTTTAAAATCCAAGAATCAATAGCCTATGTTCTCAACTCAAGTAGCAAATCAAAGCCAAATCATGGATCGAAAGGTATACGCTCTCTATAGATTCACACAAAACTAGGGGCACATTCCACCCCAATAACAATAAAACTAGGGGCACATTTCACCCTAATAGCAACAAAACCAAGGGTACATTCCACCCCAATAGTATCTTATCCAATCCACAATTGCACCAAACATGAAAGAATGAAATTCTATGAAGGAAATTTTCCAAAGATTAGAGATGAATAATAGATTCAAAAAGTACAAATTTGATGAGATATGCCCATATCCATTCGATTTATCTATTCTCCAAAACCCCCTTCACCTCATTTTGAGGCACCCAAATTTGATAAGTAAAAAGGGAAAGGACATCCATGTGAATATATACAAGTATTCTTTGTCTTATGTCAAGAGGTTGCTTATAGTAGCGAGTACTTAATATGACTATTTATACAAAGTTTAGCAGGACAAGCTCTTGATTGGCTACTTAAACTACCCAAGAGATCAGTTACATATTGGAATGACTTATTATAAAATTTAATTAACCACTTCTCATACAAAATAGAATTTGAATTGATTGTTATTGACTTATACAAAGCCAAGTAGTGTGATGGTGAAAGTTTTGTTACATATCTATAAAGGTGGAGAGCATTGGTAGGTTGCCTTCAACATAATTTACCAGAAAATTAGTTGGTTGATATATTTACATAGAATTGCATCCTGAAGTTACACATAATCTATGGCTAACTTGTGTTAACTCATTTGAAGAAATTATTAACAAAGGAGTGCATATTGAGAAGGCTCTTATTTGTATAGGCCTTGTTAAGATTTTTGTGCAAGGTCAATTATCTAATAAGACTAAATCACTAACTCAAATATTTATGTAGGATAAGCCTAAGGTCTTTAACAAAAATAAAAACATGGCTGGAAATGGGGTGACAAAAAAAAGACATGTATAAATGGTATAGGCTATGCCTCCCCCAAATGTATAATTATCTCCCTAAAATACACTACCTACTTTGTGAAGACAACCTCGATGAAGGACATTTCATAACAATTTTATAATCTTTAGCAAGTTAGGAAAATTATTTGAAATACTGTTACAAAATCTCATTGTAGCTAATTTAATTAAATTGCTAGTATCAAGGACATTTCTTTAAGATCAGCCAAAACTAGACTGGTACAAAGAGAATGAATGGTGTAACTTTCATCATGTTGCTGGTCATGATGCATATTCTAACATTTAATTGTGACATATTATTGAGGTCTTCATTGAAAATGGTGAGCTAGGAATTAAGTTGGCCCCTAATCAGGACACAAATCAAGATATAGGAATCTACAAAGACCCCTTTCCTTGACATGATCTAACACCACTAAGAAATAATCAAAATGGTCACAATCAAGGATAGAGGTAGAATCAAAACCAAAAATAAGATTAGAATCATAATAAGCATGATTGAGATCATGATCCCCACACTAATAATATGGCTTATAACAATGTACCTTATGACTATGATAACACTATGGGATGCATTTCTACGACCCACATTACCACTATTATTGTGATGCCACATGGCCAATCTCACGTTCATAGTAACATGAGACCCATAATTATAGGGTTAGTACCCTCTCCCCCTAGTAATACCATGTTGATTTTGCATCATCATGTTGCTACTCCATTTGCATAGGTTAATAATCCTAAACAATAGTACCATTCTTCTAAAGGCTCCTCACTAACCCAAAATTATAGAAATATAGTTAATCACCCATGAATCACCATCTAAGGCCCTTTGCCTCACTCTTCTAATTATAATAAATCCTTGCCACCTCTAGGTTTTACAATCACTACTAGATGTTTGTGAGTTACCATTTAGGTCCCTTCACCCACTTATTTCCATAAACCCAATGAGAACACTGTGTCAATAGTTTCAAAGCCAAATACTATCCCAACAAAGACCAAACTAGTTCAATCCATAATTCAAAGGCACTATAGTATAATGGATCAATTAGATAAAACCCCTATGAAAATTTCCATATTAGAACTCTTTTAGACATTTGATGTCCATCAAACTATCTTCAAAAAAATTTTACAAGAGTCTATTATGCCTAATGATATAAAGCTTGATCAATTCTAGAACCTAGTTAGACATTTGTCTTCATTTCAACAAATCACATTTGATCAAAAGGACATGTACACCCTTGGCCCAAACCATAATAACCCACTATACATTTAGATAATCATTGTAGATCACAAGATCAAGCAGGTTCTTCTAGATAATGGTTCAGGGATAAACATCATATCTCTTAAATTGGTGTGATGATTAGGTTACATGGATAAAGACACTCAGCTAGAAACTATTACAATCAAGGCTTATAATAATGTCAAGAGGGAGTCATTTGATATAATATGGTTTTTATTCATGGTTGGGTCTATTTCTCATCACACATTGTTCCATATTGTGGATATTGAGCTTCCTTATAACATACTTCTTAGACATCCTTAGATCCATGAAGTATAGCTAGTTCTATTTACTCTTCACCAATTCCTTAAATTTCCCCATGATGGGATTGAGGTTAATATTCTTGTTGATCAGCAGCCATACCAATACTTCAAACATCTTAAAGCAAAGTTTCATAATTATAATTATTGCTTAGGTTCTAAATTCATTACAAAGAAGAACAAATCCATCATTTCTCATCCATCTCCATCTAATTATATAGACCCTAGTGATATAGCCTCCACTTCAACTGATCCATTTCCTATAGTGCTGGCCAAGTAGGTTATTATTAAAGATGAAAGCATTTCCATGTATCATCTAAAGGATGTCCTCCATATTGTAAAATTACCAAAATATCCTAAAATATTTGGTAAGCCTAAAACTTTCCAGACTCTTAATAAACTTGATCAAATTTGGAAACCAAAGAAGAAAAAACCAAAACCTCCTAAGGTTTTTGTACCTATAATTGCACCAAATAAATATTGAGAGGCTTTTATTGAGAGAGATTATTTATATTCTGAAGGCCTCACTAATTGTTTTCAGAATCCAAAGTATCATATCCCTAATAGGATAATGGATCATCTTGACTATAAATGGAAAGGCCTTGGCCCACAAGCTCAAGGAATTTTAGAACCCTTATTAGCTGGAGTTATCAATTGGAATCATGGTCTCAGATTTCAACCACTAGAGGATGACCTCATGACATTTTATAGTGACTCTTCCAAAGTGACTAGTAATGAGATTCCTAGTTGTGAGACAACATCCCATTATAGCCTTTTTAATGAGCTTGTTAATTCAGATTTGTTTGATTCAAATGCCATATTGACCATAACACCTATTATATCTTACCATCTTAAATCAAAAATCTATCCTATTGGATCTTCCCATCTTGAAGCAAAAACCCATCGTAGTGGTGCTTCCCTTCCTGAAGTAGGACATTATATCTTTACCATTGGTGTTTCCCATCCTGAAGCAAACCCTCACTGTAACCTATGCCTTTACCATCTATAACTCATAGATTGGGATCAATAAAATTTGGTCATATGCCTCAATGAGTTTCAAAATGAAGAATAAATTACAAAATACATGGGCCTACAAGATTCATTCCCCATTGGTGATCATAAGCAGGTTTTTGATTTTTCATTAAATTCTTCTACCTACTTTGGAGAGTAGGCAAACTTTATTAGTCATAATAAAGAACAAACATCAAGATCTTCAGGTGAAAACCTCTTTGAGGCACTTGTTGATCCGGGAAAAAGTAAAGAAAAACCCAAGCCTTTGAGTGAAAACCTATTTCAAGTGCTCCTAGGTGGGAAAGTTTGTTCATCCCCTCAAGACGTAGAAATTACATCTAGCCCAAGTTCCATATCTAGTACAAGCATATCTTCATAATAACATCAAATAATTGAGCATCTTGCTCTTGAGTTTCTAGAGGTTTTTTCTAATTGGCCTTTACTTGAGAAGGTAGATTCTGATCTTTCATATTACCTAGATCTTTGGGAGGAACAAAAAGAAGATATAGTAGAAGAAGATCATGACCATACATTGCCTACAATTTTATAAGATAGATCCACACTCCTTATGGAGAGAAAAATAGAAGTGAATTTGGGAACCCATGAGGATCCCAAAAAAGTTCATCTTGGAGCTTCCCTTATTGAGGTAGAATGTGAACATATTATATCCATTGTTAAGGATTATATAGACATCTTTGCATGGGCATATTCTAAAATTCCAGGCTTGGATATAGATTTATTTGTGCATCATCTTATTGTCCACCCTGATGCTAAACCAGTCAAGTATTGATAAATATGTATCTATTCATCACCTTTTTGGTTAAGGCCAAGTTGGAAAAGTTGTTAGGAGCCAATTTTATCAGACCACTAGACTACTTTGAATGGATTTCTAACAGTTGCAATAAGTAAAAATACCCCAAGCATACATATTTGTTTTGATTTTCATGATATCAACAAAGTATGCCCTAAAGATTACTTTACTCTACCCAACATTGATATGATTGTTGACTCAATTATTGGGTATGAGATGTTATCCTTAATGGATGGATTGTCTAGTTACAATCAGATCAAGATAGCCCTTGAAGATCAACATAAGACCACGTTCACCACTCCATGGGGGATATTTTTTTACCAAGTCATGCCAATCAATTTAAAGAATGTTGGAGCCACATATTAGTGTGTAATGACTATCATCTTCCATGACATGATGCATGACATTGTCAAGGATTATGTTGATGATATACTAGCAAAATCATGAATAAAAGAGGGAGACCCTTGCATTCTATGAAGAATATTTGAGAGGCTTAATGCATATAAAGTCTACTTAAATCCTACAAAATGTGTCTTTGGAGTCACATTAATAAAATTACTAGGGTTCATTGTATCACAATGAGGGATTGAAGTCAACCCTACAAAGGTCACTGCTATTATAGAAATGCCTCCACCAAATAATATTAAATAGTTGTGAGGTTTACAAGGAAAGATCTAGTCTATACATAGTGTTAGGTTGTGGAGCTAAAAGCTTCACTGATGCAGACATTGGAGGAGGGTGCTGAGTGTTACAGTCGTCGGCATCAGTCAGGACAACCGACATCAGTCAAGTGGAGACAAGAAGCTACTGATGACGGTCAGAGATCAGCTGACATCGGTCACCCCTAGGCAGATAGGGACCAATGTCGGTCACCTATGCAGTTTCAAACTGTGAGTTCCACGAACAGTTCGTTAATGAACTAGTTGTTTGCATGAAGAAGGCTAATTTTAGTCTTGAACTATGGATTTAATTATTGTAATTAGATGTCTAATTATTATTTGCATGAGATTTATATAATAGACTCATGGGTTGTATTGTAATTTGTACTAGAGAGTAAGAGAGCAAATATTAGCTCCTTCAGAGTGAAGAGAGCAAGGTGTGTTCCTCTTAGTGCCATAGTGCCAAGTATGGGTGCTGGTTTGGAGAATCAGAAGGATTCTTCATGTATGTAGGATCTTGGTCAGTAGGTGTGCAAGGCCACATTTGGAGATCTACATGGTAAGTAAGATCATTGATCTGTAGGTGTTCATGTGTGTAAGATCTAGGTTTGTAGGTGTGCAAAACTAGGTTGGTCAATAGGTGTGTAAGACTAGATTGATCTACAAGTGGCAGCAGGATCAAGGAGATCAGCAACACCACTAGTAGCAAGATCAGGTAGGATCTACTTCTAGTATGGTGTGTACTCAATTGGAGAGCAAAGAGGAAGGCAAGGTAGTTCCTTCCAAAGTAAGATCATTTGAGTTGCAGGTTGTTGCAAGTTCATGGGAGATATACTTGGAGTACATTGAGTACTTAGAGTGCATGGAGCACTTATGGAGTGCATGGAGCACTTGTGTACTGGTAGTAGAGATACTAACTAGTGGTACTAGTAGTAGTGGATACTAATTGGTTAGAGGTGAACACCAACTCTGTGTTTGAGTTGTGTGTTGGGACCGTAAGAGAGAGAGTGAGCTCTTGAAGGTGAATTACTGAACACTTGGTGTGGAAAGCCTATAAGGTGGGAAGAGTGTGGCATCTCTTCATTTGTAATTCTTTTCTGGAAGAGTATTAATATAATTGGGTATTGTCTCTCATATTCTATGTTATTTTTGAATTCTAGTTACTTGTGACTTCTGGTTAAATTCTGCATGTTTAGTTGCTTGGTAATCAATGGTGCTTCCTAGGTCCTAACAGTGGAGTCAGAGCATGTTTGTTGTTCTGGATTCCTGACAGTTGGTATCAGAGCCAAGGTGTTAGTTCATAGCTTGATACCACTGACAGTTGGTATCAGAGCTAAGGTTGTAGGGAGCAAGTTTGTGTTTGATTATAGGTCACTCTCAGGGGTTTTTGATTGAGTGGGAGTATATAAATGGCAAAAGCAAGTAAGCTAAGAATGGAGGAATTGAAAAGCACGAATGGTCAATTATGGTGTTATGGAAAGAAAGATTAGGTAAAGAAATATTGTTGGTTGGTAGAAGATCAGCATGAAGGAATTGAAGAAGCAGATGTTGTAGGTGTTGTTGCATAGGATGTGCTGGGATGTTTCTTGGATAAAGTAGAATCTTGTTTTATAGATTATGTTACCTCTTTCCATGCAGTCCAAAATAGAGTATTTTTCCATGTTAAGGTCTTTAGAGACTTTGGAAAGATTTATTTAGGGGCTGGTGTGCCTTGCCAAAGAATTGGCAAAGGGGAAGTGAAGCTAAAACTACAGGCAGCCAACACATGGGTGTTGAAGGAGGTCATGCAGGTCCTGGTCTTGAAGATGTGGCTAATTTCTTTAGGAAAGTTGGGTGATGAGAGATGCACAAGAACTTCACAGAGGATACAGTTGAATTAGTGTGTGGTAAGAAAGTATGTACACTTTATCTACTTGCTTGTATTACTGATTCTTCTTCTATTTTGAAGACGTGGCTTTATAGGCTTGATCACATGAGTAAGAAGGAGATGCATGTTCTTAAGAGGAAGTCAGATGTGTTTGATAGACTTAAGAACTAGAAAGCCTTGGTGTTTCTAGAGGAGATGATAGATAGAGATCAGTGGAGAAGGCTGGATATCTTTGAGTAGAGCGGTTTAGATAGGGTTTTGATCCATGGAGAGCTTGCAGGTAAAAATTCATCACTCACAGGTGAACACAATTACTGGCATCGATCAAGGGGAACTAGCATCGATCAGATAGGTGCTGATGCCAGTCATGTGCAGACCAGAGTTGGTGGTGTCAAGTAGGGTGGCTACTAGCGTCAGCTAGGGAATTAATGTTAGCAACAAAGTAAGACTAACATCAATTAAAAAATTGGTGTCGATAGAAAGGACAGTCGCATGGGAACCGACATCGGTTAGATGCAAATTGTGTGGTGACCAAGGTCGGTCACTATAATAGATTTTGGGCAGACAGCAAGCTGTCAAGGAGTCTCAAACCCCTATGTGGAGGACTAAAAGGGTAAGTAAGACTCAAATTAATTGTTCCTCTTCTTTATACTTGTTGCTTACTACAGAGCAGGAAAGATCTAGGAAACAGTGGGAGCATGGCATGATCAGGATGCAGAACCAAATGGGAGATTTGGTAGGGTTGCCAGTCAGAAGAAAGCACTGAAAGATGAATGGGTACCTTAGTTAAAGAATAGAGATAATGGACACATGAGATAGAATGCCAAGTCATATGGTCTTGAGGAAGCTACAGGATAGTGGTATAGGTTTTGACAGGTGGATGACAAAGCATGGCTTTAGTCAATGTTAGTGTAACCATTGTGTTTGTCTTACCAGGTTGGATAATGATTGCAACATTATCTTGTTACTATATGTGGATGGTATGCTAGCTAGCAGGTTTGTACATACAAGGTTTTGTTGAGCTAAGGGTAACGTTAGTTTAGTGGCATGTCATGAGGAATTTGGAGCAACAAAATTCTTTGGCATGAGAGACATGGAAGATCATAGGTTGATTTTGTCTTCAGTGGGAGCTAATGTGAATCAGGTGTTAGCAAGGTTTAATATGTAGGATGTAGAACCAGAACACACCAAGGGTTGGATAGTTTAGTGTCTAAAATCACATGAGGTCTGGTATAGACCTGAGTTTTCCCTAGCAGTGGGAGCTATCAAAGAGTTTGGAGCCAATTCAAGGAAGTGGGTTCTCAGGTATTTGAGAGGGACCAGCAGTAGGTATACATGCTATGCAAGGTCAGGACTTCACTACATGGGTTTGTAGGTTCAGATGTGGTAGGTTACTTGGATGATAGGAGTTACACCACAGGTTGTGTGGTGGGTGGTCTTCAGGATTAAGCTTGAAGAGGGATAAAAGCTAGGAAATAGATTAGATGGGGTATAGGTACAAGTATAGTGCAACTATTTATCTCTAAGTGGGAGATTGTTAGGTTGTAGAGCTAAAAGCTTCATTGATGTAGACATTGGAGGAGGGTGTTGAGTGTCACAGTCACCAGCATCAGTCAGGCAAACTGACATCGATCAGGTGGAGACAAGAAGCTACTGATGATAGTCAGAGATTGGCTGACGTCGGTCACCCCCAGGCAGATAGGGACTGACATCGGTCGCCTATGTGGTTCCAAACTATGAGTTCTATGGATAGTTCATTAACGAACTGGTTGTTTTCATAAAGAAGGCTAATTTTAGTCTTGAGATGTGGATCTAATTATTGTAATTAGATGTCTAATTATTGTTTGCATGAGATATATATAATAGACTCATGGGTTGTATTGTAATTTGTGCTAGAGAGTAAGAGAGCAAATATTAGCTCCTTCAGAGTGAAGAGAGCAAGGTGTGTTCCTCCTAGTGCCATAGTGCCAAGTATGGGTGTTGGTTTGGAGAATCAGAAGGATTCTTCATGTATGTAGGATCTTGGTCAGCAGGTGTGCAAGTCCACATTTGGATATCTACATGGTAAGTAAGATCATTGATCTACAGGTGTTCGTGTGTGCAAGATCTAGGTTTGTAGGTGTGCAAAACCAGGTTGGGCAACAGGTGTGCAAGACCAGATTGATCTACAAGTGGTAGCAAGATCAGGGAGATTAGCAACACAATAGGTAGCAAGATCAGGTAGGATCTACTTAGAGTACGATGTGTACTCAATTGGAGAGTAAAGAGTAAGGCAAGGTAGTTCTTTCTAAAGTAAGATCATTTGAGTTACAGGTTGTTACAAGTTCATGGGAGACCTACTTGGAGTACGTTGAGTACTTGGAGTGCGTGGAGCACTTGTGGAGTGCATGGAGCACTTGTGTACTAGTAGTAGAGATACTGACTGGTGGTACTGGTAGTAGTGGATACTGACTGGTTAGAGGTGAACACCAACTCTATGTTTGAGTTGTGTGTTGGGACCGTAAGAGAGAGAGTGAGCTCTTGAAGGTGAATTACTAAACACTTGGTGTGGGAAGCCTGTAAGGTGGGAAGAGTGTGGCGTCTCTTCATTTGTAATTCTTTTCTGGAAGAGTATTAATACAATTGGGTATTGTCTCTCATATTCTGTGTTATTTTTGAATTCTAGTTACTTGTGACTTCTGGTTAAATTCTACATGTTTAGTTGCTTGGTAATCAATGGTGCTTCCTAGGTCCTAACAGTGGAGTCAGAGCATGTTTGTTATTCTAGATTTTTGACACATAGGTTCATTTCTAAACTAGTAGATAAATTCCACCCTTTTAACCATCTCTTAAAGAAGAAGGTAACATTTTAGTGGGATGAAGATTATTAGGTAGATTTTCAAAGTTTAAAACATACTTGGCCAATCCAATAGTTTTATGACCTCCAACACAAGGAAGGCCACTACTTCTTTATATATCAGCCATAGAATATGCATTAGGGGCGCTTTTAGCTCAGCATGATGATCATGGTAAGGAAAACATAGTTTATTATTTAAGCCACACATTATTATCCTATGAACATAATTTTATGCCTATTGAGAAGGCATGTTTAGCTATAGTGTTTACCACTTAGAAATTGTGACATTATATGATAAATAACAAAACTATTATTATCACCAAGGTATATCCTCTTAAGTTCCTCTTCTCTGAAGTATCTCTTCAAGTATGCATGGCTAAATGGATTATGTTCCTCAGTGAGTTTGATATTGAATACCATAATCAAAATGAAATCAAAGGATAGGTTCTTTCAGACTAACTTGTAGAAGCTCCTATTACAACCTCTCAACTTTTACCTTTCAGATGATTCTATCATGACAATAAAACAAGCATCACAAGAACCTAAAAAATGGACACTCTATTTTGATGGATCCTTCACATCTTGAAGATCTAGAGCTAGCATATTGTTGATCATGCCATAGGGGGATTTAATCCCCCAAAGCATTCTATATAAAATTTTAGTGTATAAATAATATGGATGAATATGAGGCATTGGTTACAGAGCTCTATCTTATTATACGGTGGGATATTCAAAGCTTAAAGGTCTATCAAGAATCACAACTAATCATAAATTAGACAACTGATTAGTATCAAATAAGAGATGATAAGCTTGTTCCTTACAAGTAAATTATTGATAACCTTAAAACACATTTTAAATCTCTAAAGTTTGAGCAAGTTTCATAAGTGAACAACAGATCTACTGACACCATGGTAACAATTGGTTCCATTATTCAAATGCATGACCATACTAAAGAGTATTAGTTTTTGATTAAAAATCTTCTTTAAATGGCACATATTCTACCAGATTTAGAGAGGATATACACCATTGTTGATCTTAATCCTTTACTTGAGCTACCATGGTACCAAGATTTTTATAACTATTTCCATAGTCATGTATTTCCTGCCAACCTTTCCAACAACAAAAAAAACTATTCCTTCATCACTTAACACATTATATCCTCCTTAGAAACATGCTTTACCATAAAGGCTATGATGGAATGCTTCTTCATTATTTATCTTTGGGAGAATCCAAGCTAGCACTAAAGGAGTTTCATGAAGGAATGTGTGGGGCCCATACCAATGGTGTAGTCCTAGTAAAGAAACTTCCTAGAATAGGCTATTATTGGCCCAATATGGAGATATATGCTTGTAATTATGTAAAAAAGTGTGTTCCTTGTCAGTAACATGATAACTTGATACATGCACCTTCCTTACCATTGCAACTGACTACAACACCATGGCCATTCTCAACATGGGGTCTCAATCTCATTAGGAAAATTAACTCAACATCTTCAGATGGCCATAAGCACATTTTGACTATAACTGAGTACTTTACCAAGTGGATTGAGGCCATTCCTCTCATTTATGTTACTGAGAAACAAATATCCAAATTCATTCACTACCATATCCTCTATTGATATGGTATCCCAGCCCATATTATATCTGATAATGGTGGATCTTTTGTGAGCCAAGATGTGAAATCTCTTTATGAAAACTTCAAGATCAAGCATAAGAAATCCAATCATTATAACCCATAAGGCAATGGACAAGCTCAGGTATCAAATAAAACCATTCTAGCCATCTTCAAAAATATTTTCAATGATATTAGCCATAATTGGCATTTGTAACTTTTTCCTACCCTCTGGGATTATAGAACCAATCATCACACCCCAACTAGAGCTACTCCATACTCCCTTATTTTTGGCACTGAATCTATCATCCTAGTCAAGATTGAGATCCCATCATTAAGAATATCACTACAGCACATTGAAGATGATGAAGACTATAGAGCCTCATAGCTACAAGAATTTAAACTTCTTGATGGTAAGTGTTTGGCTGCCCTAGAAAACTTACAGGCCTAACAGAATAGATTGTGTAGAAGCTATAAAAAACACATTCTCCCTTGAGAATTTGATATCGGTGACTTAGTTTTGAAAGAGAAAAAGAATAACATGAATGCTAAACCCAAAAAAAAGACAAGTTTTAGCCTAATTGGTTAGGACCATATATTGTCATAGCAAACTATGGATCAGGAGCCTATCAATTGGCTAAACCTAATGGTGAAGAAATTTTAGATTCCATGAAAATCATACACCTTAAGAGATTATATGCATGAAAAACTTTGAACCATTATCTATAAGACCCCTGACTTAGGGGCAACTTATGCTATTGTAATTTTATCCCACCCTTTTATCTTACCTTAAAAACATTTTATACTACCCTAGTCCACTTTTCATGATTTCTGACAGTAAAGGATTTGAACCCTTAGCACTCTAAACACATTCTTCATCCCATTATGGATTGACCTGTTTGAGAAGAATATTTTTTGTTATGTCTAAGGCATGTTATAAGCTTGAACACTTTTTGTCCCCTGACCAATTATGATCTTGATTATATCTCACGAACATTATGAACATATTTAGTAGTATTTATATAAAGTAGTTCAACCAGGATAGTCTTGTATAGATTTTGATAGGTGAATAGCCACATCTTCTTAGTACAAGTATTTGTTTCTTTCTTGTTTTATCAAGAACCTCACTCTCACTAATTTTTGAGTATGGGCCATTGTAGCCAACTTAGCTATCTTATTTAAACCTCTACTCTTAGGACATGTATATCCTCAACTAGATGGTACCACTTTATGCATATTTTATCCTAAAAGCACCAAAAACATAATAAATACTTTGAAAATACCAAAAACATCATAACATGATCCACAAAAAACAAAAACATTGTCTCATGCTTTTATACATTTGTACATTCCCATTCCACCATCCCACACTTGCCATTTTGTGAGAAAATGTTAAATTTAAATGCTCTCACCATTTTATGAGCAACTATTAAGTTTGAATTCTCTTGCCATTTTATAAGAAGTTGTTAATTTTAAATGCTCTCACCATTTTTTAAGCAACTGTTAAGTTTAAATGCTCTCACCATTTTGTGAGCAACTGTTAAGTTTGAATGATCTTGACATTTTGTGAGAAACTATTAAGTTTGAATGATCTCACCATTTTGTGAGAAACTATTAAGAAAGAATTCTCTTACCATTTTTCAAGAACAAAAACACTAGTACATTTCATCTTGTCCCACACACTTGCCATTTTAGAAGATTATTATCTCTCATCTCATCAGCTTCTTATTCAACAAATCATTCTCCTTTGTTTATCATATCTTCAATGTTCTTCTATAACATCAATTATTTTGGTATAATCATCATTTTTCTTCTATCACATTCCCTAGAGGAACTACATTTGGCCTGAAGTTCATGTTGGAACATGCATCCATGGAACTATGTAGGTAGCGTCCACTTTTCTTATACATCTAGAATCATCTCAGCCAACCTCTTCCTTTTCTTATCTTCCCCCATTTCTTATATTATTGTTCCTCTTTAATTAGGGAGCAATTTTCATGTCATTGTTCTTTGTTATGATGTGGTGGAAAGTAACACCTCTACCGCACATGCATGAACATTTGTCTTTAAACTGCACTGACTTGGTTTTTTGTTTGTGTGTATTTATTTGATTTTTTTGGTGTTTTGTTGTATTTTATTGGTATTTTTTTGTAATTTCACACCTATCCTTTTATTTCTTCTCCTTTTCTCTTTTTATTACTTCTTGTTCCATTATTTATCTTGTGTTTCTTTGTCTTGTTTTTCTATTTAATTTTGCTTTTTTGTGTTCAAGAATGCCTTGATGGTGCACATAGTTCTTGATTATTCATATCTTGGTTTCATGTCCTTAAGAGATTCTTGACTTTTGTTTTTAAACATTTTTTTCCTACTTAAGATCATATCTTTATTTCAAGTTAGGTTCATTTATGTTTATCTTTTTCTTTATTTTTGCTTTTTTGTTTAAATGTAAATCATTGTAACTCTAGTTTTGGTCATTATTTTACCATTATCCTTAGTTATAAATATTCACATTTGAATTGGCTTAATGAAATTGTAATATTATGTCATTCTAAGTTATTCATACTTATTATGCCTAATTTATTTTACTATAGAAAGAACTTTGTACTTAGGCTCAAGGTCTTAACATCAACATCAGCTCTGATGAACAATTCTCAAGAACACTCCATAAAACTTAGGCTCATGATATGGAATTATAATTCTAGGTATAATGCATTTTATCACTCAATTCTATGCTTAGACAAGCATATATTTTCATACATTTTGAGTCTAACCAATTCTTGGTCATTTTTCATTATTCCTCATTCCATTCTCTCCCAAACTTGGGTGAACTACATTGGCCTAAAGTTCATGTTGGAACATGATTCCATGGAAATATGTAGGTAGTGCTTAATTTATATTGAGGTTAGTTCAATTATATCCATTCTTCTTTTCATCCCTCTCATCACTTTGTGCATTCTCATATGCTTGGTTTTATATGGCTTTCTAAGCCATTATACCATCGTATGTATGTTTGCACCTACTCGCTTTAACCTATCTTTTTAGTTATATTATTTAGCTATTTTGCTTACCAAATTGCCCATGATGGGGCCCAATATATAAACCACATCCAAATCAAACCAGCTCTATAGGGGAAGAATCATTATTTATTTTTTATCAATGATCAAGATTCACCCTACTGGGGCAAAACTATTTTATCATGATCAAATCTGCTCTACTAGAGTACTTCTTATTATCTTCTCTTTAGAGACCCTATTCTAGTGGTGTTTCCCTTCTTGAAACAGAATGTTCTCCCTTTTCCTCTAATTCTAATCTCTCGACATTAAATCCCATGATGGCATTTTTTTAGTGTGTAACTTGTCTCAAGATTGATCAATGCCATAAGTGTGTAGCTTGTACTCTCAAATTGGGTACATTTATAGTGCATCCCTTGAATTTATGGATTGTATCTTTCCCATTACCAATATATCTAGGGCCTCTTATACCTCTCATTATATTTTGATCATTGATGATAATCATGTGTGCAAGCATTATCTTTTTTGGATGTGATCTTTTCCATGGGTTAATCTCTCACTTCCTCTCTCTTTTTGAGAGTCTATCCTTCTCTTTCATCTTGGTATGTCCTCTCAAGGGGGCATCATGGCTCTATTAAAATTTATTATTGACAAATATTTTCATTGAAAATACATTTCTTTGCTTGAATGTCTCACGATGCCTTCTCAAATAGGGGAAAAATCTAGACATCCAATTCCTAGCACCATTTGTGTTGATATTGTCAATCTTACATGAATTACACTCAAATGCACATTTTAGGTCAAAATCCATAAGACATGTTAAATAGTTTTAACTTGTCATTTAAAAGTGCCAATTTATGTCAAAGTATCCCTAAATATGGCAATGCAATTTATGGACCAACTAACTTTGATCAATTCATTTTGAGTCAAAATGATGATTTCACCTTTTGTTCTCTGGATCACTCTTTTCTTCTAATTCATCGGTACACATTACATACCTTTGTTATTTTTTTTTGGAAACATCCTAAATGGGAATATGGTTTTGATACATCTAGCATCACCTTATAATTTTTCTTGAGTCAAATTACAACTCAGTAATATGACTTACTAACCATTTTGACTAATTAAGGACCAATTTTCAAATAATTGCACAAATGTTGATTAACCTTATTTAAGGATAATTAATCCAAATCAAGAGCTTAAGTGGATTTTCCATGATATTTTTTTAGTATTTCTTTTGAAAATTGATTCTTATTATTTGCATTGTCAAGTGACATCATTTCTCAGGAAGACATGCCTAGGCCATAAATGCCATAAATATCAAGATTATGGGTCACCCATGCCTAGTTAATGCCTCCCATGCCTCTTTAATGATTATTTATCTTGAGGATATTTATGGATTTAATTCCAAATATTAGGATTATCCATGGCCACACATCTCAATTTTGAGATGGATGGTCATGGTTGATCCTGACCAATCTCAAAAATCTATAAATAGAGAGGCTATGAACATCATTTCCAAGTTATTTTGGTGCAAGGTTATTATGCTCAAATATATTTAAATCTTTAATATTTCAAAGTTATCATGTTAAATTGTTTCCATAAGGTTTTACATTTGATCATAGATTTTGCTTACAAGCTTCATTGATAGGCTAGTTTAGTGATTTGGAATTATGAGCCTAGGTTTAATGGAGTGTTCTTGAGGCATTGGAGGAGCTTAACACCATTTTTGATAAATAAAAGGATGCTTGATCAAGGAATAACATGTTTTTGAGCCACATGGGTATGGTGAATCCATTTGGGAAGGTAATATGGTATTACTTTCTTTCATTTGTTTCTTGTTATCCTTTGTATTTCTCATAAGAATAGATAGGTCTGGTTAGTTAGTTCTTTATTCATGTTTCATTATTTATGGACTAGTTCTTGACTAAATTGGTTTTTAATCCTCTCTACATATTCTTCTACATACAAGTGAACAAGAACACCTTTTTTTCTTGGGATCTTTGCCTACCACATCATTCTTCAAATTGATTTTGCATTGTAAACTATTTTATATTACATTTTCTAGTATTTGGTGAACATTTTTTTATTTTTAGGATCCTTACTCTCACCAATTTTCTATCACACGTTATTATAGCCAACTTTAGTTGTGATTGGAACTCCCAGTTAGTTCCCTAGACAATTTTTTATATCCATGATTTTCATTATAGTCGGCTTAGTTATTTATTAAAACTTCTACTCTTAGATGAGCATCTCCTTGACTAATCAGTCCCATTTTTACATATTTTATCATAAAAACATAAGAAAATTATTCACAAAATAATAAAAACTTTATCCTTTGATTTTCTAAATTCTAATCCTCATGCTCTTGCCATTTTGCAAGCATTTTATCCTACAAACTTTATATTGTGTGAGTCAGCTTGTCCCATGTGCTTCTATTTTGGAATATCATTCTCCCTCATCCCACCATGCCATGCTCTTTATATTTTTAAATAAAATTGAGTTTCATTGGTTTTCCATTTTATAAGTCATCTCATCTCACCAACTTATCATTTTTTAAGACTAATCTCATTTGTCAAGTCTTCCTTTTATTCTAAAACATTAATCATATGTTTATGATCATCATCATTTCTTCTATCCCACTTCATGGTAGAGCTACATTCTACTTTAATTTCATGTTAGAACATTCATCCATGGAATTATATTGGCAATGTCCACTTGTCTTGTACATCTAGAGTTAGCTCAGCTAACCCCTTCCTTTTCTTCTCTTCTCCTATTTCTTCTACCATTATTCCTCTCTAATTAGAGAACAAATTTTGTTCCCTTTTTATTTGATAAATTATAGTGTAAATTAATGAATCTACCACACATGTATGAAAATATAAATTTCACCAACTTGGTTTTTATTTATGTGTGTTTATTTGAGTTTTATTAGTGTTTTGTTATTTTTCTTAGTGTTTTATTATTGTTTTTTTGTGATTTATAATGGTTCCTAGTTGTACACCCCTCTAATTTGACCTTGCACACTTGAAAAAAATGGAAAACAATGATGATAGCCTACTAGTATGTTGTTATAGCTGGGGAAAGGGTTAGGCATCAAAAAATGGACCAAATTGAGAAAATGATTGAGAGGCACTAAAAAAGGGTATAGTCACCTCCCTACTACTTTTGGATCTACTTGAACCAAAGTGAGAGTACCTAAGGGGTAGCTTTCTCACATGGAGAGATAATGAAATTCAACCTCCATGGGGATTATTGGCACAAGCACAACCAAACTTGCACACTCCACCTGGGAAGGGTTGTCACAAAGAATTTAGAAATACACTAGATGAAATTCAAGCTACTAAAAATATATATGTATATGACTACAACTTTTATTCTAAATAATCTTCAAAATATAGGTCAAATGGAAAATTTTATCACTAGTATTCAAAGCACAAAATGTAAATACATGTTAGGTATTCATTATCTTATGCATTTTTAGGGAAAATAATACTCATAATATGTAAAGGATGTATTATATACAATTTAGGAAGAGGTAGGACAATTAGATGATTATATAAAATGGAAGGTGGTGTGTTGGTGGCCTTTTCATATATAAAGGTCTCTTACAATGTTCATGACATTATCCTTAGAAAAAGATGTAGAAAAGACTCAAATACAAGCTAATGGGAAATACCAAATGGTCCCTAAAAACCTAGAGCATACAATGTAATTAAACTTTCATAAAACATTTTCCTATCAAATTTGTAGACCGAGGGTGCCCTAAAAGGTCATTCAATAACACATTTTAAAAGTTAAACTATATAAAGGGATTTATAACCTAGATCCATGATCAAGATGACAAATAGTAGTGAACATAAACCTAAATATATAATTATCAGGACTTATAAAACATATTACTACACTTTATCAAGAATAAAGATTAAAGAACCATAAGTATTTTCATTAATCTTGAAAAGAAACTTTACAACGTCAATTGTTTAAGATGCTACCAAGGGTAAAAGCATGGTGAATTTTCTCTTTTGACAATGGATACATATAAACATGCTCTCATATATTATTAATGGTTGTCTAACTACAACCACCTTAGCAAGGGAGACAAAATATACACATAGAAGTTAATCCTAAAAAAAATTTACAAAACCTAGACTTAGTGAAAAGGAACACCTAAAATAACAACCAACAACAACCTTAGAATAGAAGACAAAACCCCTATGTATAAATTTTTAAATCTAAAATTATGGATCAAAACTTTCAAAATTACAAAAAAAAAAAAAATAGTTCCACCAAGATGCTTCCAGCTAGAATATACCCTTTGTCACACCTAATATCTTCATCCATTTGAAATAAAAATAATTATTCTAACTACCTCTATAAGGAATGATGAATATTTTGAACATATAATTTTAGATTTTGGTTTAAAATGCCTTTCACAGAAGATGAAAAGAGGATATTCATTTGAGGAGCCAAATAGATTTTGTTATTCTATACAACTACCTAGAGATGGTTTTCTATTAATCGATGGTAAATCTAGAATCTTTTGGACAACTACCCTTCCTTTCTGTACACCATGGAATAACCTTCTCTTGAAATGATGTCTAAAAAATATTCTTGATTCATGGTTTCCTAAAGATCTTCTGGGAGTGGTCCATATTGATCTCATAAACCTATAATGTTTTTCCCATGGAGGAGCTCAGATAAACAAAGTAGATGCAAAATGCCAAACTTAGGTCAAAATAACCTTTTTTACCCTTTTGGCTCCAATCTACTTTTTTGCATATTTTTATTTTTTGCAATTTTGGTCCCTTTATCAAATTTGTCATTTTTAATACATTTGTCCTTTTGTGCAAATTTGATTTTTAATGCATAAATGCATTATTCCCACCATTGATCTATTGGGGAAATTTTGGCCCCACTTGCACATTTTTGAATTGCCAAGTTAAAATTGACACTTATAATCCCCTTAGGGAGGTTCCCCAGGGAGGTCTTTAAATGAGCACATGAGGGGTTAGTAAAGCCACATTGTATTATAACATACTAAACACATACTTGTCACCCTTTTAAAACTCACTGTCATACAGGATTTACCTGAGATCTATACAGAGGTCATTAATTATATGACATAAGCCCATTTTTATTTTATACATGCTACAAGCATGTAATATATTTGTCTTGAATTCACAAATGGGATTTATGCATTATCCAATCATCAATGTCACACTTTAAAACCAATATTTCACATATCTAGAAACTCACTCTCTACCCTAACTTTATACTTTATAAAAAGTGTCTTTATCTCCTTACCATAAAAATCTAGTGACATAAAAAGCATTCAAATTATATGTTATTCACAACATCCTTGGGGACTACATTATGAGCCTCTGGATATGGGACTTATGGTTACCCAATCAACCTGTGCCTTATGGATACAAAAGTGCCTTTAAACTTCCTATAAAGGTCTTGTGGTTTATTTCAAACTTGATTAGTCAATCCTTATCTTGAAATGTGACATTTTCCACTAGGACAAGTTTCAACACTTTATTGGGTCCATATCTTTAAAAAGTCCACCTAGGACTAGCACTGCCATATCCTTATCTTCATGAGGAATGCTATCATACCACTTGGTAGCTCTATGGGATTTTTACACTCTACTTAGTTGATATTTGTCAATCTAGCACCTTTATACCATGTGGTTGTCTTGGATTTACTTGGAGATTTGTTGAATAGTCCACCATCATCACACACCATCGATCTTGAACCCCAATATAATGTAGACTATCAATCCAAATATAAAGGATCAAATACCACTAGCTATTCATTATGGCTTAAATTTTAAATTTGTGCACCTATCATTTTATGTCCACATGATTCTTAATTATGTCTATGAGAACATCAAATTCAAGGCCCTAACAAAAAATCATTAAGCCTAATTTTGACATTCACATACCCATCATATGATGTCCATATGACCATCAATGGCATCCACACAACCATAAAATTTAAGCCCTAATGGATAATGGTTGAGATTAATTTTTACGTCCATGTGATTATCAATGATTTCTATATAGTCATCAAACTTCTTGTTCATCTCTTTTGAAATCTTGCATTTTGAGTTAGAAAAAACATGAAGGCACCAAACTTGCAAGAGATATTAAATGCATGAAGAACATCACTTCCATATAACTCCTTTGGTTTGAGATAATTTTCAAACAAACTTATAAAAATTCACAAGTGAATTGACCCATTTTTTAATACATTATGTGCAAAATGGCCTAGTCTAGCTAAACTTTTGATATGAACTTTACTCGATCCTTCAAAGATTTAATGATTTTTTGAAGCTTAGACTAACTTTTTCATGACCTCATGCTTCTCAAACTACATGAAAGATGATAGTATCTTTCTATCCTTAGACTTAATATCAAATGGAAATAGATAACAATGTCTTGAACTAAAATCTCTGGGTACAAGTGCTTCAAACAAACTATCTACATTTTGGTTCTATTTGACCTTTTGGTCTTTAGGACTCCTATCTTCAGCATCAGCTATTGCAAACATTTTTTTTAGCGTCTCTACACCGGGACAATTGTTCCACAATAATTTTCTTAGGAGAATTATTTTGGACATTTTTTCTAAAATGATTTCTCTAGAACATACTCTATTGGGCCTTCTTTTGTGAACATTTCATCAGGATAATTTCCCCAAAGGAAAAGACTTTACACTTTTGCCAAAGAAATTTGCCTTTGCATTTTTGTCCTCTTTGATAATTTTTTTGGAGATTTTGTCTAAAATAATTTACTTAAAGGATATATGGGATTAATATTTTCCCTAAAGAAAAATAAGTTGACATTTCATTGGGATAATTGACTTCTATCATGATTTTTGCATGGGCAAAATGCTCAAAGGAAAAGGACTTGCAAACCTTTATGCTAACTATAAAACAAAGGGACCAAACTTTATTTGGACCATGATAATAAATGAATTGGACCATGGGCATTATCTATGCCATGTAGATGAAATAAAAGGGACCAAGCTATGGGAAGTAAAAGGGACCAAACATGAACCTTTTTGATGAAGGTTTGGTCAACTTAATAAACACAACCAAGCCTTAGTATAAAAAATACAACTAAGTCCATAGCATATTAAAATGTTCCATCTTAATATTGCTTCTAAATTAGGGGGTCTAGGCTAGGAAAATTGGAATGATGGTTTCTAAAAGTGCACAGACATGAACTCATTTGGATTTTTGACAAACCAAAGGCACTTGAAAACTAGAATTGGGTAAGAAGCACTTAAAAAATAGAATTGGGAAAGAAAATTGATATTTACACTTGAAAAGGGCCTAATTGCTTTAGTGAAATTTTGGGAACTAACATTAGCTCTCACCTAGGGATGCATACCCCTTGTGGGTGTGCAAATAACCCCAAAATATAAGACTAGGTGATATTCCATAGGGTCACATCGTCAAGTCTTAACATTTTACCAATAATAGTCATAAAGGCTCAATAAAATAATGGCATACTTTTAAAAAAATAGATAAGGAGGATATTAAAATGAA
Organism: Torreya grandis; assembly: GCA_037957365.1. Classification (NCBI taxonomy): domain Eukaryota; kingdom Viridiplantae; phylum Streptophyta; class Pinopsida; order Cupressales; family Taxaceae; genus Torreya; species Torreya grandis. The sequence continues at coordinate 643,141 of JARHVA010004606.1, forward strand.
CACAACAAAAAAAAAATGAATGAAAACTATACAAACCAGGCCCAAAGTAGAGGAGTGATAAAGAAATAAAATAATAGAAAGATAAAACACTATACAGTTTATATATAATATGGTACACAAGTATAGGATATGGACTCAATCAAGGAAGTGTTTTAAATGTCTGTCATTAACTAGAAACTCCAATATTTCACCATCTAATTCTCTCAAGAAAAAAGTATGCTCCCTAATCTGGCAGTCAATGTAATAGGGACCCATTCAAAAGGCATCTAGTTTTCCATGCTTGCCTTTATCTTCATGCCTGTTGTCCCAAAGTAAAACCAAATCACATAATTGGAAGGTTCATGGAGTGACCTTCCTATAAAATATTTTATTCATCTTTTCCTTCAAATTAAGGTGTCTTTCATGATCTTTTCTTTCAATTTCATCAAGCTCAATAATTTGGTTCATCTTACTTTCATAGTGTTTGATCTTCTTATCATCTTCTAGTTGTTGTATGAGCTGATAAGTTAGCAACTACAAATTTGTAGGCAAAACTGATTAAGCTCCATAAATAGGCTCAAAAAAGATTTTTCCTATATGTCTTTTAGGTTTGATCCTATTAGCCCATAAGGAAAACATTAGCTATTCACCCTTATTTTTATTTGCTTCCAAATTTCACTTGATGATCTTGAGCAAGTTTTTATTACTAAATTCTACTTGTATACTCTTGTGAGGGTTGTAATTGAAAGCATAGGTCAACTCAATCCTATAATTTTTGCATAAAACCACTAAAGGTTCAAATTTTAAGCTCATGGAATTATCTACAAGAACTTTAACAAGCACACCAAATCTATAAATAATCTAATTTAGTAAAAAATCCATTACTACCTAGTGTGTTGCTTTCTTTATAGGGATTGCCTCAACCCATTTCATGAAGTAGTCAGTTGTAACTAGTATCCATCTATGCCCAACACTTGATGAATCAATAATTTCTCTAATGAAATTCATTCCCCATTGTCTAAATGGACCTTTAATCATCATAAGATACAAGGGAAGAGAACCTAAAGCTTTCATCCTCCCAATAAAACATTGACATCTATCAAACTTTCTAACTATCTGAGCAACATCTTTAAACAATGATGACCACAAATAACCATCTATTATAATTTTATGAGCTATAAACTTAGGTACAAAATGCCCACCACATAATCCACTATATAAGTCTTCAATCAAGTTAGTAGTATGTTCTTCCAGTACACATCTTAGGAGATCCCCATCTAGATTCTTCCATGTTAGTGCATTCTTAGTCAGGAGGTATTTTTGGGAAACAAGCTTAAGATTTATTTGATTCTTGTCCAAGTTAGGGGGAAAACTTAGATTTTACAAGTAGTAAACAACATATCTATACCAAAGAGACATGTTAAATTGACTCAATGAATCATCAACATTAAAAATAGTAATTTTTACCTCAACATCTTGTAAATTAGTCTCAACCATAAGATTAGTCAAACCCATCCCTCTTACTAACTTGGTGGTCTTAATATCCATGTCATATGATTTTAACTTATTGACCCACCTACATCTCTTGATGGATACTTTAGTATGAGTTAAAATGTCCTTCAACATGGTGTGCAGGACATAGGCAATAATCTTTGAACTCAAAATATATGGCCTAATCATTTTAAGAACATTTAAAAGAGTGAAAGATTATTTTTCCATGATAGTATAGTTCAATTAAAGACCTTACATATCTTTTCTAAAGAAATATATGGCTTTCTCATGACCATCTTCATTAGTTTATAATAGGATAGTAATAATAGTATTGTATGATGCAAAAGAGAATATCTAAAATGGCTTTGTGTAATCAAATATGGCCAAAATAGGGGTATACTTTAAAACTCCTTGATGTCACTAAATGATTGCACAACCTTCTCCTCCAATTTGATGGTTTTTTCCTTTTTCAACATGGAAGTGATAGGTTGATTAATCTTTAAAAAATTAGACATAAACCTCCTTACAAAGTTAATTTGTCTAAAGAAAGATTGAATTCCTTTCTTACACTGTGGGATAAGCACTTTTTTAATGGATTCAACCCTTTTGAGGTTAATCATAACACCATACTTAGACACTATATATCCTATAAACTTGACCTTTTATACTCCAAAATGGCACTTCTTTAGATTAATTTAAATACTGAACTCCCTCCATCTAATAAACACTTTTTCTAGATGCTCCAAATGTTCTTCCCTAGTCTTGGAGTAAACAATAATGTTATCCTATTACATAATAATGAACTAGTTAATTATCCTTGCAAAAGTGATGTACATAGATTATTGTAACATTACACTAACATTCATTAAACCTAAATTCATCCTCATATATACATATGTGCCCCAAGGCATAGTGAACATAGTCTTAGACCTCTCGGATTCCTTCACCACAACCTAGTTCTAACTTAAGAAGACATCTAATGTGGACAACATTTCTAGTCTAGTGATACTTTGTAGTAGGTTCACTGTATTGGGTAGGGGATAATTATATTTTAAATAAGCTTTGTTCAAATTTTGGAAATCCACACAAAAACTAATGTCACCATTTTTCTTCCACATAGGGACTAAGTTCACTACCCATGATGAATACCTAATGGGCTAAATGATACCACCACCCCTTAGCTTCTTTAATTATTCCCTCGTATTGGTGGCCAAGATGGGGTTAATAGGAATTTGTTTCTACCTAAAAGGCTTGATATCAAGATACAATGGGATGACATGCTAAAATAAGCCTTCCCTATACACTTTCAGCTTGTAATAAGACCATTATAAATAATCATGGTACTTACTTAGCAGCTACATGTAAGCTTGTTTCTCGGTTACACTCAGGTTAGTACCTAGCCAAAACTTTTTTACATTCTCATGAGAACCCAAATTTCACTCAATCATGTCTTTTGAGATAAATGAGTCTCTTTATTTTATTCTATAAACTCCATCAAAAGATGCCTCTAGACTTACCAATCCTTTTCAGAGCATGTTTGTCTTCAAATGAATAATGTCCTTCCAAAATAAGGTTTCTTTTCCATCACAAACTTGAACCATAGATTCTAAGTCTATGAGCTAATCATGGAACTTAACCTCACAATTTAGAAACCTTCTTATTTGATCATCATCTTCAAACACCTACCAATGATGAACATCATCTAGGACTAAAGGCCTAACAAGTACCTCCACTTGATACAGATAATGAGGGATTGTATTTACAATATCAAATTAAACACCTAACCTTAAAATTCTATCAGCCTCTTCATTAAAACTTTTATCATGATAATGGAGATTAAATGCATCAAATAATTCAAACAGATCCCAAACAACATTCTAATATTATTTCAACCTTTTATTCTTGGTGGCATATGAATTGTGAACCTATTTAACCACTAACTCATAATCACCCTTTATCATCAAACTTTTGATTCCATATTCATGAACAATCCTTAAACCAAGCAAGAGTGCCTCATACTTAGTAGTATTATTCATGTAGTCAAAGGATAGATAAAAAGAAAACATAAAACATTTACCATTAGGGGCATATAAAATAACTCCATCTCCATTTCTAAGATTGGAGCAAGCCCCATCAAAGCACATTTTCCAAACCACACTTTCTTTGTTAGGTTTGATATCTAGAATAGTAGGCTATTCACTAGTATCAACAATCCCAACAAAGTTTTCAATCTCAACATCCATGTACAACACTTCATTAAGAGAATTTTTTTGATCTTTAATTACATTTAACATCTTCATCTCTCTATAAATATCGTCCATCTTACCCTTTAGTAGAATGATGGCATAAGAAAGGTCCATCTACACACTTCCACCCATGCTAACATCCCATTTAAGTGATAGCAACATCCCCCATTTAGGTAGGTAGTCTACAACTACCATGTCCATGTTTAAATACTTACCAAGATGAACTACCAATTGTACCACAAACCCCTTGACTTATTTAATAATTGGGACCTCTTGTGATTCCATGGCATAACACTTGCCAAGGCTGACTTAATCTTCACTTTGATCTCATTGAGGATACCTAGGGGCATCACATTATAAGAATCTCTAGAGTCAAAGATGTAGTTATGAATAATTAAACCATTGATTAGTAGGGTTGTATAAAATGGATCCATATTTAGCTAACTGTATACCAATGCAATCCCCAAATAGACCTCTAGAGTAGGTTCAACAACCTCTTATGATTCTTCATCACCTTTTTAGGGTGTTTAGGGTAACTCAATTTCATTTTTAGCTAATCTTTCACTATATTCTAATTATTTGAAATCCCTCTTGTTATGTTCAAGTATTTTAACAATTCAACAAGTGACACAATGATTTTCAATTGGCTTAACACTTGGGCCATATCACATATATTTTACTAAGGAAGAAGAGTATTTATTGGAAGGGTGACAACACCTTCAACTAGAATATATTCACTTAAGGTCTAAAGTGGAGTAGGCTGGGATGGATTAACATTTTTAACAATGAACTTTAAAGGCAAATTAGTTTTAGCATCATTAGTACCCTTAGGGATACTATACAACATGGGTACTCTATTCTTGGTTGGATCACCTCTAGGCTTAGGAAATTGGGAAATGGGCATTAGTTTGGAAGCCTTAGAGAATGCTATAGTTTTATTAGCATCTTTATTATCATACTTTACCTTTACATTTGTAGGGGTAGTGTCTTTACAATGAGTAGCCTGATATTTGCTTCTTAAGTGATACTCCTTCTCTTGGGCAATTGTTGCATTAATTAGTAGCTACCTATCCTCAACTAGCATAATCCCCCTACCATATTTTTTTATCTTCATGGAATGTAAGAAATAAAATCATGAATGGGAAATTCATATAGTTGTGCCATATTAACATCATAAGTAAATTCAAGAGTTGGGAAACTTACTTTCTCAACTGCACTCCAAAATTGTTCAACAGTATTAGCACTCAGTAATTCTATGGAGGTAGTCATCTCACTTTGGGGTTTTCATTATTGAACATCAAAATCTCATCACTAGATGATGCAAAATTAATTTCATCTACATCTTCATCAATTATTTTAATTGTATCACATGGGGGATCTAGGAGGAATCACTTACCACACCAATCAATATCAATGTCACAATTTGTAGCATTCACCTTAGAATTTAAAAGATCAAGCACTTCTTTTCTATCACCTCTATTTTGATTTCTTTTTGTTCTTTCTTCATGTTTAGGCCTCTTCCTTATGTCATTATCTCTATTATGGAAATCAGGCCCCCTTGGTGCTTGATTTGGATTTATATATTTATTGATCATAGCTAGTAGATACATGAAGGACCCCCTTTTCATCTTTATCCAAATTGTATGACATTTATTTGATAGTAGAGGATAAATTTTTGATAGTTTCCTCCAATTTTGATATCTTCATAGGATGTGTCTTTTTTGGATTGACCAACTTTACATTAGCCTACCTGTTCATGATATTTCCCACAACTTTTATTTTATTCTCAATTTGGATGGCCATCTTGAATACCAAGCATAGGTTAGTGGGAGCCTTGTCCCTCAAGTATTACATATCCTTCTTATCACAGGCATCATAATACTTTTTCAATCAGGTTGTATCATTGGGCTTGATGTTTTTGGGTAGTTTTATCATAGTCTTGTTGAACCAAGTGCTAAAGTCTTACACACACTCATTAATATTATTTTTGATATTTCCAAATTTAGATAAGAGAAACCTTAGATCTATCCTAGCACCATACTAAATGATAAAAACATTATTCATCTCTTTTTATGAATCAATGCATCTAGTGGGAAGGGAATTGAACCATTCTTGAGCATCTTCCTCTAGTGTATGAACAAACAAATTGATGCACACATCCTCATACTCAACCTCATAATCTTCAATAATCTTTTGAAAATCCCTCAGTTGTTGATCACCACTCACTACATTATTCCCTTGGAACTATGGAATTCATTTCCTTACTTCATTTGGGACTTCATTAGGATAGCCTTCCATTTCATCAAAATTAATAGGCTTGAATCTAAGAATGCAAAATTTAAGATGTAATAATTTGGATCCCTATGCCTCATGATTGTTTAAATGGGAGTTTCAAAAAAAATAGCAAAGGGATATGAGGGGGTGAATGAGGTGAACTTGGTAGATCAAACCTAGGAGGGGATTTAGTTGGTTGAGAAGGAGATAGAAAATAAATGGGACTATGTGTTTTAAAATAAGTAGAAGAGTTATGATAGTCCTCAATAATATGAGGATCAACAAATATTTCAAGTTTATCAAAATCTTGACAACCCTTAGAAACTAAACTTTGTCCTTCAATAGGGCTCCAAACTTGTCCCCTTTTCTTTGGATGAATACTTAAAGGAGAGACAAGTTTATTTGACTGGTCACTTTTGAAAGATGATCTCAATCCTTCTAGTTTTGCAAACAAGAAAATAATCAAAGCTAAATGTTAATAAAAATATTTAAAATAGGCACTTATCTTCTTTAAAATAGATGATAAAATGGAGTCACCACTAGAATCAAAATTTGAAGATATATTAGTTAACATGTTGATGTGATATAGGTTAAAATTAAACGTACTAAAGCTTAATGAGATAGAAAATAAAAACACTAAAAGTTTTAGAATATGTTTAAAAGAGAAAAAACACCTTCCAACATGCAATATTAATATCTCTATGCAATATACACAATAGAAGTTAGATTATCAAATAGATTAAATCTTGGCACATCCCTAGTGGAGTGTTGTGACATTAATGTCCAAGATAGTCTGATTGTAGCATAAATAGGTAGAGAACTTTAAAAATAATATTAGATCTTTGCAAGAGTCCCCAACAACACAAGTAACCATGAGTTTAATTTAGTCCCCAATAATGGCACCAATGAAATGTTGGTTCCCAATTTTACACCCCTCTAATATGGCCTTACACACTTGAATAAAATGGTAAATAATTCTGAGAACCCACTAGTATGTTTTTATATCTAGGGAAGGGTTGGGTATCAAAAAATGGACCAGACTAATAAAATGATTGAGAGACACTTAAAAATGGTATGGTCAACTCCCTACTACTTTTAGCTCTACCTAAACTAAGGTGAGAGGACCTAAGGGGTAGCTTACTCACATGGAGATATTATGTAATTCAACCTCCATGGGGATTATTCACATAAAGAGACATAGATGTGACTAGGGCACAACCAAACTTACACACTCCACTGGGGAAGGGTTATCATAAGGAATTCACAAATACACTAGGTCACATTCAAGCTACTGAAGATAGATATGTCTATGATTACAAATTTAATTTTGAATAATCTTCAAAATATAGGTTGAACGGAAAACTACAACACTAGTATTCAAAACACATGTAAATAAATGTTAGGTAAGTAATATCTTATGTATTTGTATGGAAAATAATACTCATAATATGCAAAGGATTTATTATATGCAAAGTGTGAAGAGGTAGGATAATTAAATGATTATATAAAATAGAAGGTGATGTATTGGTGGCCTTTCAAATAGTAGGGTTTCTTACGATGTTCATGAAATTATCATTAGAAAAATATGTAGAAAAGGCTCAAATACAAACTAATGGGAAATACCAAATGGTCCTTGAAAACTTAGAGCATACACTACAACTAAACTTTAAAGAAACTTTATCCTGTCAAATTTGTGGACCTAGGGTACCCTAAAAGGTCATTTAATAACACATTTTCAAATTTAAACTATGGAAATGGATTTATAACCTAGATCTATGCTCAAAAGGACAAATAGTAGTTAACATAAACCCAAATACACAATTAACAAGACTTATAAGACTTATTACTACACTTTATCAACAAGAAAGAGCAAATAACCATAAGCATTTTCATTAATTTTGAAAATAAACTTTACACACATCAATTATTCAAAAAATTTCCAAGGGGACAAACATGGTGAGTTTGATCTTTTGACAACTGAGACATATAAACATGCTCTCAAATTTTTATAATGGATGTACAACTATAACCACCTCAGTAAGGAGATAGAATCTATACACAACAGTTGATCCTAGAAAATATAGTGAAAAGGAACACCTAAAACAAATGACCAACAACAACCTTAGAATAGAGGACAAAACACCTATTTATACATTTCTAAAATTTTAACTATGGGTTTTAACTTAAAAAATTTCAAATAAAACTTTTAGCTCTACTAAGATTCTTCCAGATGGAATTTCCCTTTGCCATGCATGAGATCTTCATATATTTGAAAGAAAAATCATTGTTCTAACTACCTCTACAATGAATGATGAAGATTTAGATAAGATCATTTGATCTTTTGGTTGAAAACACATTTCACATGAGCTAAAAGGAGGATATTCATTTTAGGAGCCAAATATATTTTGTTATTATGTGCAACTACCTGGAGATTATTTTCTATTAATCAATGGCATATCTAGAATCTTCTAGGCAACTTTCCTTCCTTTATGCATGCCATGGAATATCTTGATCTTGCAATGATGATTGGAAAATATTATTGATTCATGGATGCCTAAATATCTTCCTAGGAATGGTCCATATTGATCTCATGAACTTATAATATCTTTCCCATGGAGAACTTTAGACAAATAAAGCAAATTAAAAATGCAAAACTTAGGTGAAAATAACCTTTTTTGCCCTTTTAGCTCCAATCTACTTTTTCACATATTTGCCCCTTTTGCTATTTTATCCCTTTAGAAAATTTTTATTTTTCAATACATCTTTCCTTTTGTGTAAATTTACTTTTTAATGCATTATTCCCACCATTGATCTATTGGGAAAATTTTGGCCCCACTTGCACATCTATGATTTCCCAAGTTGTAACTGACACTTATAGTCCCCCTAGAGAGCATCCCTAGGGAGGTCTTTGAATGAGCGCAAGAGGGGTTAGTAAACCTACATTGGATTATAATGTATTGAACACATATTTATCACCCTTTTAAAACTCCCCATCATATATGCTTTACCCAATATCTACACAAAGGTCATTAATTATATGGCATAAGCCCCTTTGTATTTTATACATGCTAAGAGCATGTAATATATTTATCCTACAATTTAAAATAGGATTTATGCATTTTTAAATCATCATGGTCACACTTTAGAACCATATTTGGCATATCTAGAAACCCATTCTCTGCCCTAACTTTATACTTTAGCAAAAGTGCCTTTATCTCCTTACTGTAGAAAGTCAGTGACATCATAAACATTCACCCACTATGTTATTCATAACATCCCTAGAGACTACATTATGAGATTCTAGATATGGTAACTATGGCTTCTTAATCAACCTATGCCCTATGGCTACAAAAGTGACTTTAAAATTCCTATAGATCTCATGTGGTTCATTTGAAACTTGCCTAGTCAATCCATTTATCACTAGTGAAAGCTCCATGAACTAATCTGCATAGGACCTTTGAATATGACATGTATTCCCATGTGGAATTAACCATGTCACATTATTCCTTATCTTGAAAAGTGACCTTTTCCCCTAGGACATGTGTCAATACTTCATTGGGTTTATATATTCAAAAAGTCCACTTGGGACTAGCACTGCCATATCCTTGTCTTCATAAGGAATGTTAGCGTGTCACTTGGTAGCTCTACAAGATTTATTCACTCTAATCATTCGATCTCTATTGGGATAGATCCCTTATTCCATGTAGTTGTCTTCAATTTTCTTAGAGCTTCATTTAATAATATACCATCATTACACTCCACTAATCTTGAATCCTAATGTAAGGTGAATCATCAATCCAAATTTAAAGGATCAAATTCCATTGGCTATCCATTATGGCTTAAATTTAACATTCACATGCCTATAATTTGATATTTTTGTGATCATTAATGACATCCATGAGACCATAAAATTTAATACCATAATATAAAATCACTTATTTTAATTTTGACATTCACATGATCATCAAATAGAAGCCCTAATGGATAATGGTTGAGATTAATTTTGACATATGTGCAACCATCAACAATGTTTGCATAACCATCACATTGCTTGTTCATCCCTTTTAAAATATTTCATTTTGATTTAAAAAAAACATGACGGCACCAAACTTATAGAAGATATTCAAGGAATGAAGAACATCACTTCCATATAACTCCTTTGGTCTAAGATGATTTCTAAACAAACTTATAAAAATGCACAAATGAACTGACCCATTTTTTTATACATGATGTGGAAAATGGCCCGGTCTAGTTAGACTTGTGTTATAAACTTTGCTTGATCCTTAAAAGATTTGATGATTTTATAAATATTGGACTAACTTATCCATGACCTACTATTCAGACTACATGAAACCTACTAGGATCCTTCTCTCCTTGGACTGCATATTGAATGGTAGGTAGAGGATAATGGATTGAACTAAAAGCTCCTAGTACAAGTGCTCTAAACAAACTATATGCATTTTGTCTATAATTATCCTTTTGGTCTTCAAGACTCCTATCTTCAACATCAATTTTTGTGGCCCTTTTTATTTTTAACATCTCTATGTCGGGACAATTATTTTGCAACAATTTGGTTGGGATGATTATTTTGGATATTTTGTCCAAAAAAATTTCTCAAAAACATACTCTTTTAGATTTCCTTTGCAAACATTTTGTTAAGACAATTGTTTTAGACATTTTGTCTACAATAATTTTCCCAAAGGAAAAGACTTTGCACTTTTTCCAAAAAATTTGAGCCTTTACATTTTTCCCCATCGAGAAAATACTTTTAGACATTTTATTCGAAATAATTTCCCCAAAGGATATATGGGCTTGACATTTTCCCTAAATAAAAGAGACTTGACATTTTGCTGAGATAATTTATTTCTATTAGGATTTTTGTGTGGAAAAAATGCTTGAAGGAAAAGGACCTATAGACCTTAATGCTAAGTGTAAAACAAAGGGACCAAGCTTTATTTGGACCATGCTAACAAATGAAGTGGACCATGTGCATTATCTAGACCATGTAGATAAAATAAAAGGGACCAAACATGAACCTTTTTTACTAAGGTTTGGTCATGTTAATAAACATGACCAAGCCTTAGTATAAAAAATACAACTAAATCCATAGTATATTAAAATGTTTATGCCTAAGATTGCTTCTAAATCAGGGGGTCTAGGTTAGGGAAATTAGAATGATGGTTTCTCAAAGTGTATAGACATGAACTCATTTGGATTTTTGACAAAGAAAAGGCACTTGAAAACTAGAATTGGGTAAGAAGAAATTGAAAAATAGAATTGGGAAAGAAACTCAATATTTACACTTGATAAGGGCCCAATTTCTTTAGTGTATTTTGTGTACTAACACTTTCATGCCTCTTCATTTATTTATTCTCCTTTTATATTTTTATTACTTCTTATCTCACCTTGGTCTTGTGTTGCCTTGTTTGATTTTGATTACTTTTCTGTGTTTAATAACATCTTGATGGTCCACATAGATCTTGATTATTTATATCTTGATTTCATGTTATTAAGTTGTTATTTTTTTATTTTTAAACATTTTTGTTCCTACTTAAGTCTTAATTATTCATTTCTTTATTTTAATTTTGGTTCATTTATGTTTATCTTTTTATTTACCTTTGATTTTTTATTTAAATGTAAATAGCTATAACTCTAATTTCAGTCATTATTTCACCATTATCCTTAGTTATATGTATTCAAATTTGAACTGGCTCTGTGCACTATAAATGTCATATCATTATGAGTTCTTTATACTCATGATGCCTAATTTATTTTACTGTATCAAGAAATTTATGATCTATACTCAAGTCTTAATGTCAACATAGCTCTAATGAATATGTCTCAATATCACTATGCATAAACTAAGCTCAATAGGTTTAGTACATTACTCTATGCTTAAATGTGCATCTCTTCACATACATCACATGTTTAATCAACCTCTGGTTAGTTTTATTCATCCATCATTCTATTCCATCCTAATTCTAGGTGAACTACATTATTTTGAAGTCCATTTGGACTATGTAGGTAGCACTTAGATACATGACATATCTCAAGTCATATCAACCATCTTTATTCTTCTTTTCATCTCTTTCATCAATTTGTACTTTCTCATATGCCTAGTTTTTTTGTGGCTTTTTCTAATCCATTACACCATTACATCTATGTTCATTCCCACTCACTTTAATCTATGTTTTAGGTTATATATTTGAGCTAATTACTTTCCAATTTACCCATGCAAGGTAATCCCATCTAAACCAAGTCACAAAATTAAATCATCCCTATAGGGTAAGGTCATTATTTATTATTTATCAATTATCAAAATTAACCCTACTAGGGAAAAATTGTCTTAACACAATAAAATATACTCTAATGAGGCACTTCTTATTATCTCTTTATGGAGACCACATTCTCTTTTTCCTCTAATTATAATCTCTCCACACCTTTTCCCATGATGGCAATGTTTTAGTATGCAACTTACCTTAGGATTGATCAATCCCATAAATGCACATCTTGTACTCTTAAATTGGGTACATTCAAAGTGTGTCCCTTACATTTATAGATTAAAATCTTCCCATCCCCATATCTTTATGGCCCATTATACCTCTATTTTATCATTAATGGTGTCCACATGTGTAATCATTATCTCATCAGGATGTGATCTATTTCACAAGATAATCTCTCATTGTCCCTCTCTTTTTGAGAGTCCATATTTCTCTTTTATCCTAGTATGTTCTCTCAAGGGGGCATCATGAGTCATTTCTATTTTCTTCTTAATAACTCTTTTCTTTGAAAAGACATTACTTTTCCTGAATGTCTTGTTAAACCTTCTCAAATAGGGGCAAAATGTATAAATCCAATTCCTAACACCATTTGTGTTGAAATTGTCAATCTTACTTGAATTAGACTCAAATGCCTAATTTAGGTCAAAATCACTCAAAACATGCTAAATGTTTCAAACTTATCATATATAAGTGTCTATTTAGGCTAATGTATCCCTAAATGGGGTAATGCATTTTATGTGATTCCTAATTTTGATCAATTAATTTCAAGTCAAAATGATAATTTTGCCTTTTTATGCTCAGGATCACTGTTTACTTCTAATCCATTAGTACATGTCACGTACCTTTGTTATTTTAGTTTGGCAACATCCTAAATGGGAATATGGTTCCAATACTTCTAACATAACCTTCCAATTCTTCTTGAGTCAAATTATGACCCAGTAATATGACTTTTTGACCATTTTGATTAATTGAGAGACAATTTCCAAAGAATTTCACAAATATTAATTAATCTTATTTAAGGATAATTAATTTGAATCAAAATCTTAAGTGAATTTTCCATGGATGTTATTGATTATTTCAATATTGGAAATTGATTCCCAATATCTGCATTACTTAGTGACATCATCTATGGGGTGGCATCCATAAGCCATAAATGCATAAAATATATGAATTATGGGCACCCATGTCTAATTAATGCCCCTTCCTCCAAAATCATTATGAGGATATTTATGGATTTAATTCCAAATATTAGATTAATCTATGGCACACATCTCAATCTTGAGATGTATGGCCATGGTTGATCTTAGACCATTTCCAAAATCTATAAATAGAAGGGCATAGAACACCATTTATTAAGCTAAAAAATTGTATAGTTATAATGCATAATTGTCTCCACATCTTTTTGTGTTGATAATTTGTGTTATTTTCAAGCTTCATTTGATATGTTATATTAGACATTTCTTCTATTAAGCCTAGGTTATGCATAGTGTTCTTGAGGCAATGGAGGAGAAAAGAAACATTTTTGACAAAGACAAGAGCACTATATTAATAGGATAAAATTCTTGGAGCTACTTTTGGGTGGTGGAATTGATTTGGGAAGGTAACTAGTATTGATTTATTTCAATTTGTCTTTCATTATCATTAGCAAACTGTTAAGGTGTGGAGCTAAAAGCTTCATCAAAGGAGTGTTTTGCAAAGTTGCAGCAGTTACACAGTCACCGGCGTTGGTCAGGAGTGACCAACGTCGATCAGGAGCAGTTCAAGAGATGTCAACATCGGCAGGAATTGGTTGACATCAGTCACAGGCAAATAGGCAGGAATCGATGTTGGTTACCTATGTGTCCAAAAAGCTATTTCCATGGATAGAATTGAGTGTTTGCATAATGGGATTAAGTCATAGTCTTAAGTCCGCATATCTATTATTAGTAAGATTGTTTAGAGCCCTTGTTTAAGAGGCATAACTATTGGTTATAAATGCATGCTCATGTTTCCTAATTATTATATAATAGGATAATTCTTCTTAGCTTATTGTATTGTAGAGTGTTGAGCAGTACAAAATTGTATATGTGAATCATCCCAAGTTGTTGGAGTTGATTGTAATTGAGAGAGAGAGCTCTTGAGGGAAAGAGATCTAGAAAGAGATCTATACATCTGAGAGAGGTGTGGAAGAAAATAAGTTTCTTTAATTGTATTCCTTCTGTAAAGAGTTTAATACAAGTTTTCAGGGTGGATTCTTGTATCTCTTATTCTTTGCTATTTATCACTCTAGTTACTTATCATTCTGGTTAATTCCACATTTTATTGTTTTCATATTGTAATCAGCATTATTGGTTGATCCCCATCAAATGGTATCAGAGCGAGGTTGGATGTTCTCAGAGCAAGTTTGAGTAACAGATGGCCTAGATCTGGTTAGTGGTTTGTTGATTATAGGTTACTCACAGGGGTTTCTAATTGAGTGGGAGTATAGCAACAGCAGAAGAAGGTAAGCTGAGAATGAAGAAATTTAGGCACAGGATTAACACCACAAGGAGTGTGGTGGGTAGTCTTCAAGATTGAGCTTGAAGAGGAATACAAGCTAGGATGCAGATTAGACAAAGTACTAGTATGGGTATAGGTGCAACTATTTATCTCCAAGTGGGATATTGTTAGGGTGTGGAGCTAAAAGCTTCACCTTGATGCAAATAGAAGGAGGATGCTGAGTATGTAATCACCGGCATCGGCAAGCCACAACTGACATCAATTAGGGATCAGTGTATAACAACTGACATTGATAGGGATCGACCATCATCGGTCACCTCTAGGCAGACAAGGACTGATGTTGATCATCTATGGTGATTCCAGAACTGCTATTGACGAATAGTCAGTCAAGTGAATGGAGAGTTTGCATGATAAAGACTAGTTTGAGTCTTTGAGTTGCTTGTCTAAATTAGTGTATACATGAGATCTATATAATAGACTCATGGGATATATTTTTAAGTGTAGAACTTGGAGAGTTCTTCCCATGGTAGAATCAAGTAGGATTCTTCATGTATGTAAGATCAGGTTTGATATGTAGGGTGTTGCTAGATCATGGTGGAGATCTACATGTGATAAGTAAGATCAGGTTGGTCTACAAGGGTGTGTATATGCAAGGGTAAAAAGGAGATTGGCAGGGGAGCAAGATCCAATGTGATAGCAATACATCAAGGAGTAGAATCATGGTGAGATCTACTTGGAGTACTGGTTCGTACTCAGTTGTACTGGACATACAATGAGGTGAACAACAGCTTGTGTTAGCTGTGTGTTGTGACCTATTGAGAGGAGATTACTCAGGAGGAAAGATTACTAGGAGCCTTTGAGGAGGAAGCCTCACAGAGGTGGAAGAAGAGTGTGATCTCTTTATTGTAATTTCCTTTGTAATGAGTTGAATACAATTGTGTGTTGCCTCTCATATTCTGTGTGTTTTCTCATTGATAGTTATTTATTCTTCTAGTTCTTTCCACATCTTAAGTTGCTTATACAATGGTAATCATGTGTTCTCTTAAATTTGACAAGTTGTGTCAGAGCTTTGGGGAACTTAGGTCCTGTCAAATGGTATCAGAGCTACTCTTGGGTGGTGGAATTGATTTGGGAAGGTAACTAGTATTGATTTCTTTCAATTTGTCTTTCATTATCATTAGCAAACCCTAAATTAATAGGTTGTATTTGTTTATTGATTTTTTTATGAATTTTCATGGATTTATTGACTAATTCTTGACTAACAACCTTTTTAATCCATCCTAAAATCTACTTTTCCTACAAATTATTGTGTTATATGTTTCACCTACATGACTATGAGTTAATGTGTGTGTTTAAAAAAGACTAGTCTTAACATTATAAATTCTAAATGTTTACCTTCCATTTCAATAAATTATATTGGTTTTGTGTTTATGTATCATTCAATTACCATTTCAGATAATAGATTATAGGTGTGTTTACTTTAATGTAGCTTCAATTCTAGCAAACTAGTTTAGAAGTGTGTTTATCTTCCAAATCAATTTCAATTCAATAAGTGTGTTTTTTTCATATTTAATAAATTATATTTTAATTATATAGAGTAGATAATAATCTTAGAGTAAATTATATACAAACCACCCCAAAATCAAAAATTTTAGTTATTACCCTTTGCATATCATAGTACAGGCATTAGTTGGACACTCCCTAGAATGACATGACATATATCAATAAAATGAAGAGGACACAATGACCATCATTATTTTTGGCACTATTTTTTGGTATTTTATAAGTGTTAATATGTATAAAAATTCTAAAATTGATAGTTAATTAAGATGTATTTCCCATAACTCAATAAATTTATAAATAGATAAATATATTCAAAGGGAAGATGCATTCCTAAGACTCCCTAAAAAAATAACTAATAGTAGGTTACAAGAAGAAATTGTGATAGAAGACCTTATAAGAAAACAAATTTAGATTATTTAGGAGAACCACAATTAGACTCACCTAAACTTTGGGAACATTCCCTAGAGGTAGTTCATCCTTCCAAAAGAAGTGACTAAGGCTAAAAAATATTATAAACTAGAGTAATGGATCTAAATAAAGTAGCCTTATAGGCACTTTTGATGATTAACCACCTCCCATAATAACTCTTTTCAACATTCATTGGTAATAAATGGGAGGAAACATAGGAAACATAATAAATCCATAAAATAGGGATGAAAAAAGTAGAGCTCAACTAGTAAGCAGAACCTTTACCTACCCTATTGTCTTAGATCAATATTAAAATTCTATAATGAAGAATATATTCCCATCCATACTGCCTAAGTTGATTTTCCATAAAATACCCTAACCAATTTCTATTTTATTTCAAATTATCATGTCAAACCTATAATTATAAAAGTGATAATCACAAATTCAAATTGTTTCCTTCTGCATTCAAAGATTTAGCCATGAGTTAGTTTATGGGCTTACATAAAATTTCTATTCATACATGGGATGAAATTGAAAATGTATTCTTGGATAAATATTAGGATTACTATATGGTATGGGATAGAAAATAATAATTATTTTATATAAAACATGGGGAAGATGAAAAAATGGAAGATTATCTTGATTATTTCCTATTTGTACTTAAAAGTTGTGGATATGAATTGGATGAAGATCTAATAAAAATGATTTTATTGAAGTTATTATATGATTATACTTGATACTCCTTGAACCTAATTGAGAAATGACATATATATAAACTTGGTATCAATGATATTGATGAACTATGTAGGAACTACTCAAGAACACGAACTAATATTAGAATGTTGAAAATAGAAACAAGAAGCAATGATGTAGGATAACTCATGGAATAGTTTTCAAATATTAAAATAGATATATTGGTTTAACTAAAAACCAAATTATATGTCATACAAGCCAAATGTGATGCCACTAGTGAACCTTTGTCAATATAGTACCCAAAATGTAGATTGAGACATGTTATCTAAGACTACCCTCGTGATATTACTAAATTGTGTGGTATTTGTGATGAAAATGACTAAAAATAAATTAAAACAAATTACCCAACCTATAGAAGATATCAATTACATTTAAAAAATACAAGGGAAAAACTTCCCTTATAATCAAAACCTAAATCACTTTTTTCCTAGATCTCTTTCCAATATATAGATGATGCCATGGACTAAACCAACACCTACACAAACATTGAGACCACAAACTTGGTCTCCATACTAATGGAAATCACCATATCCATGGGTTTCATATCAAAATAAACAATCATGGATTCCATAAACAAATCAACAAGAGGTAGCTCAATAGGCATTCAATCAATAAAGGAGGTTTCCACCTCAATAGGTTATATTGCCTACACCTACTAGTCATCCTCAACAAGATGAAAAAGAAAATAAAATATAAACTAAGTTTTAAAATAATATAAAACCTTATATATCTAATCCAATAAAATCATATCTACTTTGCCTAGATCTACTTTAATCATTAGATCTACTTTGCCTAGATCTACTTTAATCATTAT
Source organism: Torreya grandis (assembly GCA_037957365.1). Lineage (NCBI taxonomy): Eukaryota > Viridiplantae > Streptophyta > Pinopsida > Cupressales > Taxaceae > Torreya > Torreya grandis. Next base: position 661,428 of record JARHVA010004606.1, read on the forward strand.
ATTAAAACTTACATCTAAAACTTTATGCTAAGTCTCTTTATTCTTGAAACCCACCTAGTCTACTCCATTGCTCATAGAGACTAATTAAATACCTGAGCACTTTATTATGTTTTAAAACTTAGCTTAAAAGTTTTATCCTAAAGTTTTAATTGTATTTATTAGTACAATTAAAACCTTAGTCCAAAACTCTTATCCTAAGTTTTTTATGTTACCTGAACACTTACTTTTTTATTTTATTGTCTATAGGGATGGACCAATTGCATTCAACTTCATAGATCAATATCTATTGGAACATGTTAAAGTTATCATCAAAGATCTAACAGTGTAGGGCAAGGTCAAATTTTCAAAGGTACCATGAATGAACTTTTAAGTTCTAAGTGGAATGATCTTGGTGACTTAGCCTAAGGTAAAGGTTCACATTCAACCTGACTATAACAAGTGGATAATAATAAATAGCATGCATTGTTCCAATCAAAGTAGATCTAATGATGTGTAACAAAGTTAATAAGTCAAACACCCTATAGGAAGTAGATCAGCCTATCATGTTCAACCTTCTAGATTAAGATCAATGGATTACATTGATCCATACAAATTAGATCTAATGGTGTAAGATGGAGAAAAAAATTTCAATGAGCCTAGAATGAACATGGTCATGACATGTGTCATAACCATAGTAAATCAAACAAATACTGACCTATAGCATTTAACCTCTTAGATCATGATCAATGGTGAGTAAAACATGGATTTTTCAATAAGTCCAAATCCAATCAAAAGATGCCATGTGGTGTAAAGATGTTAAATGGTGGCATGTGTTAATAAAAATCATAAAAATCCTACAAATATGCCATATGGGACAATCTCATGAAGATCATTTGAATATCAATGGTTCATGATAATTCAAATCTAAAAGACTCATTTGAATATCAATAGAGCATATTTAATATAGTTCTAAGTTTACACAAGGTGTTGACATGTGTCTTGAAAGTGACAAATAGTCATTTTTTAAAATTTAATAAGTTTTGTGACATGATGGTGCCATATAAGCAAGATATGATAGATTTTGAGCTCTTGGGGACTATATAAGGAAAATGTATAAATACATGATCCAAAGGAAATCTAAGTCATGAATCTGATATATTTTGAATCACTTGCCACCATTAAAGCTCTGTGCAAGCCTATTTGAACATCAAAAAGCCTTAGGAATATATGAAAGCCCTAATTTGTTCCTATTTTCACTATGATTAATCCAAGGAAAATTGAATTGTTATCTATGAAAGGATAATTCAATCAATATTTCAACTATAGTCCACCAATAAATAATTTGATAAAAATCATGGTAATGGTAACTCAAAAGGGTGTCTCAAAGGAGGATGTGGAGCTATATCTAACCTTAGATGCTGAGGGATGAGTGTTTAGGGACATAAAATTCATTTATAATGATTTGAACATTTGATAAAAATAATTATTAAAATTTTTTTTGGATCATCAAGAATCATCTAGCCATTACTTAGGAAAAGGAGAAAAAACTATCAACCAATAGACTATACAATGATATAGTAACAATCCAAATGATGGGTCTTCATTATGTAGTTAAAAAGCTTGAGGTAATTCACTGCATTAACATTATTACTCTTATTTTCAAAGAAACTAAAATAGATAAGGGAATGATAATTAATGAACACAATTTAAGAAAGGTTGCATATATTTCTACCATGGCATTTGAATCATATTACAAGCTTCCCCCACCTTAAATTAGCCTAACCTCAGTCAATACCTAGGCTAAAGAACATGATTTGAATGACACCTTGGCCATGTGGTTATACTCTAAGGACTAGGTCTTTTCAGACTCCAGTAAGAACATCCCCATTAGCCAATTTAGACCAGGGGTAAGAATGATTATGACAATGTTAAATAGATTATGTAAAAACCCAACCATAGTGTATGTAGACCTAGTATGGGTGCCAATTGTCTAATTCATTATTGAATAAGTAATTTCTCCCCCTTTAGGTGAGATCATTAGTATTTATTTAAGTAGGTAGATTTATGCAATTAGGTAGAAAAATAAAACCCAATTTTTCATGATGTCATATCTCTTAGATGCTCTTTGTCCTACTACCAAGATCCCAAACTAGAGGGAATGGTCACCTAGTGGAACATAGAATATCTCATAATATTAATCCAAAACTCACATATATAAATATAGAGATCACATTCAATCATATGTGACTATATTTACCCTACCCTAAGTGAAGCCATAACTGAAATTCCATTGTCAAGAGTTAGCCCACTAATTAGAAAATCTATTAAATTTAGGGGTGATATCTGGTTATATCTAGACTGTATGGTTATAAGGATTAAGGTAACATAAATTTCTCCTCTCGGACTACCTATTCATATCCCTGATAACCTAGCTGAGCAAGAAGTTGTATATCAACTATTTCATGGTGTAGATGGTCTCTATAAGACCAAGAGAAAAAGCCTCCTCCAAAACTTCCCTATGATAGTTGGGAATACCATTTTCAAGAAATGGGACAACATTGAGGTAGCATTCAATAAAAATACATTTTTCATTTTTCAAATAGATGAACTCAAATAGTGGGATCATTATGGAAGGGTCAAGGAACATTTGAAATCCAAATAAATGTTAAATGTGCCTTATGAACATAAGCTTGGTGCCTATCACCCTATATACACCAAGGCATCATCCTATTTTGAAGTCACCAAGATATTAAAAGAGCATAATGTTAGACTTGAGCCTAGGATAGAAATAAATTAGAAATAGGATGACAGATGGCAGCTAGGGCTAGATAATATAATTTTCTAAGTAGTACACCTGCCAAACCTCCACTAGCTCAACTATAAGTAGATCCAAAAATGAATAAATGCCTAAAGTCCAAATTGAATATAGACCAAAATAAATAATACCTAATGAGGTTGTTTATTCCTCATTAAAGGCAAAGGAACAAAGATCACCTTTAGAGGAGATTCACATGGTAATCCTAGACCCCAATGAGTGTATGGAGGATGCATTGAGAATGTTATCCAACACTTATGAATCAGATGATGATGAAGAAGCTTAGGTTGAATAAATAAAGGAATAAAAAGGTAAACAATTATTCGACTTAGTTCCTATTGACATTCCCAAGAGGAAGGTTGAGTTGGCCATTGTTCCAAAGCTAAGAGACCCAAAGTGACTTTCACTCCTCCTTTGAGTGAATTCAATCTATTTAGTGAAGAAAACATCATTTATGGTCTAACTATTCTATAATGGTTCATATATGGACTTAAATTACAAAGAGTTCCTACTATGCATAATCTTTGGGCTATGGTGAAGACCACCAACATCCCCTAGAGCAAGAAATGAAGCCATGGATTATGGATTTACAAGAGGAAGATAAAATAATATTGGATACTCCAGTTCAATCAAGTCAAGAAAAAATAGAAGTCCCTATCCCATAGGTAACTCAATCTAAAATTGGTGTCAGGTTTGACCCAAATACTATTGGCTTGATGAGGGTGATAGAGAAAAATATCATGATAGGTGGTGAATAAATAACATACCAAAAATTTGAACCTTTGGCTAGTTTGACTCAAGTAGGAGAATAGAAACCTCGAGAAGATCTAATTTTTGAAGATGTCTTGGAGTTGGTCAAGGCAAAAATAGAACAATTGAAGGCTACCATTAAGGGATTGAAACAACAAAGGAAGAACTTGCAGAATAAGTCTATCCTATCTATCTCATAGGTTATGATTGACATGTTTAAATCTTCCTTACATGATATGTTCAATTATTTAAAATTAATAAAGTCCAAGCAGGGTGTGGTGAACCAAAAAAATACTATGGTCATGAATCTAGTTCACTAATGGAAGATTTCAAGAAACAAAGTAGAATATTTTATCAATATTTTGTCATAAGATCAAATCCATGGTTTTAAAATAGTCAACTTGGCTCATTTGAATATGACCATGTTAGTATTGATAGACAAGATCAAAATCTTGAGTAAATGATCCAAAATCCTAGAAGATCTTTTTGAACATGACAAGCAAGTATAAAACCAGACGGAGCATGTATTGGGGAGCATAATCAAGGATCCCACTACACTCAACCCAATTGGTCTAATAATTGATGATTATATCAAGATATATCCACCCAAGTCATGAATGAAGTGAAAAATTAGAGCCAAAGAAAGATAGGATATGATAACACAAAGATCATGGACATGATCTTTACTATAGAAGAGAAGATTGCAAAGGCTAAGAGCATTAAGGAAGCAATAGAAAGGGCTGATAAAGATCTCAAAAGCTTGGTATATCAAGAAGATGAACTCTTCATGGAGCCTATTGTCAATATAAAGTTAATTTATGATTAACATGAAAGAGTAATGAAGATCTTTAAGTAAAAATAGGGGACTATTGTAGAAGTAAAAGGGCCTCAAAGTTGAATTATTTAACTTAAGTATATTATTTTATAACTTGACATGTACATTTTTTTAAAGAAAATATTCTTTTGTAAAGTCATATTCAACTTATAAATCACATCGCCTAAAGGTCAGTTCATTAGGAGATGTCAAAATTCTATAACTCTATAAAAGGATAGTTGTCCTTAATACTTAAAAATGTCATTGGACATGACTAACTGACATACTCCCTTAATATTATATATAAGGGGTATTGTCATTTGTAATAAGAGAGGGAGTTTTGAGTAAAAGAAACTTTTGCTAATTTTGGAGAAATTAATGCAAGTAGAGAATTCTAAATATATTATCTCATTTGTTTGTGTGAATTTTTATTATAGATTCTCTCTCACTTGTTTGGTTTCAATTTTAGATTTGAATGGTTCTTATGAATTCTAGATGTACACTTTATAATGCAAAGCTATCAATTCGTGTTATTACTAGAATGATTGAAAGTTCTTAGGTTAATTTCATTTTATGTGTTCTTCTTGTAGATGTGTTAATGTTATTTGCTTGTAGGGGTAAATCATTAAAGTCAATTTGATTCTTATTTGCATTATTTTCACCTCTTTAGATGTTTTCCTGATGTGCGGTAGGATTTGATTTTATGCTATTTCATGTTATACATTGGTTTTAAATGCATATTTGGATGATATTTGAACTTTGTCATTATGTCTTGAATAAAGATCAGCAAAATCAATATATTCCTTCTCTACACTACCCTTCCTTTTACTTATTTTTTGACCAATTCACTTTAGATTAGTTTTCATTATAAATATCCATTTTAGACTTAGTTATTTGAGCATAATCCATTTCACTTAGTTTAGCATAATTTCACTTTCACAAAGATAGCTATTAATCCATGATTGTTCCCAACAACCAACCATTATAATTTTTTTGAAATAATTCATTCATTATGTTGTTATTCCATCAAATATATCAAGATATTACAACATGCAACTCATGCATTGGGTTCTTTGAATCCATAAATTAGTAGTGTTTCCTAAACACTCAAAACCACATATGATACACTTTTAGGAATCAATAGGAAATGCATTTTTTTGGCATTACGAGGGATTTTAGCTAAATCTTTGTGAATTTGTAGTGTCTTTTCTCATTTTGGTGAATTTTATTCAAAGATCAGTGAATTTTTTGCATATTTGTGTTATTCTTAGCTTAATTGTGTAAAGATCACTTAAATTCATGGTTTCAGACCAATATTTAAGATTATTTAGCTAAATATTGTCATCCTTTGAAGATTCTTGGTAAATATTTGTAAAGGTAGCTTAAGCTTTGTAATTTTTCCAAGTTCAAGGTTGGTGATGACAAATTTGTTCAAAGATTGATTGATTCTTTGTAAATATAGGTTTATTTGAACTTATATGTGTAAATATCATTAATATTGTCAAGTTTAGATAAATTTTTGAGCTTATTAAATCAAAAATAGTTGTCTTTTGAAGATATTTATATAAATTTGTGTAAAGTTTGCCTAACTTAGGTATCTTAAACATGCAAAACTACTTCTAGGTAAGAATTGGATAGCTATTTTCAAGAATTTAACTAAATATCATTCATCTTTTCAAATATAAGTTTTTTAAGTTATATTTTGAATAAAACTCAAGGTTTATAAGTTGGAACTACCAAGAATTAATACTAGGTCATGATTTAAATCAAAGTTACCTCTTTTTTCATTATAAGTTCATAGGAGAGTAAGAGAAGACAAAGGTAAGTAAAGGGTTTCTAAATCTTAGACTACTTCACCTATTAGTGGTACTCATGCATTCAATCCTTATCAAGTTATGGATTGGTTAGGTAGATATTCCATGAATGTGCTTGGTTAGGTGCATGACCTGCTTCAAAATCCTAAGAAATATTTACCATCTTTCAGTCCTAATGGTGTTGTCATTGTTGAAGAGCATATTAAATATTTCAAATCTACTTTAATATTTTTGAATGTAGTTCATGAAGATGTAGCATGTATATTATTTCCATTTACTTTCAAATATGTTACATATGAGTGGTTCCTCAACTTTCCTAAGAGCTAGATCACTAGTTGGAATTATTTTAATAGAATTTTTATTGATCAATTTGGTATGATCATTAGTCCTTACATTCTTTATCAATAATTAACCATAGTTAAAAGAGATTCTAGTGAGACAATTAGAGCCTTTAACACTAGATTCTAGAGAATTTTCAATAGAACCATAACTCCTTATAGACCTGATGAGGCCTTGGATTTAAAAATTTACAAGGATGCTTTGGACCCCATGACTTTTGTGTATTTTAAAAGTTCTGTTAGAGTTATAAACACACTAGGCTTGGCCTATGATGAAGCTATAACTATCAATGATCAAATGCAACCTTAGGTTCAAATTACATATGTCATTCCCAATCTTAATCCTAATTTTATGAACTGAATGTCATTCTTAATAATAATCAAAATGTGCTTGCTTTAAATTAGACTCTAATCTTGAACCAATTCTCATTAAGCCATGCTCATCCTAACTAAAATCTATGATTCTTAAATAATGCTAAAATTGGATTTGATCCATAGGAACAAAGAGCTTTGATGTTGAATACTAATAATAGTAATCAAATTCATTGCTTAGAGGCACCAAAGAATAAGAATGAATCCATACTCAAAATGGTTCAAAATTTGAGCACTGACTTCCTTCAATTGCATAAACAAGTAGGCAATACTGGGGATAACTCTAATATGAATTACTCTTATTCAAGGTTCAACAAACCTAATAACTAATTTCACAATGGTAATAATAGAAAAAATAATAATGAGTCATCATCAAGTAAGAATAACCCTAATATTAATATTTGTGATGTAGCACTAAATGAATATAGTAGGGTTCACAATAATTCAAAGCATGGTGAGTTAGATTGTATTGAATTTTTTAATGCTTTTAAAATATTTTAGGATGAGTTAAATACACTTGAAGTTGGACCTAATAGAGATAATTCTGTAGGTACATCTAGATCTTCCAAGTCATCTAAATCTGCTAATATAACCCTAATGGTGGAGACATTTGATTTATAATTCCAAGAGGAGAATGATCCTAAAGATACCCCAAAAGAGGTGCATGCTTTCCAAAAGTACCTAAAGAACAATTATACTTTGAGGAGCATGGAATAGAAGTAACCTTTGACAATTTCAACTCCACCAAATAATTTTGACACTCCTAATCTTACAGCTAACAACAATCTTGAGCCTCCAAAGGGAAGTACTTATAAACATAATGTTAATTCATTTAGTACTTATACTAGGGGTGGGTACAATATAGTTGAGGACATGAAAAGGATTAAGGCTAACATCACACTTCATGAGCTAACTTAAATAACTGAGAAAATGGATTTATTACTTGAATATTTATCCAAGAAACCTAGTAAGTCACCCAAGGCTACAAATGTCAATGTTGTTATATAAAAGAACAAGGTAGATGTTCCATGTTTATTGCTAATAGTTAGAATTTTTGGTAAGAATTTAAAAAACTATTTTATAGATTTAGGGGCCTCTACTAATATCATGCCTAAACATATTTGTGAGCAACTAGGTTTGACTCTAATTAAATCTGATAGGGTTGTTATTCAATTAGATAAATCTAGGGTGAAATTAATTAGAGAATTATTGAATGTTCACTTGTAGCTTCTATCTAAGCCAATGATACAATAATTTATAGACATCCAAGTAGTGGATATTATTGATTCTTATAGAATGATACTCAACAGTGATTGGACTAAGTCTTTAAATGGTTACATGTCTACTAACTCTTTGCATATATTTCTTCCATCGAAGGGAGTCCCAAATCATATTCAAATTGAAAGAGAACCCAAGATGAAACATATGATCACTGAGTACAATGGAATAAATGAAAGGGTCAACATGGCCAGTTCTGAGTTAGGAGTTTACACTCTTGACACTTTCAAGGTATGTAACTCTAAAAATACTCATGTTATGCCTGGAATATGGAAATTATATTTTGATGGTGCAAGATGCAAGTATAGTTATGGTGTAGGAATTTTTATAATTAATACCCTTGGGAAATAATTTATTACTTCTTATAGACTTCAATTTCCATGCACTAATAACTTGGTGAGAATGAGGCTCTAATCTTAGGTTTATAATTTCCATCAATCATAAGGTCAAAGAACTACTAGTATATGGTGACTTAGAACTAGTAGTTAATTAAGTTAGAAGTAAGTACTAGTGAAAATTATCTTACCTTAATAAATATAAGTTTAGATTTTGGGACCTAATAGAGTTTTTTGATGCTTTTAACATTGTCTCAATTCATATGGAAGAGAATAAAATTGCTAATGAACTAGCCTTAGCTATAGCTAATCTCATGCCTAATCAAGACTCTAAACTAGGAAACCTTAGTGTTGAGTTAATTTCATATCCCTCAATCCCTGATAATATCAACCATTTACAAGTATTTAGTGATGACCAACAAATTTTAGACTTTATGAATAGTTTAGGAGTATTTGAGTCTCACATCATTGATGAGGTCAATGAAAATGCTCTTGATGAAATTAGTATTGATGAGATAATTATGAAAATAAGCAAAAATAAAATTCCCAAAGGAATGATTTCTCTAGAAATATTATTTGACATGGATAAATTAGCTAAAAATTTCAAAGTTCCCAAGGTAAATAGGAAATATTACAATGCAGTTGACCTAAGAACTCAAGGCCAACCCCAGCTAGTGAATATTGGTATTGCTTGCACTAATGAAGAGTTGAGAAAAGATAAAGAATTATTAGCCAAATATAAATATTTAATAGTAGGGTATTATGATGACTTAAATATCTTTGATCCTAGATTCATAACTCATACCATGCCTTTAAAAAAAGCTTTCAATCCTTTTAGGCAGAAATAAAGATCTATCAACCCTATGCTAGAACCTTTGATATTCAAAGAGGTCAAGAAGCTATTGGATTTAAATATAGTATTTTCCATTAGACACTCCACTTGGGTAGCTAACTTAGTTCCAATCAAGAAGAAGAATGGAGAAATTAGATTGTGCATAAACTTTAGAAATATGAATAGAGCATCTAAAAAAGACAATTATCCTTTACCTTCACTTGATCAAGTTATTCAAATTGTTAGTGGTTTTGTAATGATTTATTTTCTTGATGGTTTTTTAGGTTATAACCAAGTGCTTGTGAACAAGGAAGATAGATTAGATACTACATTCACAACCAAGTGGGGTACTTTTACCTAGAAAAGGATTCCCTTTGGACTAATAAATGTAGGTGTAACTTTCTAGAGATATATGAACCACACTTTCCAAGGGCTGATAGGTAAGTGCATTATCATTTATAAGTATGACCTAACTATCTTTTCAAAAAATAGAGAGGATCACATCATGCACTTACATGTATTTGAAAGGTGTAGAAGGTATGAAATTTATCTCAATCCCAGGAAGATCATTTTTTGTGTCACGAAAGAAAATCCTTAGGACATTTTATAACTAAGAGGGGATTTATATAAACCCTAATAGAGTAGATTCCATATCTAAAATACAACCCCCTAATAGTAGAGAAGAATTAAAATCTTTCTTTTAGAAAATTAACTTTGTAAGAAAGTTTTTTTTTTGTTTTGTAGAAATTGTGAGACCATTGAATGATATGTTGAATAAAGATTCCAAGATCACATGGAATGAAGAAACTAGAAAGGAATTCAAGGATGTAAAATAAGAAATAGTGTAGGTACCAGTGTTGATAAGTCCTAATTTTTGAAAATATTTCTATCTGTATTATTTTTCTTCTAACCATACAATTGTAGTTGTTCTAACTTAGAAAATAGATGGATGTGATCATCCTATTGCATTCATGAGCACCAATTTTAAAAATTTTGAGTCAAAATTTTCCCTAATTGATAAGTAGGCATGTGATTTAGTTAAGGAAGTGAAAAAATTTAGGCACTATATTCTTAGATATAAGGTGCATGCAATACTACTATACCCTACCATTAAGCTCATGCTTAGCCAATGTGAATTAGGGGAAATAAGAGGTAAATGGATGTCTATACTTCAATAATATGATCTGTAAATTAATACTACCAAGTTGGTAAGGTGTCAAGGATTAATTTAGTTAATTACTAACACCCATCCCAGATTAAGTGTCATATAGGTGGAGCAATAGAGTTTTCAACCCAATGATTGGCATGATTCAAATGTTCATTTTTCAATCAACGGTACTTATCCTATAGGGATTAATGGGGAGTAGATAAGAGCTTTAAGTCTCAAGGAATCTCATTTCTTGATCAAGGATGGAGTACTTTTTAGGAATAATTATGAAGGAATATACCAAAGATGTGTTTATAAAGAGGAAGTAGCTAAGATTCTAAGTGATTTCCATGAAAATATAGGAAGTGGACACCCTTGAAAAGGAAAATATCTCATAATATCCTTAGGGATAGTTATTATTGGCCCATAGTCTTCAAATATGCTCATAGGAATGTGAGGGAATATCATCAGTGCCATATATTCAACACTAAAGAACCCAAAGTAGTTGTGCCATTGAAGCTAGCTATGATTGATGAACCATTTAATAAATGGGGATTATATTTTATGGGGGTCATCAACCCCAATTATTTAGGACATAAATATGTCCTCACTACTAATGATTACTACACTAGATGGACAAAATTAGTGGTAACCAAGCAATGTAAGATAAAATAAGTGATAAAGTTCTTGGAAGAGAATATATGTACTAGATTTGGAACACTAGTATCTCTAGTTTATGATAATGAATATAACTTTATATCCACTGAGATAAGTGAGTGGGCATATGACAATAACATTATTATTGATTTTTTATCAAATATTACCCTCAAGGAAATGGGGTGTCCGAATTTACTAAGAAAAATTTGATGAAGGCTATCAGGAAGTTTGTTGTTAAAAAACCAAGAACATGGCACAAGTTTCTCAAGTATGACCTTTGGGCTGACAAACACAGAGTCAAGTGAGCTCTAAAGGCATTACCTTTTTTTTCTTTTATATGGTCAAGAGCCTATATTCCCCATCACTCTCAAGATGCTAACCTACAAGTTCATGAAAGAGTACATGGAAGAGGATCAAGAGATTACAATTTCTAGGTTACTTGACATTATTTAAATGGAAGATATAAGGGAAGAAGATTTTTTCAATTTTAGTATACATCAAACCAAAATGAAGAGATGGTTTGAAAAATGATCCAAGATTAAGGTGTTTAAAAAAGGAGACCTAGTTCTTATTTGGGACAAAACATTTGAACCTAAAGGAAAGCATGCAAAATTTACACCTTTTGGATAGGTCCTTATAAGATTTTTTAGATAATAGGAGACAACACCTTAAAACTCAAATACTTGTAGGAATAAAAATTTACTTTGCCAACAAATGGGTAGTACCTCAAACACTACTTCTCTATTGTCCCACTTGAAGTATTTATGGGGTGAACTATAAGAATAGTTAGAGTTAGTGTAGGTAGGCTTAGACTGGTTTATTTTGTATTTCTTTCCTTCATGTTCCTTGTTTTTACATAGTTTTTGTAAATATTTGTTAGCTTATTGTTTATTTTGATTTTTGTTTGTTTTAATTCTTTTTTACTTCTTTTCTTTGACTTATCCCTTGCTTTCAATAAGTCTTTTCATGAATGTCCTCAAGCTCCAATGCATGTAGTTGATCAAAAGGAACTTCAGAAATTAGGAATGTAAGTATGACTTCTCCAAATGGTTGATCATGGATCTTAAAATGTGAACTTGATGTTATAGTTTTGAAAAATTGGTAAAGGCTAGTATCTAGGTTAATTATTCCCTAAAATATTAAACCTTTTTATGATCTTATTATGATTCTAATGAGGATTAAATATGTATGAATAAAGTTAAAATTATTAATACAAAGTCATGTTTACACTTAAATAACATTAATTGCCTGGGACAAAAATTACAACCAAGGAGGATTGTCTAAAGATCAAACATTTGATGAAACCTTAAAACCTAACTAATATGGTTCCCAACCTTTGTTAGAGAGTAAAAATATCTTTAAAATGTAAAAATAAGAAAATTATTTCAAAATTAAAAATATTTATAATTAAAGGTGATTCTGGTAATCTCCATTGGGGCTATGATGCCTGGCTGGCAATGGAGCCAGGCCTTGAGTGGAGACAAAGGTATCTCTATCGAGGTTATGGATACATGACTGGTAGTAGCGCAATACCCAAGCCTTCCCTAAGCTAAATCATGATTCCTAATGAACATATAAATATGTTATAGTTCAATGTAATGATCAAGGTCATGAATCTAGGAGTTATTCTCTAAAACCTATGGTAATCAATAAGTGGAATCAAAGCACACTCACAACATGGTTATGTTTTGATTTTTGATTCTAATTCTACATGTGTGAGACTTGTTTTAATTATGGATTAATTTTAATAATGGTACTTGATCATGTGGGATGATTTGTCTAGTTATTAGTTTAAACCAGAGTCTTTGAATTCTAACATATTTCTATATTTCCCCTATAAATTGCCATTTATTGAGGTTAACATACCCCCATTTCTAAAAAAATAGGGACTCTTATTTCAAATTTTGTAAATTTGTGATTTAAATTAAAAAATGCCACTTGATCTAAGTTCTTTATTTAAATATCATCCATACCTGGCTCTTATTTAACTTAACTAACATGGCTCCATTTGATCCTTTTTCTTATTTTGTCTAATGTTGCTAATGGTTGCTTCATGTGTTTTTAAGATGTAAGTTTAATAGAGCCTCAAGAGTGTGAATAATGTTTAGGGTTTCATACTTCAAATGATGATTGACCATTTATCTTTAGTCTTTAATGGTTTGATTGAATTCATGAGTAAACAATGTTAAAACCTAGGGTTTTATATCTTAAAACATATTTTAGCCTGGGTTTCCTGAATTAAATTCAAATTTGCATAAGTCAATTTTATGCAGGAATGCTTTATATTATTTTAAAACTTAGTTTATGTTTTTTACTAAGGTTTTAATCATGTTGATTAACATGATTAAAACCTTAGTCTAAAACTTTATGCTAAGTCTCTCTATTCCTGAAACCCACCTAGTCTACTTCATTGCTCATAGAGACTACTTAAATACCCAGTCACTTTATTATGTTTTAAAACTTAGCTTAAAATTTTTATCCTAAAGTTTATACAAATAAAGCCTTAGTCCAAAAATCTTATCCTAAGTTTTGTATGTTACCCAAATGCTTATTTATTTTATTATATACAAAGATGGACCAATCACATTCAACTTCACATATCAAGATCCAATAGAGTGAATTAAAGCAACCATCAAAGATCCAACCATGCAGGGCAAGGTCAAATTTTCAAAGGTCCTATGAAGGAACCCATAAGTTCTAAGTGGCATGATCTCAAAGGCTTATCCTAAGAATCAAAGGTCTACATTCAGCCTAACCATAACAAGTAGATCACAATCAATGATGCATTTTGATCCAAGCAAAGCAAATCAAATTATGCATAACAAAGTTAACAAGTCAAGAATCATATAGGAATTAGAGTATCCAATCATGTTTAAACTTCTAGATTAAGACTGATTAAACATGTTGATCCATGAAAAATGGATCTAATGGTGTGAGATGGAGAAGACTTCTCAATGAGCCCAAAATGAATGTGGTAGTGACATGTGTCATAACCATGGTAAATCAAATAGAGATTGACCTATAGAATTTAATCTCTTAGATCATGATCAACAACGAGTGAATTATGTAATTTTCAATGATCCCAAATCCAATAAAAATTTACCATGTGGCACAAAGACATCAAACACTAACATATGTTTGTAGAAAGTGTAATAAACCCACAAAGATGTCATGTGGCACACTCTCAAGAAGATCATTTAAAGATCAAAGGCTTGAGTTAAGTCAAAACTAAAGGACTCATTTTAAAATCAATAGAACATATTTAATCTAGTTCTAAGATTACATGAGGTGTTGAAACATGTCCCAAAAGTGACAAATAATCATTTTTCAAAATTTAATAAGCTAGGTGGCATGACAACACCACATAAGCAAGACATGATAGATTTGGAGATCTTGGGGACCGAAGAAGGCAAAGCTATAAATACATGATTCAAAATAAATCTAAGTCATGAATCTCATATATTTTTAATCATCTGCCATCATTAAAGTGTTGTGCAAGCTTGCTTGAACTTTAGAAATCCCTAAGAACATAAAAGGCCTAATTTGTCCCTATTTTCACTATGATCAAGACAAATAAAATTTTGATTTCATCTATGTAAGGATAATTCAATCAAGATTTGAACTATAGTCCACTAGTAAATAATTTGCCAAAAATCATAGCAATGATAGTTTAAAGGGGTGTCCCAAAGGAGGATGTGGAGCTATATCTGACCTCAAATGCTAAGGCATGAGTGTTTAGGGACAGAATTTCTTTCCAATAATTTAAACATCAGAGACAATAGGTGGTCAATTTTTTTTGGACCATTGATAATCAACCATCCATTACCTAGGAAGAGGAGAAAAATATATCAACTAAGAGACTGTGCAATGATATAGTAGCAATCTAGATGGTAGGTCTTAATTATGCAACTACAAATATTGAGGTACTTCACTACATTAAAATTCTTGCTCCCATTTTCAAAAAAAAAACTAAAATAGATAAGGGCATGATAATTAATGAGCATAATTTAAGAAAGGTTGCATATATTTATTTCATGGCATTTGAATCCTATTAAAAATTACCCGCACTTCAAATTGACCTAACCTCAATCAATACCTAGGCTAAAGAACATGATTTGAAGGACACCTTGGCCATGTGTTTATACTTTGAGAACTAGGTATTTTTAGATTTTAGTAAGAACATCCCCATTAGCTAGTTCAGACCATGGGTAAGAATTTTTATGAAAATATTAAATAGATTATGTGGAAACCTAACCATAGCCTTTATAGACCCAATATGGGTGCCAATTATCTACTTCATTGTTGAAAAAGTAATTTTCCCCTTTTAGGTGAGATCATTAGTATTTATTTGAGTGGGAAGATTTATGCAATCAGGTAAAAGAAGAAAACCCAATTTTTCATGATGTCATATCTCTTAGATGCTCTTTGTGCTACTACCAAGATCTCAAACTAGAGGGAATGGTCACCTAGTAGAACATAGAATATCTAATTTAATATTTTTAGGAATATTGGAGTCTTATTCCTAATTTAGTTAAGGGTCTGAGTTGACTAAATTAGTAAATAATATTGCAACAATTTAACTACTAATTTGTATAATTTATTTAACCTTTGTAGATTTTTAAAAATAATAATGAATAAAAATAAATGTAACTTATCTTGAAACTATGTTGATATAGTTGAGATAGAGGTTGATATTGGCTATGCAAGACTGGGATAGTGTCATGAACCAAGATCTAGCTTTCATTTGGTGAAAGGATAGGAGCACCAAAAATAGGGCACCTCGAGGTTTGGTGTTATAGTCTAAGTCCTATTGCTATTGTTCAAACTAGTCACAAAGATCTAAGTTTTTTAGGTTTTGTCCACTATCCCTTTGTTATATTATATATGAAATTTCAAGTCTTTAATGTTGAAAAATCTCCTTGTAGAGATAATTTAATATTCAATCCCTAGACCTTCAGTATGCTTGAGTTAAACTTGAGAAAGAGGAGGGGTTAGTGTATGTAAGATGTATTAAATGTGTATCCACACCCCTTGTGTGGGAATGTTACCTACATACCAATACTTTGAAGAAAGATCAATCCATATGTAGTTCTCCCACTTATTGTGATTTATGCAATAGTGTTATGCAGATGCAAAAATGTTAAACTAGGTGTGTTTGAGGTGGTTAGGGATTGATGTGAGGGTTTTAATATGCTATTAGTTGTGTTGGATGGCTATATGTAGAGAATAGGTAAATTTTCATTAGTGTTCTTGCTTGTATTCTTGATTACTTTTGTAATGTTTTCTAACCCTTCTAAATTAACTTTGAATGGGCTTTTATAAAGATCTATTGGTCATGGGTTAAATGTATTCACACTAGGGTGACATAATGAAGAAGAGAAATCAAAAGGAAATGGTCATCTGGGTTCAAAATGTGATTAGATAGGAGCACTAGAAATAGGACACCCGAGGGTCCAATGCTATAGTCCAACCCAACACTCCTATCCTATAGGTTCAAGACTTGGGTGGATGGAATAAGCATGGGAAATGGGGTCTAGATGAGCTAGAATCAAGTCTAGGAAGTCTATGGATGATTGGGAATCAATAAAAAAGTGCTTATAAGGGTAAAAAGAGCATGCAAGAGGGACCTATAGGTTGGGTGTCATAAGCCACACTCAAGCTACCAATTTTGACACTTTATGTGACTACACTATCTCATAATATTATTCCAAGCTTCACATATACAAATATAGAGATCATATTCAATTCATATGTGACTGTATTTACCCTACCCTAAGTGAAGCCATAATTGGCATTCCAATGTCAAGAGTTATCCCACTAATTAGAAAATCTATTGAAGTTATGGGTGATATCTAGGTATATCTAGACTATGCAATTATAAGGACTAATGAAATACAAAGTTCTCCTCTTAGACTACCTATTCATGTCCCTAATAAGCCAGCTAAATAAGAATTTGCATTTTTATTATTTCATGGTGTAGATGGTCTCTATAAAACCAAGAGAAAAGGCCTCCTCCATAACTTTCATGTGATAGTTGGGAAGACCATTTTCATGTAATGGTATAAAATTGAGGTAGCATCCAACCATAGGACATATTTTAATTTGTAAATAGATGAACTCAAATAGTGGGATCCTTATGGAAGGGTCAAAGAACATTTAAAATTCAAATAGATTTTAAATTTGCCCTATGAACATAAGCTTGGTGCCTATGACCCTATATACACCAAGGCATCATCCTATTTTGAAGTCATTATGAGATTAAAGGAGCATAATGTTAGACCTAACCCTAGGCTAGCAAGAAATCAGGAGGATGATAAAAGGTAGCTAGGGCCTATAAAATATCATTTTCTAATTAGTACACCTACCAGACCTCCACCAACTCAACCACAAGTAAGGCCTAAACCTAAAAAAAGGCTTAAAGTATAGATTGAACATAGACTAATAAAAAATAAGAGCTAATGAGGTTACTTCTTCTACATCAAAGATAGAGGAACAAGGATCACCTTTAGAGGATATTCACATAGTAACCTTAGACCCCAATGATTCTATGGAGGATACATTGAGAATGATATCCAACACTTATGAATTAGATAATGAATAATCTCAAGTTGAAGAAACCAAGGAAGAGAAAGGGAAGTAAGTATTAGAGTTAGTTTCTATTAACATTTCTAAGAGAAAGGTTGAACTGGTCAGTATTCCCAGAACTAAGAGACCCAAAGTGACTTTCACTCCTCTTTTAAGTGAAGTCAATATATTTAGTGAATAAAACATCACTTATGGTCCAACTATTCCAGAATGGTTCATCTATGGAACTAAATTACAAGCAGTTCCTACTGTGCATATACCAAGGCTATGGTAAAGACCACCAACATCCCCATAGAGAAATAAATGAATCAATGGATTGTCTTTAAAAGAGGAAGAGAAAATAATATTGGATACTCTAGGTCAATCAAGTCAATCAAAAATATAATTCATTGTCCCACAGGTGACTCAATCTAAATTTGGTGTCAGGTTTGACCCAAAGACTGTTGGATTAATGAGGGTGATAGAGAAAAGATCATGATAGGTGGTAAAGAAATAACATACCAAAAATTTGAACATTTGGTTGGTTTGACACAAGTAGGAAGATAGAAACTTGGAGAAGATCCAAATTTTGAAGAAGATGTCTTAAATTTGGATGAGGCACAAACAAAAAAATTGAAGGCTACCATTAAGGGCTTGAAACAACAAAGGAAGAACTTATAGGATTAGTTTATCCTATCTATCCTAGAGGCTATGATTGAAATGTTTGAAGCTACCTTGAATGATATGTTTAATTATTTAAAATTAATAAAGTCCAAGCAAGGTGTGGTGAACTAGCAGAGTATTGTGTCCATGAATCTAGTTCACCAATGGTAGAGTTCAAGCAATAAAGTAAAAAAATTGATCAATATTTTGGTAGAAGATAAAATCCATGGTTTCAAAACAATCATCTTGTCTCATTTAAATATGGTGGCTCATTTGAATATGGCAATGGCAGTATTGATAGACAAGATCAAAAGCTTGAGAAAATGGTCTAAAAGCCTAGAATATCTTTCTAAAGATGGTAAGCAAATGCAAAGCTAGATGGAGAATGTATTTAGGATCATAATCAAGGATCCCACTACACTCAGCCCAATTGGTCTAATAACTGATGATGAGTTTAAGTATAGATCCACCCAAGTCATGAATCAAGTAAAAAATTAGAGCCAAGGAAAGATAGGAACTAACAACACAAAGATCATGGGCATGATCTTTACTATAGAAGAGAAGATTGTAGAGGCTAGGATCATCAAGGAATCATTAGAAAGGGATGATGAATATCTCAAAAGCATGGGATATCAAGAAATTAAACTCTTCATGGAGCCTATTATCAATCTAAAGTTAATTAATGGTCAACATGAAAGAGCAATGAAGATCCTTCAATAGAAATAGGGGACTACTGCAGAAGTAAAAGGGCCTCAAAGTTGAATTAGTTAAGTTACATATATTCTTTTGTAACTTGACATGTACATTTTTTTAAAGATAATATTCTTTTGTAAAGGCATATGCAACTTGTAAATATCATCACCTATAGGTTAGTTCATTAGGATATGTCAAAATTATAGAACTTTGTAAAAGGACAATTGTCCTTAATAATTGAAAATATCATTAGACATGACTGACTGATATACTCCCTTAATCCTCTATATAATGGGTATTGTCATTTGTAAGAAGGGAGAGGGAATTTTGAGAAAAAGAAACTTTTTGCTTATTTTGGAGAAATTAATGCAAACAAAGAATTATGAAAAGATTATCTCATTTGTTTGTGTGAATTGTTATTATGGATTTTCTCTCACTTGTCTAGTTTAAATTTAAAATTTGAATGATTCTTATGAATTCTATATGTGTACTTTCAAATGCAAAGATATCAATTTGTTTTAATTCTAGATTGATTGAAAGTTCTTCGGTTCATTTCATTTTATTTGATCCTTTTGTAGATGTGATAATATTATTTGCTTGCAAGGGTAAATATTTAAAGTGAATCTAGTTATTATTTACATTATTTTCACTTCCTTATATGTTTTTTTTGATGTGTGGTAGGATTTTATCTTATTTTATTTCATGATATACATTGGTTTTAAGTGCATATTTGGATGATATTTGAAATTTGTCATTATGTTTAGAATAAAGATCAACAAAATTAATATATTCATTCTCTGACCTACCCTTCCTTTTGATTAATTTTTGACCAATTCACTTTATATTAGTTTCCATTATAAATATCTACTTTAGCCTTAGATCTTTAAGCATAATTCACTTCACTTAGTTTATCATACTTTCACTTTCACAAAGATAGCTATTTAACCATGGTTTCTCCCAACAACTAAACATTATAAATTTTGTGAAATATTTCATTTATTATTTATTTATTACACTAAATATATCAATAATATCAAAACCTATAACTCATGCATTGGAATTTTTGGATCCAAAAATGAGTAGTGTTCTCTAAACACTCAGAACCACATGTGATACACTTTCAAGCATCAAAACATAGTAACCATAGGAAATATATAAATACCTAAAATTTTAGTTTATTTATGATTTGATATAAATGTAGTTACATAAGAAACATTAACATCTCTCCTTAATTGGTGTACAACCAACTGCTACATTCCTAGAGATGGTTGACCAGTCAATTGCAAAATCGGAAGGGGTTATTTAATATGTCTCACTTATGATAAAGTCTTTAGAAAATCCTATATACTTTATGATACTCTATCCAAAGAGTCAAAAATTATGATATCCACTAATCTTATGAAGGCCATGGATAACAATAGTTACAACTTGTATAGATTGCAGGTTTGGAGATATGATAATCTCAAATGGATTGAAATCAAATAATATATCTTAGTATCCACCAGAAAAACCATATCTATAGTTATTAGATCACTTATATGTATATTATTCTAATAAAAATAGAAATATTCTATCTTCCCTAGTAATGTTGGTAGTTAAAATCATACAAATGAGCTAGAAAAATAATTAACAGGTTATATGGGGGTAGATAGTTTGGCCCTAGAGATCACTATTATGGATCCAGAGATCATTAGTCTAAATTTTTAGATCACTATAATAGTGCCAAATTTTACCAAACCATATTTATAATATTTTAAAAACATTTCTAAGGACACTTATGATGAAATTTCTATCACACATATATCAAACAGAGTATTATTAGAAACATTCAGGGATCCTTCCTTTCAACTTAATGTTGCCCATTAGAAGGTGTAATTTCAAAAGGGGGGTACTTATTCAAATATAGAACTACATTCCACATATTCTAAGCTCGTCCTTACCCCTTGAGCTAATTTTTTAGTGAATTCAAGAAAGTAAATTTAATCTATCTCTTGCACTATAGCTAGGTAAAATGATAAACATAAATGGTTGGTTAACTAATGAACAAGAAACCAAAGTTTTTAACATATTAAAAACTCATATAAAATATTTTTCCTAGGAATACAATGATATGAAATGAATCCATCCAATTTTTTTTACACATCACATTTATACTAAAAATATAAAACCAATTAGATAACCTCAAATAAGGATAAATCTAGCATTAAGAGACATGGTCTAAGCTGAAATTGAAAAAATATTGTAGGTAGGATTAATATATCCAATCTCAGCTAGTAAATGGGTTTCACCCCTAGTAATATTACTTTAAAAAAATGTAAAATTTAGGATATGTGTATATTATAGGTAACTATACAAATTAACTATGAAAAATTATTTCCCATTACCTTTCATTGATCAGATCTTGACAATCTAGTTGGGAAAAACACCTTTATATTTTAGATGGATTTAGTGGATACAACCAAATCAGATTATCTCTTGAAGACTAAGATAAAACAAATTTCAAATTTCCTTATGGTATATTTTCATATAGATTTTTACCTTTTTGGTTGTGTAATGCACCATCCACTTTTTAGATAGTAGTACTTTTTATATTTGTTGATCTTACTAATGACTGTGTCAAAATATACATGGATGATTTTATAGTCCATGAAAACTCATTTGATGATGTTTTGAAAAAATTGGACAAGGTATTAACTAGGTGTGATAGACATCAATTATACATAATCCATAAAAAAAGTATGATTATGGTACCTAAAGGAATTATATTAGGTCATCATATCTCATCCCAAGGAAGACATGATGACTCTAAAGAGATTGAAGTCATTTAATAGTTGATAACACCTAAAAACCAAATTGATATCAAGATATTTATATGGAATACAAGATATTATAAGAACCTTATTGAATATTTTAGTGAAATTGTTGCACATAGCTTTTCCTTGCTCACCAAAGATAGTGAATTTGTATGGACTGACAAATTCTAGCAGGCTTTTGAAATAATAAAGAAGTTAATTTCTACTCCAATATTGAGAGGACCCAATTTGGAGCATCCCTTTTACATACACATTGGTTCCTCTACCAATGCTATGGAGGTAGTCCTTGGGTATAAAGATGAATAAGGTAAGATATATGTCATTTATTACATTAGTAAAAACTTAACTTGTACTGAGATAAACTATACATCCATTTTAAATGAGTTCCTTAATTTCATTTATGATATGAAAAAAATTTGTCACTACATTACTAGGTAAAAAATATTCATCTGTACATACCATTAAACAATAATATATTTGATGAAAAAACTAGTAGTAGGAGGTAGGATCATTATATGGTTACTACTATTAAAAAAATTCAATATAAAAATCATTGATAAGACAGGTGAAGATAATTTAGTTGTTGATTTTATATAAATATTTAAGGTTTAAGGATAATATGTATTAATGGATCTTAATCTTACAGATGAACATTTATTCATAGTTTTAGCAAACTCGCCTTAGTTTTCTAATATGGTTAATTATCTAGCTATAAGGAAGTTCCCTTATTATTTCACTCATAAAAAAGGAAACATTTAATCATAAATAATGTTAATTATAAAAAATTTAGTGGTGTATTATTTAAATATGGAACTAATTCAGTGCTTCATAGGTGTGTTTGTGAAGATGAGACTTATGACAACTTGAGAGATTTCCATGATGAGCCAAAAGAAGTGATTATTCAACCAAATGTATTTTTCATAATATCCTAAGGGCTAGATAATATTGGAATTCACATCTCAAGAATTTGAAGAGTTATGTTTCTTTTTAAATTATTGGGTAATCTACATTGTCTAACAAGATTCCCATTCATCCTCAAGTGGTCTTAAGACCTTTTGATAAATAGGGTTTGGATTTCGTTGGTCCTATTGATCCAGAATACCAAGGAAAGGAGTATATCTTAGTATATATTGATTATGTCACAAAATGGGTAAAATTTTGAGATTTACCAACTTCCCATGAAGAAAATTTTGTTTATTTCTTGTAAAAAAAGATTCTATAAACTTAGGATCACCTAGAGTCATAGTTTCATATCAAGGATTTCATTTTGCATCTAATATGATCAAATATTTCATATATCACTATCATATTGCCCATATAAAATCATTACCTTATCTTACTCAATCAAACGATCAATTTGAATTCACCAAAAGAGAGTTAGAGAACATTTTGACAAATATAGTAGACATCAGTAGAAAAGGTTTTGCAAGCAAACTACCTAAAGAAGTTTGGGCCTACAACATAACATGAAAGTCCACCATAGGTTTTTGTCCATATGAACTTGTATATGTAAATAATTCATTACTTCTAATTTATTTTGAATTTTAGACATTAAATACAACAATGGAAGTATGCATATACCTAATAGAATCACAAAAGGAAAGAATTATTAAATTGAACAAAATCAATAAGATATGACTAGAAGAATTATAATAAATATATATTATTTAATATCAAAGGAATTCATGGCATGAGTTTCACATAAATGAAATATAATTAACATAAAGATATTGGGTCTTATTATTTGATTCAAAATACCACTATTTCAAATGAAACTACACACTAGATGGTCAGTCCTTACAAATAAAGAATATTTTTATAATGAAATTGTTTAATTATTACCAATTGATGGTAATAGGAAGACATTTTTGGTAAATGAACACATATTGAGGTTATATCATCAACCTCTTAGAAAATAAGAGTTATACAAATAGATTCAATCTCAAGTAGAATTTGGTTATATGGAAGAATCATGTTCTTCCATCTTAACCAAATGATAAAATTTAAGTCTAATAAAAGAAGAGGGTTGAAAAATATAAAATGGTGATTTTCTTACCATAAAAATAAAAAGATAAAAAAGGTGAAAATTTTTAAAACTATCAAATGGTGACATTTTTAGGAAACAAATGAATAAAAATAAAACTCTTGCATGACTCATGTTTAGTACTTTTGACTGATTTATGTGTGATTCTCATCCTAGGACACATGAAATAATTTAGAAACAAAGAAAACCATGGGTAATACAAGGAATATATATTTAATTTTTATATTATTATGATTAATCTTGAGTTTTATATTGACATTTAATATCCACTTTCCACAAAGTATTTTCCCTAAATGAGGGTATTCCAAAAGGGGTTCTCCTAAAGAAAATAGGTTTTTTTTTAAAATGAAACAAAGTGGTTGTACCATTTAAAAATATTATAAAAAATATAATAAATCATATAAATTACATTATTTCATTTAATATGATTAAATATATATCACTAATGGAGGAAAAGTATTTTCGAGGATGATTATGATATAGACTGCTTGACATAGATAAATAGTCATAATTGTGAATGAAGCAAAGGATGGAAAAAAATAGAATGAGGGCAAAGGTAAAATATATATTTTATTAAACTCAAGTCATCCCTCATGCCTCAATAATAATTCTTCATACCTAAAATTTCCAATCATGATAACTAAACCTATATCTGGGATATTTTAAAAACTAGGTAATTAAATCGCATATGTTTTCAAAAAATTGCTCCTTGACCTATTTTTCCACAAGATTTATGCATCCAAAAATATATTAATTATGATATTAAATGATTTATAAGTTATATTTAAATATAATAATATCTTTTAAAAAATCTATAGATGGTGCTAAAGAATAAATTTGAGCCTGAGTTAGTAGGGCTTTTTATCACTCATAAGTGCACCCTGTTGAGAATGTGTGCATGTTCTCACTTTCATTGATACAATGGAAAATATTAAAGGTATGGTAAGTTTTATTTTATATAATATATATATTAATGGATATTTCCATTTGTTAGACTTGACTACTTTTTAAACTATCTAATTATGTGCTTTCTTGACAAGGAAGAGGGTAGAAGGAACAATGTTAAAACTAAAAATGGAAATTAAAATTGAAAATTGGGGTGATGAAAAATATTAAGTTAAATTATTCATATAATTTAAACACTTTTAATTATAAATAACCCAAACACATTCAATTAATCTTAATACAATGACTCTTTCACTAGTACTTCAATCAGAGGTCTAGATAAATGTTAGGATTGTGGAGCTAAAAGCTTCACTGATGCAAACAGTGGAGGAGGTTGCTGAAGATTACAGAGAAGTTGGGGTCGGTCTGATCAGCCGACGTCGGCAGGATAGCAAAGAGAAGCAACCGACGTCGGTCATATATCGGCCGACGTCGGTCACCTCCAGGCAGACAGGGACCGGCGTCGGTCGCCTGTGTGGTTCGACTACGAGCTATTTACGGGTAGTTAGCTAACAAACCAAGTGTTTGCATGAAGAGATCTAATTTTAGACTGAGAGCTGTGGATCTAATTATTGTAATTAGATGTCTAATTATTGTTTGGATGAGATTTATATAATAGACTCATGGTTGTATTGGAAAAGTGTGCTAGGGAGTAAGAGAGCATAATTATAAGCTCCTTCTGTGTGTGAGGTAGAGCAATGGTGCGTTCCTCCTAGTGCCACAGTACCAGGTGTGTTGGTGCTAGATTGGAGAGCCAGCTGGGTTCTTCAGGAGTGTAGGATCTTGGTCACAGTTGCATGGCCTATATAGGAGATCTACATGGTAAGTAAGATCGTTGATCTGCAGGTGTATGTGTGTGCAAGGTCGAGGTTCACAGGTGAGCAGAACCGTTGTTTGATTTGCAGGTGTGCAAGGTCATATAGACAGCAACACAATAGGGAGCAGTATCAGGCAGGATCTACTTGGAGTATAGGTGTGTACTCGGATAGAGCGACAGGAAGGCAAGGGAGTTCCTTCCATAAGTATGGTCTGTTGAATTGCAAGTTGTTGCAGATTCATGGGAGATCTACTTGAAGTACTTTGAGTACTTGTGGAGCACGTGGAGTGCTTGTGGAGTGCGTGGAGCACTTGTGTTATGCATGGAGCATGGGAGGTGAACACCAACTCTGTATTTGAGTTGGGTGTTGAGACCTGTGAGAGGGAGAGCTTTGGGGAGAAGATTTACTGTTCACTTGAGGTGTGGGAAACCTCTGTAAGGTGGTGGAGAAGAAGTGGCATCTTCTTTATTGTATTCTTTTCTGTATAAAGTGTTAATACAAGTTGTGTATTGTCTCTCATATGCTGTGTTATTCTAAATTCTAGTTACTTGGTGAATCTGGTTTATTTCCGCATATTAAGTTGTTTGAAGTTTGGTAATCAATTGTATGTTTCCGGTTTCGCATCCTAACAAGTGGGATCAGAGCATGTTTGTTGTTCTAGATTCCTAACAACTGGTATCAAAGCTAAGGTTGCAGGAAGCAGGCTATGTTTTGGTTACAGGGCACTCTCAGGGGTTTCTGATCGAGTGGGAGTAGAGCAACGGCAGATCAAAGTAAGCTAAGAATGGAGGAGTTGAAAAGCACAGATGGTTACTCACGGTCTGATGGAAAGAAAGAGCAGGTAAAAGAAGATTGTTGGTTGGTAACAGATCAACATGAAGAAACTGAAGATACAGATGTAGCAGGTGTTGTTGCACAGAATGTATTTGCAGGTTTCTTGGATAAAGTTGAATCTTGGATAAAAGATTCGGTTGCCTCTTTCCATGTAGCCCCAGGTAGAGGAGCTGGTAAGCCTTGCCAAAGAATTGGCAAAGGGGAAGTGAAGCTGAAATTGTAGGTGGCCAACACACAGGTGTTGATGAAGGTCATGCAGGTCCCAGGTTTGGAGATATGGCTAATTTCTTCAGAAAGATTGGGTGATGAGAGATGCATAAGAACTCTCACAGCGGTAGCACTTGAATTAGCTGGTGGTAAGAAAACAGGTATACTTTATCTACTTGTTTATATTACTGATTCTTCTTCTATTGCGGAGACGTGGCTTCGTAGGCTTGGTCACATGAGCAAGAAGGAGATGCATGTTCTTAAGCGAAAGACAGATATATTTGACAGGCTTAAAAACTAGAAAGCCTTGGTGTTCTTGGAGGAGATGGCGGATAGAGTTCAGTGGATGAGGCTGGATACATCTGAGCAGAGCAGTTTGGACATGGATTTTGATTCAAAGAAGCTCGCGGGTAAAAATTCATCACTCACAGGTGAACACAGGTACCAGCGTCGGTCAGGGGGAACCGGCGTCGAACAGATAGGTGCCGATGTCAGTCATGTGCAGACCGAAGCCGGCAGTGTCGGGCAGGGTAAGACCGGCATCGGTCATGGGACCGATGTCGGCAGTATGTAAGACCGATGTCGGTTAGGAGGACCGACATCGGCAGTAGGGACACCAGCGCTGGCAGGCTGGTAGTCAGGTATAGGCGCATGGAACTGACATCGGTCGGATGCAGACTGTGGAGTGACCGAGGTCGGTCATTGTAACGAATTTTGGGTGGACAACAAGCTGTCAAGGAGTCTCAAACACCCATATGGAGGACTGAAGGCGTAAGTAGGCCCTCAAATTCATGTTCCTCTTCTTCATACTTGTTGCTGATTGTAGAGCAGGAAGGATCCAGGAAACAAGTGTGAGCTAGGTAGGATTATGATGCAGAACCAGACGGGAGTCTTGGTAGGTTTGCCAGCTGGATGAAAGCACAGAGACGAATGGATTTCTTAGTAGAAGAATAGAGAGAGCGGATACATGAGACGGAAGACCAGGCATATGGTCTTGAGGAGCTGCAGGACAGTGGTACCAGGTTTGATAGGTGGAGGACGAAGCATGGCTTCAGTCAGTGTCAGGTAACTACTGTGGTTTGCCTTACCAGGTGGATGATGAGTCGTGACATCATTCTGTTGCTATATGTGGATGGTATATTTGCTAGCAGGGTTTGTACATACAGGGTTTTGCTGAGCTAAGGGTAAGATTAGTTCAGTGGCATGTCATGAGGAGTTTGGAGCAGCGGAATTCTTTGACATGGGAGGCATGGAGATCACAGGTTGATTTTGTCTCGAGTGGGAGCTGATGTGAATCAGGTGTTGGCGAGGTTCGGGATGCAGAACCGGAGCACACTAAGGGCTAGACAGGTACAGTGTCTGAAATCACATGAGGTCTGGTATAGACCTGAGTATTCCCATGCAGTGGGAGCTGTCAGAGTTAGGAGCCAATTCGGGGAAGTGGGTTCTCAAGTTTTCTGAGAGGGACCGGCAGCAGGTGTTGCTATGCAGGGTCAGGACTTCACTACAGGTGTTGTAGGTTTGGATGTGGCAGGTACTCGGATGACAGGAGGTACATCACAGGTTGTGTGGTGGGTTGTCTTCAGGTGGGAGCTTGAAGAGGGATACAAACCAGGAAACAGATTAGACAGAGTATAGGTACAGGTATAGTGTAGCTATTTATCTCTAAGTGGGAGATTGTTAGGATTGTGGAGCTAAAAGCTTCACTGATGCAAACAGGAGAGGAGGTTGCTGAAGATTGCAGAGAAGTTGGGGTTGGTCTGATCAGCCGACGTCGGCAGGATAGCAAAGGGAAGCAACCGATGTCGGTCATATATCGGCCGACGTCGGTCACCTCCAGGCAGACAGGGACCAGCGTCGGTCGCCTGTGTGGTTCGACTACGAGCTATTTACGGGCAGTTAGCTAACGAACCAAGTGTTTGCATGAAGAGATCTAATTTTAGACTGAGAGCTGCGGATCTAATTATTGTAATTAGATGTCTAATTATTGTTTGGATGAGATCTATATAATAGACTCATGGTTGTATTGGAAAAGTGTGCTAGGGAGTAAGAGAGCATAATTATAAGCTCCTTCTATGTGTGAGGTAGAGCAATGGTGCGTTCCTCCTAGTGCCACAGTACCAGGTGTGTTGGTGCTGGATTGGAGAGCCAGCTGGGTTCTTCAGGAGTGTAGGATCTTGGTCACAGTTGCATGGCCTATATAGGAGATCTACATGGTAAGTAAGATCGTTGATCTACAGGTGTATGTGTGTGCAAGGTCGAGGTTCACAGGTGAGCAGAATCATTGTTTAATTTGCAGGTGTGCAAGGTCATATAGACAGCAACACAACAGGGAGCAGTATCAGGCAGGATCTACTTGGAGTACAGGTGTGTACTCGGATAGAGCGACAGGAAGGCAAGGGAGTTCCTTCCATAAGTATGGTCTGTTGAATTGCAGGTTGTTGCAGATTCATGGGAGATCTACTTGAAGTACTTTGAGTACTTGTGGAGCATGTGGAGTGCTTGTGGAGTGCGTGGAGCACTTGTGTTATGCGTGGAGCATGGGAGGTGAACACCAACTCTGTATTTGAGTTGGGTGTTGAGACCTGTGAAAGGGAGAGCTTTGGGGAGAAGATTTACTGTTCACTTGAGGTGTGGGAAACCTCTGTAAGGTGGTGGAGAAGAAGTGGCATCTTCTTTATTGTATTCTTTTCTGTATAAAGTGTTAATACGAGTTGTGTATTGTCTCTCATATGCTGTGTTATTCTGAATTCTAGTTACTTGGTGAATCTGGTTTATTTCTGCATATTAAGTTGTTTGAAGTTTGGTAATCAATTGTATGTTTCCGGTTTCACATCCTGACAAGTGGGATCAGAGCATGTTTGTTGTTCTAGATTCCTGACAATAAACACTCACACTAACTTAGAACGAATGAACAATGATTGAATTCACTTCCAGATTAGGTAGAAATTAGAATTAAAAACTTTATATGACCTGAAATATTTATTATTTACTGAATAAAGGTGATATATTTATATATAAACATAGTAAAATAAGTCATTCATGAAGTTACATCAATGAACACTAAGAACACACTTCATGAACAACTTTAAAATGAAGGAAAAATAATCTCTTTATGGCTTCAAAGGTGAGGTAATACAAATTTTGGTAGATTTTATATAATATAAAGGAATAAAACCATAATAATCATTCAAAAGTGAATGTACATATATAAATTAAGAAGAGAGAGAGAATACAAGAAGCTCAAGATGAGTCCTTGCTAGTCCTAATTCACTCTTGCTTCAACTCCACTACCAACTCAAACTTGAATTAAAAATTCAAACATTCAAACACAATTACCAAATTCCAATTTATAATTTTAAGAGTCTAAATAATATTTCCCTTGTAATATGGTGTGGTAATTAAGGATATAATTTTGTTTGATTTTTTGAAAAGTCAAAGGTTTCTTTATTGCTTTGAAAATCTTTAGTCTTGAAGAGATCTTCAGTTAACTCATGTTGAAATTTTAACTTGTATTGAACTCATTTTGATATTAGTTTAAATAATTTTTATCTTTCATTAATCCTTAACTTATAATTAAATACCTTTATTTTTATCTTAGAGTTTCATTTGAGCTTCTTGACTTGCAACTTGGATTTTGACTTTACTTATCTTGACTTGCAATTTGCATGCATCTTGGCTTTATAAATTTATCCAAAAATTTTGTGAATTATGAGAGAGAATGAATTTTGACCTTATTATGGGTATATTTCATAAAAATATGGTTAAAATATTAACCAAGACTTGAACTCAACTTATCTACTTTTTCATTTTTTGAACTCAACTTATCTCCTTTTTCGAGGGCTAATTGAAGACTCACTTGACCTTTTCTAATTTTATCCAAAAGGGTGAAGACATATATTTTGTAATTTTATATATATTAAATTAAATTATATACATTAAAATATACTTTCATGTCAAATTTCATGAGATTTCATATAATAAAACTCAAAATATGTACTTTTTGGTGTTGACTATCTTGCATAATTTCATTTATGAATGCCTGTAGGTATAAGTTTTGTCACTTTATTTAGTTTTATGAGGAATAAATAACTAATTAATTTTAAATTATGACCATTAATAATTTCTTTCATCATATCAACCATTTAATGTGCTCAACCAATCTCTTAAACCTCTAAAAATTTGCCTTTTCTATCTCTTACTTGCTTAAAACCCTAATACCTATACCTTTAAATTTATTCATTTTTTGCCTCAAAATTTTGATTGATTAAAATTTATTAAGGTCATTTATTCCACATAATATCTCATAAAACTTTTAATTTTCATAAATTAACTCAAAAATGTAATTGTCTTTTAAAATTGAACCATTGGGGTTTAAGAAGGGTTTTAGAGCACATGTTCTTCTTAATGATTATTCATAACGTTAAGAAACTATAACCTAAATAAAATTAATGTAATATTTATTTTATTTAGTCTTTAAAAAACATATAATACCATTTTAAACAACTCTTATTCACATTCATGTATCGAGCATTTAAAAATTGCCTTCACTAGCTTGCAAGTAGCAGCTAGTTAGAGGAATAAAAAAACCTCTATCAAAATTTTGAATTGTGAGTTGTTATTGAGAAAATATTTGGATTGATTAATGTTGTATTATTTTTTATACATTTTTAATATTCACTCCATGAATGTATTTTTCTTTAAAATCTGCACATAAGCAACTTTAACCAATGGTGGTAAAATTGTCAACATTCTTAGTAACTTTACTATGATGTTTACCTGCTAAAAACTCAAGACCAATAGTTATATCCATTTAGATATTTATTTATGAAAATATAACCAAATATTAAATTTAAAATTTCTTTAAACTAAAACACTTGTGCATAATCACCTATTGAATTGAAAACTAGAACAACTATCAACTAAATAATGTGAAAAATAGCACTTCAAAAAAAGTGTAAACTACAACTACCAAAAAATGTGCATAATATAAATTGAATTAAAATTTAATATAACAATAATAATATAAAATATACCAACCTTATTTAAAAACTATACAAAACCATTAATTAGTAGTGCAAAGTAGTTACCCTTCTTCACAGAGCTCATGTGACTAGCAAATTTGATGGTAGACATGAGAAATTGGAATAGAGGAAATTATATACTAATCATGACATATTTTTATTCTTAAAAATAAACTTTATAGTATTCTTCCACTTTGATTGAAACATGATTAACATGAATTTCATAATTGGGCTGATTTTGAACATGTTTAGGCTCTTCTTCATGTTCTAAAATAAACATGATATATAGTGGATTTTATTTGTTAGCCTCCAAATGGGATAGATAGATGATATAACATGTTATTTTAGTAGTATGTATATTTACAATATTTTATTTATAACCAAATTTCACCTCTTCACAAGTTGGATGCTCAAATTGAACAAACTAAGATGGTCCTTGTGGCATACTTGTAGGATTGGCTTCAAGAGGAAGTATATCCTACTTCTCTTATTCCAAGAGTGAACAAAAGTATGAAAATTGATTAAGAGTTTTATAACATTTATTAATACCATCAAATAATTCATCATTAAGTGTAATTACCTCTTTAAATTTTAGAACTAGAGGACTAACTCTTTCTCGTATGTTGTATTTCTTACCAAAACTACGCTTTTCTATCTTTGCTAGCCCATATTCTCCTTGCATAAGAGTGAAAATTGATCTAATTATCTTTAAAAAGTCTTAAAAATTCCTTTTATTATATTTTACATCAATTATTTCCTCTTTTGTCTCATAAAATTCCACTTTACATCAAGGGAGAGGCTCATCAGTTTGAAGAAAAAAAGGAAGTTCAAAATATAAATTTACCTTTTCTTGAGGGTTATCAACTTCTGATTTGTTTGGAGAGATTACAACCCCCAATGTATATTCATATTAATTAGCTTGAACTAAAACTTCTAAATGTTTGGACTGATCCTCAAGGGTTGAACCATGATCTTTTTCTATGCCAAATTGATTCTCATTTGACCAACACAAATCTTGATCATCTTCTCTAGAAAAAATTTCCTCTTGAACTGTATGTTCTTTTTTTTCCCTCCATATAATAGGTCCTTAAGAAAAGGATATGGTGGGAGGGTAAGAGGTTATATTTTGTGGAATATGAATATAGTTCATTATTTTCTACTCTTTAATGGGCTTTGGGATTCAAGAGGCATTAAGAATGCTTTCATTCAAAATTTCTTTAAAAGAGGGGAAATAAACTTGTGTTAGGGCTTCATGCTTTAATGCTTCATATTTATCTTTCCACTCAACAATCAAGATCTCACATTCATATTCATATACAACTTAATTTTTAGGGATGCACGGAGGTCTCAATAAACTTGGAAAATTTCTTGGTTTGGATTCAATAACTTTATCCTTCTTTTGATTTTGGATAGGTAAGGGAAAAGGCTCTTTCTCAAGAGTAGGCATGACATAATCAAGGGTCTTGGTCAAACAAGGTTTTCAATATATAATAGTATTAGGTTATTTCATAATAAAGGAGTTAATTTTTAATCAAGTAGAATCTATTGAAGGTTCAATGAGTTTTATTTCTTGTTTCCAACATGGAATTATGGATTCAATTCTTTATATTGTCATGGACAGTTGTTTTATTGGTTCTCTTATAGCCTTATTGTATCTATTCAATGATTAATTATATTGATGATGTATATATGATTTATATGAAATATATTCCTTATGATTATTGTATTCCTCTTCCCTATCAATCTCCATAAATTATCTCTCAAATTCAAGTATTATCTCTTGCACACATTTTTTAGACTAATTGGAAAGAACATGATTTTGTCAAGGCAGATTGTAAACATGATTAGGGTTGGGAGGGTGAAAAATATCATGGGAATTACTATATCCTATTTTTTCATTTCCAATTAAGTTAAATCCATGAATATTCTCATCTTGATATTAATAATATAAAGGTAAAAAAACTATATTTTCACAAAATGGAGGATTAAAATATATACCAACTAATGCTTTTAGGTACTTAGATTACTCAAACTAGTTGTATATAACTTGGATTCACTATATTTTGAGTAATTGAGAAATTTAGTCTTTAAAAATTTCTAAAACCATCACCAAAATTTATAAATATTCTATGTTATTATCCCACTGAGCATGCCAAAAACTATTATTAGTTAGAAGTGCGCCTTGTTGAGAATGTGTGCCTTTTCTCACTTTTGTTGATATAATTAAAACTATCCAAGGTTTGGTGATATTATATTGGATATAATATCAATATTAATTTTTTTTCTCTTTATTACACTCACCCAAAACTCTTTAAACTCTCTTAGATAGTGCTTTCTTGAATACAAAAAGGGTAAAAGAAACAATGCTAAAGTTGAAAATGGAAATGAAAACTAAAAATTGGGGTGATTCACTAATGTTCAGGTAAATTATTTATATAATGGAAAAAAATTGGAATATAAATATTCTATACACATTCACTTAATTTTCATACAAATACTTTTTCATCACTATTTCATATAGAGATCTTGACTCACACTCACACTAGCTTGGAAGGAATGATCTATGGTTGAATTCACCTCCAAATTAGGTAGACATCAGACTTAGACACTTGGTATGTTCTATAAGATTTATTATTTAATACATAAATGTGATATATTTAGACTTAAATATAGGGGAAAAAATCATTCACTAAGTTACATTGATGAAAATTAAGCACACACTTCATGAACCTAAAAATGGAGGAAATATTCAGCTCTTTATTACTTTAAAGGTGAGGTGGTAAAAAATTTGATTGATTTTTAGTAATAAAAAATAATAATATCATAATAATCATTCAAAATTAAATGTATATATAA
The DNA here is from genome assembly GCA_037957365.1 of Torreya grandis. NCBI lineage: Eukaryota > Viridiplantae > Streptophyta > Pinopsida > Cupressales > Taxaceae > Torreya > Torreya grandis. Next base: position 696,020 of record JARHVA010004606.1, read on the forward strand.
AAATTAATAAGAGAGAGAGAAGACAAGAAGCTCCATATGAGTCTCTATTAGTCTTAGTTTATTCTTGCTTCAACTCCACTACCAACTCAACCTTGAACTAAAACTTCAAACCTTCAAGCACACTTCCTAAATTTAAAAATGGAATTTTAATAGTTTAAAAATTATTTACCTTGTAATATAACATGGTAATTATGAGGATAATCTTGTTTGAGTTATTGAAAATTCAAATGTCTCTTGTATGCTTTGAAAGTTTTTAGTCTTGAAGAGATCTTTAGATAACTCCTCTTGAACTTGAAATTTATAACAAAATACTTTTGATATTTAGTTAAATTTTTTTTATATTAAATTTTAAATTTAATTAAATTTATTTATATCTCCTATCTTGACTTGAGCTTCTTGACTTTCAACTTGGAGTTTGACTTCACTTATCTTGACTTGCAACTTGCATGCATCTTGACTTTCTAAATTTAACCCAAAGCAGGGTACAGTAGGAGAGATATTTCATGTTTAAATTATAAGGGGTATATTTAATTAGAATATTTATTAAAATATTAACCAAGGATTTAACTCAACTTCTTCATTTTTGCATGTTTTTAACTCCACTTTTCTAGGGTTAACTGAAGACTCTTGTTGTTGACTTGCCCTTTTCTAAATTTATCCGAAAGGGGGTGAAATATATTTTTTAAAGTTAATTAAGGAAATTAAATCAATTTTAAAAATTAAATTACATCAATAAAAACTTTCATGTCAAATTTCATGATATTTTATATAATAAAACTCAAAATCTGCACTTTTTGGTGTTGACTAGCTTATGCAATTTCATTTTTAAAAGTTTGTAGGTCTAAGTTTTTCCATTTTATTGAATTATATTAGGAATAAATACATAAATTATTTTTAATTATTATCATTAAGTACATTTATCATAATTATAACCATTTTATAAGCTCAACCAATCTCTTAAACCTCTAAAAATTTGTCTTTTCTAACTATCTATCTTGCTTGCTTGAAACTCTGATACCTGTACCTTTATATTTATTTATTTTTCCTTAAAATTTTGATTTATGAATTTTTATTAAGGTAATTTATTCTACATAATATCTCAAAAAACTTTTATTTTTCAATAAGGAACTCAAAATTGTAATTATATCTTTTAAAATTGAACCATTGGTGTTTAAGAAGGGTTTTAGAGCACCTATTCTTCTTAATGATTGTTCATAAATTAAAGCCGATATAAAATTTAAAAAATGCATAGAATATTTATGTTATATGGGCTCAAAAATATCCATAATACTATTTTAAACAACTCTTCTTCACCTTCATCCACTGAGCATTTGAAAATTACCTTCTTTAACTCACAAGTAGCAGTTAGTTAGAGGAAAAAAGAAATCTCTATAAAAATTTTGAATTTTGAGTTATTAATAAGCATGATTTTGACCTAGTGAAGTTTTTATTATATTTTTTATACTTTTTTAATCTTCACTCCATGAATGGATTCTTCTTTAAAACTTACACATAAGCAACATTGACCAATGGTGGCAAAATTGTTAACATTCTCAAAGTAGCCTCTATGTGAATTATGTTGCCTTTTCCCCTTTTAGTTATATTACACATGAATTTACCATTAACCATCCTAAACATTATATTTTCATTTTATCTCCCACAAATTTCAATTGGGACTGATATAATAATGCATTGTTGAACTTATTCTATGGTGTCATTTTAGTGGTAGAATTTATGGGGAAACAAGACAATATCCAAGAAGAAGAACATATTCTTAGTTAAACCTTGCTTAAAGAACTGAGATATATTAAAATTATAAACTCAAAATATTCTATTGAAACTTTTTTTAGGTGTTAGATGATAATCAAGATCAAAAATTAAAAGCTTTTAGTAAAATGTTGATTAAGGTGCCAAGGGAAAATCAAAATGAATTATCAACATCCCTTAGTGAAACCTTGTTCAAGGTGATATTGAAAAATCCAAGTAAAAATAATCAAGAATAATTTTTTGGTAAAAACCTCTTTGATACACTAATAATTGATTTAATTCATTCCTCATTGTTTGATGAAGATATTAGTGAAGATAATATTATCCCTACCACAACCAAAATTAAGTTGAATCTAGAATTAAAAACAATGTGTGTGATCAAAAAAACCAAATTTAAATTATCCAAAAACCATTATACATTATTTTATAATCCTATTATCCATTCAATACTTATATTACATTATCCAATCATATCATTTATCCCATGCCTACCCTTCTTTACTATTCCTAGCAACACTCTTTTTTCTAAAGGCTATGAAGACATCTTATCTAAAGGTTTGAAGGAAGTAAAATCAATGACCAACAAAGATAATAATAGTGGTTATCTCATTCATATCATTAGTATTATTTAGATAGAGAAACCATTTTGATCAGGCATTGGTTAGACAACAATAAGTCCACATTATTCATTTCATAATCCTCTAGTGAGTTGAGATGCTATAAAAACCAAAAAATCAAAAAAATATATTAAAAATACAAAAAATGAAATAATTTGTTGTCTAAAAGTACCTTGACACTTGGGGTCAGCCCTCTCCACATTATATACCATTCTATTTATTCCATTTGGTCCATTATAAACCATTGACATTCATGCAATTTTAACCATTCAATCTTATTTCAGCCCAAATTATTGTATTGTGACCATTAGTCTTCCTGTCTTTACCTTATAATGCAAGTATAAGGTATATTTATACCTATTTGGGAAGTGTGTTTTGTCCTATCATCTATCTAATACTTTGAAGACTAGATAGATTTGGTTATCACATGACATGGTCCTTGGAAAATCCTAGTCCTTTTCCTCATTGTCATTCATTATCCTATACCATTTATTATGTTCATGTGCCATTCCTATTTTTAACCCTATTTTTGATTCATAGTAGTTTCTACTAGGGTTAAACTACATTGACTTGAGGTCCATTTGGACTATGTAGGCAATGTTCAATTTCTAAGGTTAGCTTGATCACCCATTTTCCATGCTTTCATCATTTTATAATTAACCTAAGACATGATCTTACCATTTTGTGGGCTAGACCATTTTGTATATTGCAATATTTTATTGTGTCTAGATCCTAAAAACCCTAAAATTTTGAAAATCCCAAAAACAATCAGATTTCAAGGGTTGGCATAGTGTATATTTCATTCAGCAATTTACATAAGTGGTAGATTTCTCTCCCTACCTAAATTCTGGTTCATAGCTTGTTGCTAGATTATCCTTATGTAAGTCATGTTAAAGTGTTCTTTATGTCTTTTTCTAAAGCTATAATTGGATTTTAGGTGGTTGTAAAGTGTCTTTTATCAAACCTCTCTCTATCATTTTCCCTTAGGTTTTGGTCATTGGATTGAACCTCTTCATGAAATATTTATGCATAAGTGATTGATTGAAATCTAAGGTCTTCCTTTTTCCTTGTTGGTTTAGTGTTCAAGGTTCCAAGTTGAGTGGATCAAAATTTTGGTGTATCACCCCCTTTAGGTAGGATTTCCCCTTTAACTTTTCCTTCTCCCTTTTCCATGATAGTTTGTAGCATAGAGCAGAGATCCTCATTGATACATCATATAGGAACCAACCTTCTCTAGAGGTTCTCTCACCATTGAGGCACCCACCCTCATGAGAAGATCCCATTGTTTTAGCTTGATAGAGGACTGGCCATTTTGTGTACATCTTTGAATCAAGGCACAACTCTAGGTTGACAATAGTTTTTATTGACATATGTGGTTTCAAGGGATCTAGATATTTTGTTTAACAGGGTCAAGATTGTCTTATTTCCCTCCTTAAACTAGACAATTGGGATTCTTCCATCAAGTCCTAGAATACATGGTTCCCCTGGAGAAACCATGGCCTAAGGATGGTATTTAGGTCATTATTAATAGTCTATTCCTTAATTATGGGTAGGTTCACATGGGGTTTTGGGAGCTTATAGTACCTCTCAAAGGCCAATGGGTAAATATATGTCACTCTCCTAGAGCTACCCTCATGACTATTCTAGTCATTATCAATCTTACAATGTACAAAAATGTGAGCGAAGATATCAATACAATAGAGTACCTCTAGTTTAGTAACAACATGATGAAGACCAACCATTTGGACTACAATTAGGTTGTAGTGCATCCTATTAACTATGGCAATACTTTCAAATTTCAAGGGTTGGCATAGTGTATATTTCATTTAGTAATTTGCATAAGTGGTAGATTTCTCTCCCTTCCCAAATTTTGGTTCATTCCTAGTTACTAGATTATCCTTATGCTGGTCATGTTAAAGTGTTCTTTATGTCTTTTACTGAAGTTGTAAGTGTATTTTAGGTCACTGCAAAGTGTCTTTTATCAAACCTCTCTCCATCATTTTCCCTCAAGTTTTGATCATTGGATCAAACCTCTTCATGAAATATTTATGCATAAGTGATTGATTGAAATCTAAAGTCTTCCATTTTCCTTGTTTGTTCAGTGTTCAAGGTTCCAAGTTGAGTGGATCAAAATTTTGGTGTATCACCCCCTTTAGGTAGGATTTCCTCTTTAAGGTTTCCTTCTCCCTTTTCCATAGTAGTCTATAGCAAAGAGTAAAGATCCTCATTGATACATCATATAGGAACCAACCTTCTCTGGAGCTTCTTCTCACTGTTGAGGCACCCACCCTCGTGAGAAGATCCCATTGTTTCAACTGGATAGAGGATTGGCCATTTTGTGTACGTCTTCAAATCAAGGCATAGATATAGGTTGAAAACAATTTTTGGCATGAAAAAAGTTACAAAAAGGTTTAAAATTTCCCTGAGAGATATTAAGACCTAAAATTTATGCTTACTTTGTCATCCTATTTGCTAGTGGATTTAGATTTATTTTAGATGGCACGGTTTACATATATACTAGGTGGGAACATCTTATCCAACCATGACCATATCCATTTTTTTATCATGTTCCATCCCATTTTTAGGAGAACTACATCAAACTAAGGTCCACATGGACTATGTAGGCAATGCTTGGATGTATGGGGCATTGTAAGACAACTCAGCTAGTTTCATTGGACATTTCTTTTTATCCATTTATTTCAAAACACTCTCACCATTTTATGAATTTTTCCTTTCCTATTTCCTTTGAAATTAAATTTCTTACTTATCATCAATTTTATTATATCCCATATCCCTGGGAGAAATACATTTGGTATGAAGTCATTATAACTATGTAGGTAGCATCCATTTGCAATGGGAAATTTAGAGTCATCTCATCCACCCCTTCTTTATTATTCTATTCCCTCCTGATATATTGACCTATCATTTGACTAAGTACCCAAGAGTAACACCTTACATTAACACATGCATAAATGATTCACTAACTATTTATTTTATGATATGTTTATGTTTTTTTCACTAATGCTTATATTTTATTATTCTTGGTGCATTTATTTGAGAAAATTTATGTTTTATGTTGCTTTTATTTTAATTTATGTTTATTTGTTTCTTTACATTATTTGTTTTTTGCCATTTTTGTTTTCACCTTGACTCAGTCCATTGTATTGGTAGGGTCATCATCATGGCTTTTCCTATCATTTAGTTGTACTTGATTCCATCTATTATCATATGTTAGCATTATCATCATGGTTTATATCCTTGCTACATTATTTTCACTTTTTTATTGGATTAGGGTTAATATTTATGCACATTATGACCTAGTTGTCATGGTGTTTATATCATGGTGCATACCATTTGGTGTTATATCAAAAATCAAAATAGTGGAAATTTTATTGATGATGTTAAATCAAGAGATATCCTTGTATACTATCCCCTAACTACTTCATCAAGTGCCTAATCATAATTTCTCAAAGTGACAATCTAACATATCGAGGCAAGCCATTGAGACTAATCAATGATAAAATTCACCCTAATAGGGTAGCTCCTTGAATCAGTGATCACATATTCCCTACTGGGGCACCTTATTGTGATCAAATTTAGTTTCTTCCTCTCATTTTTGAGGTACCATTTATTTCAACTTCTTCACCAACCATACCCTTGAGGGGGCATCTAGGGATAATCAAATCACTTTTTGGGGCATCAATCTGAGTTTATTAACTTATAAAATTATAAATAGAGAAGAGTTAATACATCATTCTTCAAAAATTATCAAATTTATTCTTAACAACTTTTTCAATCTTTGAAAAGACATTATTGTGCCTAGTGTCTTGAAACACCTCAAATAGGGGTAAAATGTAGACACTTCATTTTAGTCAATTTTGTATTTAAACTACATTCTAATGAATTTCCATAATCACATGTAATTTTAACCAAAAATCTCTAACTTGACCTAATTTACACACATAACTATCATTTTTAACCAAAATTGCAACAATATGTCCATAATTGGGGAAACGGATCATCCTGCATCATTTATCTTATCAAGTGTGTCCTAAATTAAATCATTATTTTGAAAGTGTATTCACAGGCCAATTAAGTGAATACTCGATTGACAAAGAAACATTGTAAACTTTACCTTTATTCTAATTTCCAATTAATCACCTTTATTAGATTATCCTAATCATTCCTCTAATAGGAAATTCCATGGGTTTGGAATAATCTATTTTCATAAAATACAAAATTGAATTATGGCCTCACATAGGTGATGTCATATGGGAAATTCAATGGAATAGATTGGAGTGTGGGCAAGGTGGCATATGACATGGACACTTACACATACTCTACATCTCTTACACCCCTCTTACACACTATAAGAGGACTCATGACTACACATTCTTCTAATATTCCTTCCATACTCTGAAAAGGCCTTAAATGGCCTATATTACACACTCCAAAGGTATAATAATGGAGTTGAGGATTTATCATAAACCCTCCATCTTAGGATGAGTTGAATGGTCCTTATCAATTTAGGGAATCTATAAATAAAACCCTTGTACCTCTCATTTCATCAAGTTTCCTAATGTATACTTACTCTACTAGATTATTCCAAGAAGATTCATCAAATTTACCTCTCTCATTATATGCCAAATCCAAGACTAAGTGTAGATAAGGAGAGGCACTCCCCACACAAGGATTCAAGCATCTAAAAAGACTCCTACATATATAAACCAAGATCAAACCATTTTATATTGGTTCTCAAACACATTTTTGAGAGAGTTAAAATTGTGTTTTTATCTTTTCAATTTGCATTTCTTGTTTGATTATCATAGCACAACATAGGGATTAGGCTCGAGTAGTTATTTCTTTAAGTTTCTTTAGATTTATTCACTAACAATTGACTAACCACCTCTTGGATTCCTAATCTACATTATCTAGTTGTTTCATTATGATTCTCCTATTATTTTTTGTTGAGCTTTGACCTAATTATTGTTGAAGTCTCATTGAAATTTGTAGACATTTTGTTTACCTTTTAGGTGAAGGCTATATTTTTGTTTTTCCTCTTCTACTCTAATGATTTATCCTATTTTTTTAAGCCTTTAGGATCCTATCAAAACTCACACTTTTACCATTTTCCAAAAAAAATGATAACATTGTATAAAATGGCATCATCATAGATAAACTAAATAGTATAGTAATGTAAAATTCATGTAGAACCAAGAATACATAGTGTCATGTCTAGATAGATGTTATTAATGGAAACATGGTGAATAGTAATCATATACTAAAAAATTAACACTAAAATAGATAAACTCAATGAGGATGTGTGATATTCATTATGGCATTAAAAAACTACAAAGATACATGATGTCCATCATGGCATTGAAAACTAATAAAATAAGTGTCAAAGACATAATGCATACACAAAGAGCACATGTTAGAGCACAGAAAGAATGAAATAAATCCAAGGGTCCACATGAAAGTGACATGTTCAAATGTCACTCACATGCATATAAACATACAATGAATTATCATAGACACAATCAAGGACATTTTCAATTGTCCACAATCCAAACAAGTTGAATACACATAAAAAATAAAAAAAATAAGCAAACATAAAAATAATGCATGAATAAATGAAGGTGATCTACATAATCAACTTGTAACATTAGTATATTTATCAACTTACGTATCCAATAATATAGCAATGTGAAAGTAAGTGAGCCAATAAATCATGTAATGTAATGTAATGTAATGAAGTATTAATAATAGTTATAGTCATAGAACAATAAAACCTATGTAAAATGATGCCCCTAGTGAACTTGTGATATAGACAAGATTTTGAAGATGTATGAGAAATTTGAATCTTAAAAAATGGATCATGTGATCATTAGGACAAGTTAAACATAATTAGGTAAGAGCATAATGCATTATTGTCTAGATTAAAGTGGTTTTGTATATGTAATATTTATAGTTTTGAGACAGTATCACTACCTAAAATTGCATCTATAAATGACAACTTTTATGTTTTGAAACTCACTCAAGTACACTTTGTGAATAAAAAATTGTATATAAATAAATACTACATATATTGAGCACAAATCAACTAATGTAAAAGAGCTAAACATAACATGCATAGGTCCTAGTTTTTATAATTTTATAGAATATTCTATTTTTTTGTATTTTTTTGAATATATGAAACTAAAAAAAGTAACTTATAATTAATGACTCTTATAAGAGTCTCATAATTAATAGTTCATGTATCTATCATAGAAAGGATTACCTCTTGTGAATGAAAGTGATTTAACCTTATAGGGTTTTACTTAATGTAAATCCTAATTTATATTAAAGGGATGAGTTATCTAAATTAGTGAAATGATATGAAATAAATAACCATTGATTTGTTATAGAATTTGACTTGCTTTGATTTACCAAAAATAGTAATAAATATGTGCAAATAGAGACTTATCTAGAAAAACTATCATGAAAGATCTAGGTGTTGAAACTAGGTTAAGGATAAGTCTAAGTGTCATCTATAGGATCCCTAAATTAGATCTCCCTCTAGATAATAGCACCTTACTTGGATAGTAGTGCCATGTGGTTCTAGTGTCCTTAAAATGGTGCTAGTGTCCTCTTTATATTACTATTTTTATTTTTTATGAGTACTTGTACCTATGCTTTTTGGTTTTATTCATGCATGCATGAAATTTAAAACTCTATATCATGCTTGGAATAGATGATTTAATATGCAAACCCTAATCCTCATTTTAAGTATGGCATGAGCTAAAAATGTATGTTCCTTAGTAGGATAGGTTAGACCCCCTTAACACTCCATTGTGAAGAGAGTTTCCTACATACCAATACTTTGAGGAGAGATCAAGATCGATGTAGTTCTCCCACCTAGTATTTAGTGTAAGTGAATGCTAGAATGATAGTGGTTTTTAATGCCTTGAGTGTTCTTGAGATTGGAAATCTTTTAAATTTAGGCTTAGGGAAGTTATACATGGTAGTATACAGAATTAAGGTAGAAGAGGGATTAATAACCTTGATTTTTCTCAACTTGTTTCTTATTTGAATAGGATTTTTGCATCTATTTTCCATCTAGTCAATAAAGATTTAATAGTCTTGTATTTATAGATTTTTGTAGCTTGTGAAGATAATAAAATGGGTTTATCCCAGCCATAAGAGGGGTACACATTTAAAAATATATCCATTAGGGAGTGTTAGAGCAAGGGACACTAGCACCATGTGGCTCTAATGTCCTTAATGTGGCACTAGTGTCCATCTAGTAGGCTGCTAGGAACAAAGGGCTAAGATCTAGGAATATAGTTTTGGGACTATGTTTGACTTGAATAGAGATGTTTTTGGTCTACACAATGGTTTGGAAAGTGTTATAAAGGCTATGGGATATGTCTAAGGCTAAACTAGGAATAGGTTAACTCAAATAACACTCTTAGCATCTAAATACCAATTTTAATTGATTACATTTGCCCCTTTGCTTTATGCTAGAAATGTAGCAAAGTGAAATGACTAGTAGAAAGTAAAAATAATTGTACCTAGACTTACCTATGAAGTGAAGCCTATGTAATTGAGTCTGAGTATGTGAAGCATTATCAAAATCATACCTTCAAATGAAACATGCTTAAAATCAGTCTTTACTTAAGAGATATCAAAAGCAAAAGACTATGTTGAATAAAGTAATTGAGTAAAATTGAGTAAAGAGATAGGAAATAACCAGTGCATGAACCTACTGATAACCTATGTTTGTGCATGTACATAATGATAAAATCATTAAATGGCTTGGACTAATCTGATAGATTACTCAATCCTCATTTATGGGTGGCTAAAGAACTTAATCTAGTTTTGACTCTATTAGTACCCACGCCTTCTTGATGGATCATGACCTAAGAATAGTTTGGATTAGATTAAAAGTTTTTATAACCCTCTCATGTGGGTGGATTAAGAACTCAATAAGGATATGAATCTATAATTTCCCTCTCATGTGTAGTAGATGCACCTAAAATTAAACTTCATAAATTGTTAAAAGTATATAATTGGGTATATCTAGCTATGTGTGTTGGCTCTGTAGCCACTCGGTGCATTAGATAATTCTATGACACTCAATAATGCCAACCATTACATATGAAGTAAGGCATGAAATTAGAGACAACCTAGAATATGATAGCAAGTATATACAATGTATAAAATGACATGGTGTTTTCCATTCCATCTGGTGTAACTGAGTATATGGAAACTATGTATCATGTGCATGCCCCCAATTTGATATCTGAGTATACTAATCATGTATTATGTTGTAATAATTGTATCAATGTATCTAAACTCAATGTGGAGATGATAATGTCATGCATTATGCCCCCAATCTAAGTAATTGATATGAATATAAGCTAAAATGAGTGTATCTAAGCAAAATTTGAACATAATAGTCAAAAATATAGTTATATCTATGTAAATTTGTATTGTATCTAGTGTACTTTTCTAGCTAATCTAGACTGCTTTGAGACTAGGGATACTGGACAGTAGTGCCATGTCTTAGAGAGTAGCACCATGTCTTGGATAGTAGTGTTATATAGCATTATTTTCCTAATTTAGGTGATAATGTTTATTTGGTCTAAATTCTAAGTCTCTAAAATGGGTTTTGAGTCCCCAATTTTTCTTGTTACTCACCTATGTCTAATTTCCTAAAACTAAGCCTATATGTTAAAAATGATCTATGAGCAATTTAGGATACTAATATCTATGAAAAACCCTTGTAAATTCCCCCTCTTTTGAGGGGATTTATTGACCTATGTAAGAATTATCTTTAAAATAAATAGCTATGAAAAATATGTTAGCCAAAGTATATATGATAATTATGTGATATTCTAATACAATATGCAAACATAGCATCAAAATGTAAGATAATTTGAGCATAAATATGTATTGTAATATGTATGTTATATTTATCATTGCATAAGGGTGATAAGATAGATGTAACAAATTTGCATAATAGAAAATCTAAGTAGATACCTAAGGGGATGGAGCATGATGTCCATCACAACACCCAAGTAGGAAGGGTAGATGCATGAGGTCCCTCATGGCATCAAAAAATAGTGTGTGTAGCAATTAAATACAAGTGTCATGGTGAATATTCATATAATAAATCATACATATAAAACATATGAGGCATGCAAAATAGGCCAAGGGGGCACAATACAAGGGACATGGGCACATGCCACTAAATCTAAGAAAGAAGACATGCAAAGACATGTTAAAATGTCCACATATGTAAGTAACAAATAATTTGGCTTATAGACACATAAAAGGACATGTTCAAATTTTTGCATACACAACCAAAAAAGCACACACAAGGGACATGCACACATGTCCAAGGCATACAATAAATAAAAGTGGCATAGATCTTAAGAACATTGGCATATTAAAATGCCCTCTAATATAATTTCATATAGAATACAATAAAGTCTAAACAAGTAAAGATATAAATAAAATTATGTATAAATGTAGTAAAAATCTATGTAAATTCTAGGATACATATGTTGAGTCTAACTAGTGATAGTCGACAAAAAATTTATGAATAAAAATGATCAATATCAAGGTATATCAATGGGAAAACTAGAATATGAGGAATGTAAGGATAGAACCTAGTAATATAAATATGTATGAGATGTCCCCAAATGGGTGGATGTATCAATTGAATAAACTTGGATCAGTGTATATGCCACTACTGGGTAGATGATAGCAAGTCTAGATCATTATAATGGACTTGATTCCTATATGTAATCTATAATCACTCAAAAAGAATAAGTGAAACATGTACGTATAATTAAACTAACTATATTAAGATAGCTATCATATGTAATGTCTATTAAATAAAAGAAATGTAAACATATCAATGCATATAATCTATAAATTTTGTGTTTTTTGAGTAAAATTTGAATGTTTTACTATTTTGACGTGTTATATTGTTTTTGTATTTTTAGGATATAATCTATGTATAAGAAAATGAAAATAAACTATGTACCAGGAGAAAGATATAAGAAAGTATGTAAAATTAAATATTATAATTGTAAATGAAACAATATAAAATTAAAGTGTAATGTCTCTATAGACCCAAGAGCACATCCATGGGATGTCGATAATCAAATGGTGGATCTGGTGGAAGATCATTTGGTGTCAAAAATTTAATTTCTCTAAAATCAAATAAATCATCAATGTCATGGTCATCATACCAATCTATATGTATCAGTGGAGCCTTAACATTAGCATGAGTCTGGAGTCTATGCATCTAAATGGCATGCTAATCAACTATGTAAGATGCCTCTTACACATTCCCAGGGTAAAACACATTATACTATGTAATATCTATGTGAAACATATGGTTCTCATCTATGTCATTGTGTAATATGTGAACCATGTGTCCATCATGAGTGAATGATAAGCATTTGTCTAATTAATCAATTATGGCATCCATCACATATAACCATTTACTGCTAAGTGTAAGTTGTATATGAGTGTCCATGCTCAAAATGAATAATAATGTATTAGATACCTTGGTTCCACATTCAACTAGTAGTGTAATGTTTTAATTAAATCCTAACAGTGTATAGCATGTTGTAGCTCACTCTCTTAATAACCAATGTGGTATAAATTTTCCAAAGTACAAGAATTAGGATCAAAATCTTCATTTATGGCCACATGCGAAATATATTTGTCTACTACTAAAATATGTATATTTAATGGATCATGTCATGAATATATGTGTTTATGATCGGTCTATCATGATGCTCATATCTTTGAATGATCTCATATTGTTGATGGTGGTGGTGCTTGTAAAGGTGTATATTGTATGATCTAGATAGTGCCCTTAGCCTTAAATTTATTTAATTTATGTTTAAATGTTGAGCATGTGTTGTATCATGTCTTGTGAGTTTATGAAATTACAAAAAGGGTTCCCTTCTTGTTGTGATAATTTTCTAACTGATCTATTCTAGATTTTGGGTAATATCATCAATCCTCTATCAAATAATATCTATAGTATCTAGTGTAGTTTGTCTAGCGAAATCCCCACCTAAATCTATAAGTCTAAATAAATATTCATGGATGTAACCATATGTACTAAATGTATCAAGGGATCTACTACTGATTATAGCTAAGTATTTGAACCTATAGAGCTATAGGTTCCTAAAAAAGTGATGTAAGTGCCTTTGAATTATCTTTGTATTCTCTTAGGCCCATTAGTGTAAAACTCAATCCACATAAATAATCATCAATATCTATAGGTGGTTGATCATCCTCTATCGTGGCCTATGAATCTATGTCAAAATTATGAATGTAATCCTCTTATAAATTAACAACTAATGGTAACTAGATTGTAATAATCTCATCATCTATCCTGGGTGAGGATGTCTTTATTATGAGATGTTATTCATCTATCATAGGTGATGTTAATTATGTTGTAGGAGGATTTGGATATGGTATATGAATAGTCTTTCTAGACTCCGCCACCTTATACATCTACTCAATGGAAATATTGTGAGGTGGGGATTTGATGAGAACATGAGGTGTCATATCTAATGATATACTTAGTGTAGGAGGTTCTTTGAGTCTACAATATCTAAATGGTTGATTATCTATTGGACATGTGTATTTTTACCCATCATGTAAAAAATTTACACATCTATGAAGAGTGGAAGGTATAGCCTCCATATCATGTATTCAAGGTCTCCCAAGTAGCAAGTCATAATACAAATGATTTGGCATCACCTGAAATTGTGTAGATAATGTTTTTGGTCCCACTATAATTTACAATGTGATTGAACCCAATGTCTATCTAATAATTTCATCAAACCCTAGGATATTATTATATGTCTTTTGAATAGATGTTATATCAAAAATCATGGTTTTTATAAATGCGGGGTTGCATATATTTTGTCTTGAGCCACTATCAATGAGAACTCATTTAAAACCTATGTTATTGATTTGAGCTTGAATGAAAAGTGGAAAATTTTGATCAATTAATGACTGGGAAGGAAAGTCCTCATTGTAAAAAGATATCACATCCTTTATAGTATTCATGATAGATGCAAAATAAGATGGTTCAATATCATGAGGCATAGATGTGTGATTCAGTGTTTAATATAGAATATCTTTGAAGATTGTTACTTTTTGAAGTAATTCCAATATAGATATCTTGGTTGGTGTATTTTCCAACTGATCCAATTTATCAAATTATCTTTGCTAATATATAGCTCCCATTATAGTGTGTTAGGGATGAGGAGGGATGATAGGGTTATGTTGCTCCTATATAGGATGAGGAGGCACCATATTCCACCTAGTTAAAGCTTAGACCATAGGATATACTATTTTCCATGGGCAAGTAATAGAGGCACGATAGAAGAATAAATAATCAAATGGTCTAGATGGAGGTAGAACAAAATAGGTCTTCTAATCCCTCTAATGTCTAGTAGTAACTGGAGGTAACTCAAATTGAGCCATATATCAATGATTCATATAAAAATGGGACTCAAATTATGGAGGGCCATTATGTAAAATAAGCTTAGCTTGAGTTGAATCCATGATAGGAGTAACATATATGTGTACCTTTCTACAAATAGTTGGTTATAAACATGATAAGCAAAGTACAAGGATTTATGCCATGAAGTGAAAGATGGACTCCATCATGATAATCATGGTAATAAGTTGTAAATTAAGACTGATTAAATTCTAAAAATATGGACCTTAGGGTAATTTAGGGTTAGGGTTTTGTTTAACTAGGGTTGTTTTGCAAAAAATTAAATTATATTTAAATAAATGAAACCCTAATGTGAGATTTGATTTAATGAGCTAGGTTATTCCAAACAATCAACAAACTATATGTGACCCTAATTTAAAGCACACAAATCTAGAGAAATGAAAAATAGGGTTTTGAGCAATATTCAAAGTAGGTTGGGTTCACCAAATGATTTATCCTTTTAGGGTTTTACTTAATGTAAATCTTAAGTTAGATTAAAGGGTCCAATTGTCTAAATCATTAAAATAATATGTAATAAATAATCATTGATTTTTTATAGAATTTGAATTTTTTTTACTTTCCAAAAATAGTAAGAAATATGTAAAAATGAAGACTTATCTGGAAAACAAATGTCATAAAAGATCTGGGTGATATAAATTGGGTTACAAAGAGATCTAAGTGTCATCTATAGGATTTATGAGCCAGATCTCCCTCTAGATAGTATCTCCCTACTTTGATAGTAGAACCATGTGGTAATAATGTCATAAAAATCATACTAGTGTCATCTTTACATGACTATTCCTATTTTCTAGGAGTACCTGCTCCTATGTTTCTAGGTTTTGTTCCTGTGCACATGAAATCTAAAACTTTATATTATGCCTAGAATGGATTATTTAATATAAAAACCCCAATACTCCTTGTAAATATGGAATGAGATAAAAACATGTGTTCATTAATAGGATAGGGTGGACATCCTCAATGTCTTACTATGAAAATATTTGCCTACATACCCATACTCTGATGAAGGATCAAGCCTAATGTAGCTTTCCCAGCTAGTACTTGGTGTAAGTACAAGTGAATGCTAGAATGATAGTGGTATTGAAATCTTTGAGTGTGCTTGAGATTAGGAATCTTTAAAATATGGGATTAGATAAGTTGTATATGGTAGTATGTATAAGTAGGGAAGAATATGGATTAATAAGCTTAATTTTGCTCAACTTATTTCTTATTTGAATAGGCTTCTTTCATTTATTTTCCATCTATTCAATAGAGGTATAGTAGTCTTATATTTACAAAGTTTCATATCTTATGTGGATAATAAAATGTGTTTAGGCTAAACTTAGGAGGAGTACACATTTGAAAATATATTCATTCAAGAGTGTTAGGGAAATAAGGGACACTAGTGCTAAGTTGGGGACACTAGCACCATGTGGATCTAGTGTCCTTAATGTGGCACTAGTGTCCAGTTGGATAGTTATTGGGCACAAAGGATTAGGATATAGGAATTTAGTTTTAGGACTACGTTTGAGCTAACTAGAGATGTTTGTGGTCATCACAATGGCTAAAAATGTGTGATAAAGGCTCTAGGATAGGTTTAGGGATAAGCTCAAAATAGGTTGACTAAAGAAACACTTTTATCATCCAAATACCACTTTTAGGTTATTATAAAAAGTATCATACCACTCTAAAGGAACTAATCATAAATAAAAATCTAAAAAATTGTCTAATTCAACATGCATACCACTATCATGTTAATACTCTATAGTACCTTGTGTAAGTTATTTATCATGAGCTTTAAGATTATTCAAAATCCATCATGAAGTGTATGAACTTTGCGTTGGTGTCCTTTGTGGAACACTCCTAATTCTTTATAGTATCAATCTAGGATGTGATGGAGTAAAGCATGGTTCCCTATAGTCTATGAAAGATCTTTGATTTAGTGGCTTTTTAAATATAGGTCTCTTTGGGTAATGGACCACTTGCTTTTGAATTCTATGATTAGGTTGAACCTTTTTAGTTTGTTTAACTACAATCTATTGTGCATAAATAATGATATTTGGTTGGAATTGGTATTAATATGGAGTACCATGAACTGTGATAACCTCATTATAAAAAATATATTTCAAACATTTGTGTACTATAAAAGGAACTACATGAAGTTGCTGAATTTAAGGACATCCCAATAACATATCAAAGACCATTACACTGGGTACTATTGTAAGCTTGGTGGTCACATTTTCTAAACCAACCTATAGTGGTAATTTGATCTCACTGATATAACTCTGATTGTGGCCATTGAAACCTTTGATTACTATCATTGTAGGAATTATAACATGATTTGTGTATCCAAAATGAAATATAATTGTTCTAGTTCACATATTGACACTTGAACCATTATCAACCATGACACTCTAGATAGGTTGATGATCAATGTAATCTCAAATGAACAAAGAGTGTAAGTCAAAATCATCATCAGCTATATCATGATCTATGAATGTGATAAATCATTTATATGGCACTTAAACATGATATGTACTAGTGATGCCATTCAAAGTATGTTGTGCCTTGATATGAGGATGTTAATAAGCTAGTGAAGGATGTGAATTGTATGCCTAATGAACTTATAATTTATATATTGTTTTTTTCTATATGTTTAAGGAAAAGATCATTGAAAATATTCATTGTTCTACTCTCACTTGGTTGTCCCTTTGTACTTTCATAAGGTACACTCACATCAATAATATTTTCATCTATCAAGTCTTAGATATTATGTCTCAAACTGGTGCATCTATTTATAATATGCCTTTATGATCTATGATAGTTTAAAAAATAATTTTGATCAAATCCTTTTGGAAGAGGTTTACTCATATCAACCTTTTTAATGGGAGGGAACAATATGACATTACATTCTAATAAATTTTGTAGTACCTTATAGGGATATTTTGGCAAGTTGGTAAATTATCTCCTTGGAGGGGCTAATAATATGATACATATAGTAGGTTCCAAAATATAATTACTATTTCCTTTAAATAACTTTTATATTTAATTGGTTTCACCTTGTATGGTGGTTTACTTAGATTCTTTGCATGAGAAGTAGAAACTAGATTGGTTTAATATTTAAGCTTATTCATTGCTAAAAACTTTACTTATATTTCCTTAATTGTATGACATAAATTATTTAATGATATAAACTCATTAAACATAATAAATTCATGTAGAGGTGGAAGTAATCTCTATTTGAATATGTCTTGCAATTCTTTCTCTACCATAAGAATTTTCATTTTGGATAACATGATCTTATACCTTAGTACATATTATGTGATAGGCTCATTGGATGCTTGTTTTATCTCATCAATCTAAGAATATTAATTATTTTCATTTATATTTGTTGATAAATGTGAAAGGAATTTTTTTTCCAAAGGATTAAATGTATGAACCGATTGATGTGTTAAATCATAAAACCATTTGAGTGCATATTATTTTAAGATTTAGGGAAATGACTTGGTCAACACCCTATTATTGGATGCATAATCCAAATATGTCATGTGAAATTATCTTAAATGTTTCTCATGGTTACCTTTTCCATCATATAGTGTGAGATAAAGTGCCACAAAACTAGTTGCTAAAGAATATGTTGTAATATGTTGAGCAAATGGAATATGCAGTAATTTTTTTGAATTGAGTGCCTGATTAGGTTTTGAAGCACCTTGTTCTAAATGTAACACCTTAGTTTTAAAATATTTAACCTCTTACATAAGTTATTGTACATTAGGATTAAAATATGTTAACCAAAGGTGGTGTAATAAATTATTGGGTAGGAAAGGGCACATTGATTTATGTAAACCCTTGGGCTACCCCCATAGTGAATGGTGGTAAAAACTTTGTATCAAATGACTATATAAAGGTAAATAACTTGGATTAGTTGAATTTTTTTATGTATTATCCATGATTTCACTTTTCATTTCCAAAAGAGTTTTCAAGATTGTATGATAATCTTAAGATTGAGCATGGATTAATTCTCAAAACTTAATGATAATTTTCACTTTATTTATCATTGTTGGTTCATCATATAAATGTGGTAATGTATCTTTATTCTTATCTTTAGATTCAAGATTGTCTTGATTATACTATTCATGCTCAAAAGTGTTATCAAGTACTTCTACATATTCAACTTGTTCATTAGTATCGAAAGGTTATGATATTCATTTGTTCTTATTCAAATTATGTGCCTTATAAAGATAAATATGAGTTTTCTTAATTTTATTATCACTTAATCTAGAACTTATCCTAAGAGAGGTAGAAATAAATTTATTAGATTTCATAAAATATTAAATATAAATTTGGAATATTGTTGCTAACAAAGAATTTATCAAAGATTAAAACCCTAAAACAACAATTGGTAATAAAAAAAAGAAGGAAATAAACCCTAACAACATGAATGGTTAGGGTTTTCAATATTCAATCAATATAAGGGTTAACCAATATAATTTATCAAATTTAGGATTAATATATTTTTAATCTTAATTTCTAAAAATTGTGTGAAATTATAATGTATAAAATAAGCATAAATTAAGCATTTATAATTTATAACTTGTTAAATATGGAAAGAGGTTGAAAAAGGAAAGTGCTAAAGAATAATGAATTAATTTAAAATAGAACATGTAGGACTATAAGTGTAACTATGAAAAATATTGTAGGTATTTGAGAGGTCCTTGTAAATCGGTAGTAGGGATTCACATCAACTAATGATAATGTCACATTATTTAGATAGGGAAAGCCTATGCTAGTGTCTGTATGGCACATTGATGTTTGTTAGGGTTTTAAATATATTAAATATTATACTTTTTAACCCTCATCTATTGACTCTATGTGTGTGACTAGATCTATGTGACTCATTTTGTAAGTTGTTATGTGCCTTCTTTTTCACTTGAAACCCTAGCTCAATAGGTCATGATGAAAAATAGAATAAAGGGGGGAAGGGGTTAGTGGTTGAATTTGTTATTGACCTTAACACCCTATATGTTAAGTTTTTCCTACATATAAATACTCTAAAGATGGATTAAACTCCATGTAATTCTTCTATGGTACAATAGTGTTTGTGAAAGACTGGTATAATGTTATATGCTAGTGCAATCCTAGTGTGATTAAGTGTTTCAATAATTACTTTTGACCTTGGAGGTATATTTAGACTTAGATCAAGGGCAATATGGTTGTGTGTACTCAAAATTTGGAAGAATAGGTGTTTTCCTCTCAATGTGAAATTAGATATTTTGGTGTTTTACAATCATGAGCCTATATTGAGAAAATTGTTAGAAAAAGTGGGTTTATAGTGATCATCTTGGAATTAATTCAAATGATACTTTTGAGATGTACAAGAAAACCCATTTGGTGAATTTTAATTTGAAAAAATATATTTTATTTGGTGGGAGGACGTGATCGATGGATTCAAACACTACTAGTGAGAGGGATAGTCCTAAAGGAGTGACCTTATCTGAGGAGCAAAGACAGATAAAATATAAGTGTGGGTCAATTTGATAATGATTTTATGATGCCTAATATGATGAATAGGGATATTTATAATCAAATTTTACTTTAAAGGTGAGGATCATCCACATATAATTGAATGAATGGTGCTCAAACAAGATGGAATCGAGCGTGAGATAAGTGTGTACAAAGAATGGTCACATGTGCATTATTTTAGTGATAAATGTTAATTTATGTGTCTGAATATACACATATACATCCAATAAGAAATAAACTAGCTAATTTATAATATAATAATTAAATAAATGAAATATTATAAGGATATAAATACTTACCTTTGGATGGACCCCTCAATGTTTCAATCTCCCCTTGTGGCTCAATTGGAACTTTGAAAGATATTTTATAAGTTGAAGATCTAAATGGTAATATGAAGACCTAAATATCCTTATTTATTAATTATAAACACCTATATTATTGAGCCGAAATGACACCATAAGACAATACCTCTAATATAAAATTACAAACCCTATAACTCTTTGAAATAGTACTTGGAGAAGAAATTTGAGTGCAAACAAAATATATGAATGTGATATATCTTTTGAGAATGAAATATGACCCCTATAAATATATCTCTAACACCTAAAAATAACCCTAAACTCTAGGTATATTTTATTGGCCAAGTTGACATAATTAGAATATGTCACTTGACACTGTCAATATTAGCTAGGCCAATATAGTATAAATGATACAAGACAGACTCAAAACTATATCAGGTTAGATGATTCATTGAAGGGAATACTTAATCATGAAATAGACTATGTCATCTAAGTAGATACAATGGGATAAAGGGAAGATAACAAATATAAATGTAAATTATATCGAGAGGTGAGACATAAAGAGTCTTAGAGGTTAGACTAGTAGTAGTGTGTACTAAAAATACTTCACAAATAAAGCAATATATCATAATATAACTGAAATATAGAATAATATATACATATATAATGAGCCACTTAAATAGGGGAACCTCTAAACCCTTAAAATAAGAATATAATTTTCAATATGATGATATTGGTGAGACACACTCATTTGTATATAGAGAGACCTAACTAGGTAGGGTCACACCCATTCATCCCAACCCTTTATCTAAAGTTGGCCTAAAGAAATAACTAACTAATTAATGAAATTGTAAATGATGTACCATAGGTCAATCCACACATATCCCTAGGCACATTATAGGTTAAGGGTGTAATATGTTCTCCCATCAAAATAATGTTTTTCTCAATGTTAATCTTTGGATGTTGCTCTAAAAAAAATTCATCCTCCCATGTAACATCCTCATGAGGAAAAGTTTTCCACTTGATCAAATACTCCTTAATCTCCCATATCCATAACCTTTTATTGTGTGTCTGAAGGATATTATTAGGTTCCATAATGACTCATCCTTCCTCATACATTTAAGGTAACTCAATATATGTAGATATTATTTGTTTAATTACCTTATTTAAGAAAAAAACATGAAATACTATATGTATGCAATAAGAATGGGGTAGATCAAATTTGTATGCCACACTTCAAAATTTGTAAAAGATATGATAAGGGATATAATAATTAGGAGAGATTTTTTTATACATTTTTACTTTAGGTACAATTGCTTATATGATTCTAGGTGTAAATATACCCAATCACCCACTTCAAAATGTCTTTTTCTATTATATTGATCTACTTTTCTCTCCATTTTATTTTGTGTCAATAATAAATTCTATTTAAGAATAACTAGTATCTCTTTCTAGTGTTGAATGTGCTATTTTAGATCACAAACCTTGGGTTTGACCCTCAAAGATAGGGTGATATAATGGGTTTAGTACACATATAGTGCCATAAATGGAGATATTTTTTAAGAGGCATGGAAGGAAGTGTTATACCACAATTCTACTAGTGGCATCCAATAAACCCATCTTTCTAATTTATTTAAATTGAAATAATGAAGATGAGACTCTAGACAATTTTTTACCACATTTGTTTTCACATCATAATAAGGATGATAGGATGAACTATAATTCAATTGAGTACCCAAACATGAAAATAAATCAATCCAAAAATTTATATTAAAAATTGGATCAAGATCACTCACTATGATCTTGGCGGTATGATGTAACTTTTGAACTTATCCAAAAAGTAAGAGCTATTATATTAGATGTAAATGGTTGTGATGTTGCACAAAAAATGGCATATTTTGTGAGCCTATCTATGATTACCATGATGAAATTTTTACCTTATAACTTAGGTAATCCTATTATTAAATACATATAGACTTCCTCCCACCTCTGGCTAAGAATTGACAAATGTTGCAGGAGACCTGGTGTTTTAATTGTTTCACCCTTGTTTTTATAGTACACCATGAATTTAGCCATAATTTTTTCATATCCCCTTTTATTCCTTTCTAAAATAAATATTTATTAAATCTATGATAATTTTTCAAAAATATTGACCCCCTATTAGAGATACATGAAGCTCTATAAGTTTAATATGATTGAGGGAAGAATGATTACATAAGTATAACCAATATTTATACCATAAGGCATTCCCTTTCCAATCAAAATTTTATAAATAAATAGAATATTTATAGATATTTTGAGTCAAATCATGTGTATCCCTATCATTCTCCCCTTCAAATCTTTCCTCATCCACCTAATCTCCTTGTCAAATGGTCATTACACATAATAATTCCTTGATGGATTCATCTCTCTTGGATAGTGTATCATGTTGCAACATTATATTTTCCTTTCTTATAGATGATTTCAATGTCATATCCCAAAATTTTGGCGATCCATTTTTTTCTTCAAATGACAATATTTGTTCCAAAAAATATTTTAAGCTATCATGATCAATCTTTACCTTAGAATGTCTACCCATCAAATAAGGTCTCCATTATTTGACTGCATGAAGAATCCCCATCATTTCCTTCTCTTAAGTTAGCTTCAATAGATTCTTACCTTTTATTTGATGACTTTAAAATGAAATGAGTCTTCCTTCTCACATTATTACTACCCCCATTTTAGATCTTGATGCATCACATTCAACAATGAAATTATTTAAAAAATATAGGGTAGCCAAAAGTGGAGTGGTGCACATGGCCTCTTTTAGCTATTTAATGGCCTTGGTGGTTATTTCATTCTACTAAAAGGATTCATACTTCAACAAAGTTGTGAGTGCTGATGTTATGATACCATAATTTTTCAAAAATTGGTGATAGTAACTTGTTAATCCCAAAAAACCTCAAAGGTTCTTGAGGGATGTTGGTACCTACCACTTTATCATAGATTTTATCTTTTGATGGTTTACTATGACTTTTTCATGTGAAACAATGTGACCCAAGTACCCTAACTATTATACTCCAAAATAAAACTTGTAATATGTTTCATAAAGCTGATGTTATTCTAGAATTATTAGTACCTAGTTCACATGTTGTAATTGTTCTTCCCAATTCTTACTATATATTAGGATGTCATCAAAAAATACCAATAGAAATTTCTAAAAAAATAGCCTAAAATATTGTTCATCAAACTATAAAATGTAGGTAGTGTATTTGTGAGACATAAATGCATTACTAAAATCTCATAATGGAATTAATGGGTTCTAAAATTTGTCTTATGGATATCCTCATTTATGATTTGAATTTGATGGTAACCAGAACAAATATCTAGTTTTGACATTTTTTAAGTAGACAACACTATGTAGACATATATCAAATCATAAATTATTGGGATACTAAACTTATCATTGATGGTACAAGTTTATTTCTCTATAATCTAGGCACATCCTTCAAGTATCATCCTTTTTATGCACCATGACCACCCATGATGAATATGAACTTTGGATATGTCTAATAATACCTACCTCTAACATTTATTGCACTATCTTTTCAATCTCACTCTATTGGGCATATATAAATTTATATGGTTTGATGTTTACTGGTTGAATACCAAGGATGATTTGAATGGCATGGTCATGATCTATTATTGGTGGTATTCCTTTTGGAATTTATCCAAATTTCTTGAGTGTTCATCAATAATATTATGTAGATCAGGATGTGTATATATATTTATTGGTTGAACTTCTATGGAGATAAATTATGTGACAAATCCTTTAACCCCTTTTTTTAGAATTTGTTTCCTATGATGAGAACTAACCAACTATGGATATTTTTTCTATAGTCCCTATAGTTCAAATGTCCTTTCTTTATAATGAAAGTACATGAGCAACTCCTATAAATTTATCTCTTTTATGCCTAAGGTTGTGAGCCATTGGACTCTCAAAAAAATATTTTTCTACCCATGGGAAAATCAAACATAGAATAATTTAAATTTTAGTCTCCCATTACTTGTTTGATACTATGTAATTTCCCTAAAAAATCAATTGTGCCACCATTTGTAATAATGACCTAAAATTTTGGACCTAGTTAAATAAAATAATTCAAGTATGCCATAAACTTATTGTTGATGAAATTATGTATACTTCATTAGTAAATAAACAAAATTACCTTATGTTTCTTGAGGAAATCCACAACCTTGAGGGTTTTTGGAGTGCCAATATTATAAATTTCATGGCATGAAATAGTTGGTTTGAACTCTTCAGATGTTGATTCAAACACCTCTTCTTCTTCCCTAACAATTCATCATATTATTCTTCTTCATTTTCCCCTTCAATGTATAAAAATATATTCTCAACACACTTATGAAATTTGATCCATTTTATATCATTTTAAAAATATTACATGTTTCTCATTTCTATTAAATTTGTTGAGGATTCAATCTTGTAGGCTAAGTAAATGTTTTTTCTATAACCATGAGATATTTTTTAGTAGTGAAATCCCTTCATTTGAACATAACTATTTTCTTTCCCTAAAACACAAATACCATGGATTATTATACAAAACTTGGATTAAACTTGAACATATAGTTAGATTTTATCCTTGAGGCCACCCAAGAATGGATCATTTGGGTTTTCCTCTAATATCTCATCCATGCATAAGGACACATTCTAGAATTACTAAATATAATTCTTGATTATCCTTGATTGTCGTAGCTATGCTAAATGGCTAAATTGGTTATATATTACACTATTATGTTAGTGCATCTATATATCATCTATAAATAATGACCAAGTAGTAGTGAGCCCCTTATTTTTAGTCTAATCATAAAGCCATGTATAATAAATGCATTGTTCTAGATCCAAATACAAGGATTCCATTACCATGATTTTTACACATAGTATTTTGTGTACATCAAAACAAATATGTATTTGGTTGTTCCAAGTGAACATATCATTCCCATAAAACTTATGCATTTCTACTTTTAGAACCATGTTCTATAAATGTGGTATATTTAAATTTATATTAGGTTGGATAGAAGATCATGCTTGGGTTTTGCATTAGTTTGACCAAAAGATCCACACTAATTGGTTTGAGTATAGTGATTTTTAGTTGGTTTGGTGGATACTAATGAACATTCAAAAAAATTACTCAATTTTTGCATGATATTATTCAATCATTGATTAATATTGTCCACTTTACTTGTCATCTCAAATTTTAAGCCACATAGATCATACTCGATCTAGCTCACCTTGTGATCCACCAAATAAAACCCTGTAGTATAAGATCTATCAAAAAAAAATTTAAAATTCATCTCCTATTTATAAGGAGTTTAATCCTAGATTTTTAAAAAACTACCTCAACCCCTATTATATGGTCCTACCATAGTAAGACTTGACAATGTCAACCATGGTTTTCATATTTGACACAAATTTGACCATTTTTTTTAATGATGTTGACCTCAAATAAAAAACACCTAGAATATACACCCAATATATCTTTTCAAGCTTTTAAAAAATGTAAAAAAATAGAAAAAATCCTAAAATTTTGGGTTATAGAACTAATTTATGTAAGAAAGGAAAATGGAAATAACTCCCAAAAAAGTGATCTCCAAAGATTTAATTTTTTATTTTGGACTCCTTGAATGATGATCCAAATATAATATAATAATTATAGAAAAATTTCCAATGGTTTGAGAGATATAGTTGAAACAATTTTTTTTCCAAAATTGATGCTCCAATACCACTTGTAATGAAATTATTTCACAAGTAAAGTAATACATTAAAATACAACTAAAATATATAATAACATATTCATATATTATGATTCAATTTGAAAGATAAACCTCCAAAACCTAACAATAATAATAATATAATTCACAATATGATGGTTTAGGTGAGCCACACTCATACGTAAATATAAACCTCACTAGGTAAGGTTACACCCATTCATCCCACAACTTTATCTAAAGTAAGTCATTATAAATGAATCACTAACTAGTGAATGCAAAGTTAAATTATGAGTTACCATAGTTTTTTCATATCCATAGGAATTTTATGGGTTAAGGGTGTATCATAATGATGGTATGATAGAATCATATGTAAATAACTCTTGAAAATTACCACGAGCTGATCCCACCCCATTCTTAGTGCACCCTTTAAGGAATGCACTCAAGTATATTGATGAATAGATAATCCCCTACAAGATAAATCATTATTAAAGTGATTAAATTAAAAATATTAAGTGTATAAAAACTGTAGCCTAATGTAAATCAAACATTCCAAATCTTTTGTGATCCTTTTCCTAAACATGAAACAATAGAAACTAAGGAAAATTTAGAGGTAAATTATGAATACAACATGCATCATCCACTATATAAATATTCTCATATAGTTTATGATATCATTAATTTACTTATAAATATTATACCTCAATGACCCATGATCACATTTGATGAAAACAAGATAGTTGATTACAATTCTTTTTTCATGTACTATTGATATAATCCTACATAGATGAATAACATGTACGTAGTGTTATTATTAAAAATGGTTCAAGTGAGATATTTTTCATGATGAGACTTCTCCACTCCCTTGGATACACATGATAATATTTATAAGATACATCAAAATTAATCAAGGTATTTCTCAGATAGAAATAAAAAACCTTGGGATACATAATCTTACCTCTTTGGGAAGGCTTGGCCATATTAGCCACACTAATCATGGTTTTACATAGTAATAGAGCATTTGACATGTCTGTAATATGACCTTAGATGAAAATAATTTGTTTAGTATCATCAAAATTGTCTTGATGCCTAAATTACTTACACTATAATAGAGTAGTCATAGTTCCAAGTGTACGATATGAGTATCCTCTACAACTAGTGATATCCACCCCTACCACCATTGTGAATGGTTTATACACCTATTCAAGATCATTATATAGATAATTATGTTACACTTATTCAATATTAATATATAGATATGAATGCTACACTTATTCAAGATCAATATATAAAAATGGTTGCTACACATATGTAGGATCATTAAATAAATATGGTTATTACACCTATTCAAGATCAGTATATAAAGTTTGTTGTTACACATATACAAGATATATCAATACATCTAGTCTAGATAAACATGGTTGGGTCTACTAGATATCCATCTATTAATGTTGATCACATTAGATAGTTACTTAGGGCCCATAAATGTACTTATCTCCTATAATACATACTCAGTTAACATTGTGGATAGTTCAGCATGTTCCATGGGAAACATAGATAGTGAGACACCCTCCTATCATACATTATATCCCATAGAGTTCTCTTCCATATACATTTATCCATATTACATTTATTTTATAAACAATGTTCATGGCATATCTAGTACACCACATGACTCCTTATCAGATCCTAACACATCCATAATTGATACCTTTCATACACAACAAAGGACCCCTACACCATTTAATATTTTAAATTACCATGATCCTTACATTGATGTGATCATAAATTATATTTTCCAAATCCAAATATTCTAAAAATATAAAAAAATATTCAAATATTCCCTAATCATGACATGATCACTAGATTACACAATTTATAGATCTTATTTATCACATGTTTGGTATATGGCATATTACTTACATATACATATAAATTTCAAAGTATCTTAAGTCATATGTAGGACATACAGGTTACACATAGACATATAGATGTTGGACATTCCTCTACCTAATGTCCATGTCAATATTGGGGGCACCTTGTTCCATTAGTTTCACTATTATAGGTTATATATTTCTATGACATTTCTACCATGTTGATAAACCTATATTGCTTACACATGCATTTCTAGCTACTCATATATTACATAGGGATACATGGATATGTTATTTTAATATGATGTAAATTTATACGTATAGATAGTGCATACTAGTTTTTTGTTATATGCTCCACTGATTTTGTTACTCTTTTACATGATAGGCTACTTTGTGCTTGTCTATTGTGTGTGGTCCTTTGGTCTTGTTTATGACATATTTATTCCTCTTATGTTTTTCCATATCCTTATTTGATGTGACATCATTGATATGAATTTTTTTATGACATATTTATGTCTCCTTATGTGTGGCCCTTGGATTTGTATTTTGTGACATATTTATGTCCCTTGTATGCATCTCTTGACCTTGGGAGTGACACTAAAAATTGAACTTATTGAGTTTGTTGACATTGAGTGGTGTCATTATATATATATATATATATATATATATATATATATATATATATATCATGAACATATATTACATATACTTAGTCATTTATCCTTATATTATGTGATTCATTGATACATCAATATAGTCATGAAGTCTTTGTGCCCTACATTAATTATGTTACATACATGCCTTGATCAACATATACATTACTATGATGACATATTATCCACATAATCACATGGTATTACATGATGATATATTTATACATGACACAATATATATAACTCTTATTTTTATATGAGTGACTTAGAGGATATATTTTTCATCTCAAAAATGGGGAATTACAATGCGCTTGTCATAGAGACATAAGCCTCCATGATTAGAAAATTAAATAAAAGTATAGATTTAAAACCTTCATAATGGCTTAGATACATGACAAATATTGGCACATTGATATAGATTACATGTGCATATGAAATGCATATTCACTCACTTTACACACACTTGATCATAGATTCATACACACATGGGTACATATCATGGGCATATACACATAATTTATAAGAATAAAAATTAAAAGAATCCATATATATAAAAAATTGAGATACAAGTTCTAAAATTTAACATATTATGTACAACATTATATATTATTTTTAACATATTAATAATGCATGATACCTTTTCATACACATATACACATTTTTATATTCAAGGGGTGTGATATTGGTTCATGCACATACACAACAACATAGTTTATAGTTAAATGGAAAATGTTTGTCATTACACATCATACTTATCAAATATACAATCATGATGGTGTCATGAAATTTTTTCAATCTCTTTTTATCATGTTTTTTGTTTACATGAAGTGAACTTGAGTGAAAATATACATTTGAATCTATAAACCATCTGTAGTTGTTGATTTACTTTCTTTGAGTGAACCTAGCCTAATGGTTCTCTCTTAAACTACTTATTGATTTGGATTAGTACATTTTATACTTTTCCCCACATCCATGAGGGTTGGTGCATGTTTCCTTCCTAACCCAAAATCATGCATAGTTACACAAGGTTGGGGCAAAATTACCCCAACTCTCCACGTGCTTGAAAAGGAACCACGCATTTATCTAATGCTTTAACTAGAAGAATCATATCTAACAAATTTTAATGGAAACATGTTTTACACAAAAATGAATGTGTACTCTACCCTTATTCTTTTAAATTTTCAAAAAATTATTTTCATTTAATATAATCAATCTATGGATCATTGACTACACATGATAGTAGGTTTGGGTATTGAGTGACCTACATAATTTGAGATTCATATATGTAGATGATATTTATGGATTATATAGCACCTCAGTATTGTACACTTGGAAAAATTAGACCTTGCAGATTCCTCTTAGTTATAAACCTCTTCTTCCTTATACAAGTCTTACACTTACTCTATCTTATGCCTTTTAGACTATCTATTAGTCTAAATAATCTTAAGTTAATGACATAAGCCTTTTATCTTGACCAAAATATTTAAAATGTACTTATATTCCATTAATTCAAGTTTTAAGTTTGTACCTAATTTTTTTTCCTTGGACACTAACATTTTGGATAGACACTAGCATCGATGCTAGTGTCCTGACTCAACGTCAGTGACCAGTACCCAAAGTCATTTATTTTACAATTGAAACATATCCTAATGGTTTTCCTAAGTGTTTTAATGTGATTTACTTATCCAAATGGATTGATATAAATAAAATATTAAACCCCATTCATTACTCACCTAGAAAATACCTATAAAAAGACTGAAGGGACTAAGGCAAACTATTGAAATCACTTTATCAAATATTTAATTGAACAAAGATTCCTTATTTCTATACTAGTCATAGGAAAAACACATATACATGTCTAAATAATTGAATGAGCATCCCAAGAGTTGTATTTTCTAAGTTACACACTAGGTCAATGTTATACTTTCTTTTCACATATTTCATGATTTACACACTAGCCAACACAGGGAAAAACTACATTAGTTTGAAACCCTATTTAGAGTATTGGATATGCAAGTAGTGCTCACTGATAGAGGGATCTTTGGGGTTAGCTCAATACCATGTACTCATTATCCCATTTTTACCCAAGATCACCATGAATATGAAGAATTAGGGTTTTGTAAACTCATGAGGAGAAACAGTCCATGACCTAGATCTATATGCATTAGAGTAAAGGTGAAGTCAAACCTAGAAGTATCTAGGCGGTCATGTACTTTTCTAACAAGTAATATATATGTGTGTGTGTGTGTGTGTGTGTGTGTGTGTGTTACTTGCATAAACCCAAATATTAGCATCGATGCAACCACCCTAGTTTGATGTTAGTGTTTAGAGCTCCAGAAGTGTTAGATCCAAAATATGATGACTATTCTAGAATCATCTTCCATCTTGATTTCTACATATTTTAGATCTAGCACTATGTTAGAGTTAGAGCCAGCTAATTATAATACTTATTTGTTATTTTCATGCATATCTTAGTTGTAATTTATATATTTATCCTATTATCAGCATAATAAATCTAGTGGATGTTTATATATTAGTTTAACACCCAATTATCCTATTGTAAATCTGGCTATCACCCTTGTGCATTATCATTTCTATATTCTTAACCCTATCTACCCAAAATAGGATCCATGTACATTTTGGGTTTCTAGATACATGAAATATATTTCCACATTGATATATATTTCATATGCATATTACATGTATATGCACTCACTTTATAGAAACTTAATCATAGACTCATACACACTTGGGTGCATATCATGGGCATATATACATAATTATAGGAATAAAAATTACAAAGATCCATATACATAAAATTTTGAGAAACAAGTTATAAAATTTAACATATTATGTACATCATTCTATATTATTTTTCACATATTCATAAGGCATGATATGTTTTCATGCACATATACATATTTTTAAACTCAAGGGGTATGATAATGGTTCATGCCCATACACTACATCATAGTTTATACTTGAATAGAAAATGATTGGAATTACACATCATACATATCAGATCTACAGTCATGATAGGGGCATGAAAATTTTTCAACCTCTTTTGATCATTATTTTTATTTACATGAAATGAACTTGAGTGAATTTGAGTGAAACTATATAATTGAATCTATAAACCATTTGCAATGGTTGATTCACTTTCTTTGATTGAACCTAGCCTAATTATTATCTCTTAACCTACTTATTTATTTGGGTTAGTACATTTTATATCTTTCCCCACATCCATGAGGGTTAGTGCATGTTTCCTTCCTAAAATAAGAGCATGCATAGTTACACAAAGTTGGGTCAAAATCACCCCAACTCTCCATGTTCTTCACAAGGAATCACACATTTATCCAATTCTTTAACTAGGAAGCATCATCTCTAACAAATTTCAATGTAAATATGGCTTAAAGAAAAACGCATGTGTACTCTACCCTTATTCTTTCAAATTTTCAAAAATTTAGTTTCAGATTTAAATAATCAATCTATGGAAATTGGCTACACATGCATGTAGGTTTTAATATTGAGTGACCTACATAATTAGATATTCATAACAAAGACAAAGTGTGTTGTACAAACTCAATTACATTTTATCCTTTTACTCTATAAATTCAATTACTATAATAAAAGGGAGTAATTTAAGAAATAGATTTGTTTTAAGTACATGACAATGATAAGCTTGACACACATTTATCACATATGACTTGAGCACTCCAACAAGATCCTAATCTATTATTCTATCACACTAACATGCTTTATTATGGTTTTACCTTTATATTCTAATGTCATGTACCTACACAAAAGTAACCATGTATTTCAAACCTAATAAAAATCATGCACAAACATCTTTAGACTCATAGTTCAATCTCCTTATATATAAGTCATTTTTGTAGATTTCATTAGTATCATCAGTTTATGCTGACCTAATCTATTTAGTACCAACCCCCTCCCAATAATATCTAATTTTTAAAATCAAAACTCTCCTTAGGTTTATCCTATTTACTTTTAATGTTAGTGGCATGATAAATTACCTAACTAGATTCATATATAAACAAATTAAGGTATCATTCAAAATAGACTTGACACTTATTTGGTACACATTTATACATTATTACACATTGAGAAAATCTAATATATTCTTTAAAAATTATAGATATGTCACTAGTAATAGTCAAAATCCATGTTTAAAACACTCTAAATCCAAATCAAATCAAACATCATCAAGTATCAAATCAAATCATTAGCTTCATACCTTAGTGAAGATGTGCAATTACATAATCACACTAGGTGGGAGAACTATGTGTGGATTTATTTCACTCCTCAAAGTTTTAGATACATAGGTAATGGTAAATAATCAAATAAAGGTGATTGGGGTTAGTTGAACCCAATACATTTTTCTAATTTTGGTAGGTTTCTAGCCCTCACAAGCATACTTAGGATTTTAAGGCAAAGGAGGTTGATTTATGGAGTTTCATGCACCATTAGGGTTTGGGATCAAGAATACAAAGCAAGAAATGACATGCATAGGTGGCCATATATTCATTGTTCATTATTTCCTCATAGGTTAGTACCAACCATTTCAAGTCACTATTAACCAATGATATAGACCCAATACTATAGAATGGACCTTAAATAGACAAATAATTAGTTCTAGAATTGAACAAGTGATAGGCCTAATTTATCCATATTTTATTTTCTATAATATAGTCACATTCAAATAGTCACCCAAAAAATATAATTATTTTCCCTTTAGTTTACTTATTATATCTAAAATTTTCCACTTGTCAAATTAAAAGATTCAATCTCAATCTTTTACATTCAAATGGATGTTTCAATTCCACATCTATCACTCTAAATCATATTACAAATTATATCTTAATTATATTAATTAATCCATATTAATCAAATATAGGGAAAAAAAATAAAAACATACCAATATAGAAATCACAAACATATATATCAATCAAAGTAATAAAAAAAGAGTATATGGATAGGGATACTTATCTTGGGTTGATTTTTTAATTTATCAATCTCCATCTTAGCTCAAGTGACACTTTGTGAGAGATGTTTTTGGTGAAGATCAAGATGTAAGGAATAATACCTAAGTTTCCTTATATGGGAACCCACATACTAGGTGTACCTTATTAGTTTAGCTTCTCTTATTATGACCTTTAAATACCTTGTGCAAACTTTCATTCCAAACATATAATTTACTAAACTAGGTAATTCTTCTTCTTCTTATCATGGGTGGATTTGTCTGTGTGAGTGAATAATATTGGATGTGTTTCTTATTAAAAAAAAGGATTTTGTAACTCTACAAATATGTATCAAATCCCTAAAATTCACCAATCTATAAAGATGATTATATCATCCTTGTGGATATAATAGTAAAAACATCTAGTAAAAATAGTATTGTGTGAGCCTAAGTAATACCAAACAAAACATGTTATCAAGAATAAAATTATATGGATTGGTCAATATAGTATGTAAATTTGACTATAGTGATAACATTGTATCAATTCAGACAAAATAGTACTAAAATATAAGGAATACTATAAAATTGACTTTACATGACTATTATAATAAGAAAAACATGTAAATTAAAGAAGAAGATGATGAAAAGAGGGGAAATGGGAAAAATGAGGGTAGACTTATCATATAACATGATAATTAATATAAAAATATATGATAAATGACCATATGAGAATCTCTATATGGATCATATATGAATATAAAATAATTTATGTGCATGCATGAACCAACATCATGTCCAATTTGATTTTTCCTATATAATGGAGTACATGTGCTTTGCACATTCCCTCAAATGTTTTTAACCTATATCAATTTTAAATATATCACTAATTTAATGTAAAAATGGATTACATATGCCCACAAAATATGTTTGAAAACTACAAATAATTTTCCCAATCTAATATTTGACTCACATTTGAAGAGGATGAATTATTGAATATATGAGCATCTCTTATCCTTTAGATTATGTAGGCGCATGGTTGTTTCTTCTATCGTCTCTAATTTTTCATATTATTTTTTAACTTTTTGGTGTGTGCATATTATTTATGTCATGTTTTATCTTGATTATATTACCTTTATGTGATATTTAAATTTATTTACATGTCATATTTACTATGGTCTCTATCTATTAAAACCAAAACTATCCCCACTAGAATGTCACCTATTGAATGGGAGGTATGAATCATATGTATGTATCAACAACCTTTGGTCCACAATAAATGGGTATAATAATATATCAAAGGGATTATTTTAAATATGTGTCATTGATATGAGAATTACATGGAGATGCTCAAGTCATGTAGGATAACTGTAGGTCAATATTGACATTTCCATGTGTCAAATACCAAATTTTGGTGTTTACAATATTATATGTTCATTTCAAGCTTACAAAGAGAAAATTTATACATTTGGATCCATCTCCCAAATATAAAGTGTGTTTTACACACTCAGGTATACTTTATCTTTTTAATATAGTATTTTTAATACATTTAAATACTATAATAAAATGGGGGCATTTTTAAATATTTTGAACTACCTTTTCCATTCATGACTTGTGTGAAACTATATTCCTCTTGTTTACCATTATCTCACATCCACATCCCTACTATGAAACTAACCCTCTCATTTTGTTTTCAATCAACTATAATAACCTCTTATACTATGTCAAACCAACTAAATATCTTACTCAGACATCTCCAAATCATCAAATCTACATTCTTATTTCCTAAACACTAACTCCATGCTCAATAATTTTATCGATGAAATTAACCAAATGGTGATGTCAGTGACCTTCATGTAGCAATAGTTATTTTTCAAAAATAAATTATTCTTATGGGTTGGCCCATTTTTCTATTGTGTTTATGATATGATAAATTACCAAAATGAACTCATATAAATATAAATCAACCCACAATTATTACTCACTTATAACTTATCTATCAAACATCTATACATTAATTTACATTAAAAAAATCTTCCATATTCTTTTCAGATTGTAAACTAGTCACTAAGAGTAATCATCATCCAAGTATAAAAAATATCAATCCAATTCAAGAGTTAATATTTTCAAGTATCAAAATCCATATTGTAGATAAATTCATATATCAAAGGAGCATGAATTCACATCCACATTAAGGATAATAATTACATATAGTTTAACTTCCCACTTCATAATATTGGATACATAGGTAGTAGAAAATCATTGATGAGGGTGATTAGGGTCATTTCATCCCATTACACTCAAGTTTTAATATGTTTTTAATCCCTAATAATTATACATAGCATTTAAAGGAGAAGGAAACACATTTTTTTAGTTGTGCACATATTAAAATGTTAGATCACAAATAATGAGGCATTACAAGAATGAGTAGTTGATTGTATAGTGAAAAAGAGTTAAATCATCCCATGACTGTAATATCAACCTTAATTTTTAGCATTGAATTTTCTACCCTTATTATAACCCCACTAGGTTACACAATAATTACACAAAAAAATAAAAAATACAAATGGTACACTTATACAATTATTAAAACTATTTGTAAAATTATTGTTTGACTACTAATGCATATAAATAGATAAGTTCACTTCTTTTGTAACAAATAGAATAGGTAACAAAGGGATAGCTATCTGTTCACCACCTAAATTTGGGAGATATTCTAAAATAGAAGTGTTTAAAAATAACATCGATGTTAAAATTATAGATGCAATTCAAACTACACTTATTTTTAAAGGAGGTAACCCTTATCCTTTTAGGTAATTAGGTTATCCTTTTCTTGGAATATTAGAGATATGCATAGTTCTTCTAAACATAAAGTTCTTAAATATTTTAGGACAAGTCATAAACCTCATATCTTGGTTATTCATGAATCTAAAATTGATGATATTTTCTTTGATTATCATAAAAAGGCCTATTGGAAGGATGCTAGTAGTGTTTGTATTATCTCAGATAGAGTTTTTTTGGTGGTCTAATCACATTTTTGGATAGTAATAAAGTGATTGGGGTGTCTTTAAGCAAATTTCCTAATCATTTGGATATTATTTTTATAGATATATTGGATGGTATGCAATGTATTTTATCTAACATTTATGCTCTTAACTCGGTTGTTGCTCATAGAAAATTTTGGGATGACTTAAGAATGTTTAGGAATACCTGTATGGACTTTTCTTGGGTCATGGCTAGAGATTTTAATTCACCTCTCTATCTAGGTGAAAAAATGAGGTAATCAAGTTTTTTTTATAATATGGAGGACTTATCTTCTCTCATTGTTGATATTAGTCTTATTGTTGAAATGTCACCATTATAGAGACTATGTTAGGAAATAAATTATGCATGAAGTAAAAGATAGAATATAGAGAATTATGATCAATGATATTCATTAATCCATGCAACCAAGATCTAAAAGTGCAAGATAGATCTAAATTATCAAAAATATTAGAGTGAATGCAGTAGTGACAAGTGTCATAGCCACAATAAATCAAATGGAGATCACCTGATGGCATTTGACCTTTTAGATCAAATCAATGGTTTGATACAAGGGATAATTTTCAATGGGACTGAGCCTAATGAGGTGTTGACACGTGTCTTAATGTACAATGGTCACATTTCAAAAATAAATAAAAGTGGTGACATGGTTGTGGCACATCAACATACACATCAAGTTAAAATATCTTGTGGGCATGAAAATACAAAGGTATAAATATGATATCTAAAGGAAATTTGAGTCACAAAAATCACATAGTTCAAATATATTTTCATCATTAAATCTTTATGTAAACCTTCTTGAACTTCAAAAAATCCCTAAGTGAAGCTATGACCAGCATTCCAATGCCAAGAATCAACCCCTTGATCAAAATGTTTGTTGAATTTATAGGTGATATCTAGTTATATCTAGATTGTACAATTATAAGGATTGAGGGAACCTAGTGCACTTTTCTCAAGGTACTTGTCCATGTTCTAAACAAGCTAGTAGAGCAAGAGGTGGCATATCAGTTATTTCATGGTGTAGATGGTCTTTATAATACCAAGAGAAAAGGGCTTATCCATAACTTCCCCATAACAATTGGAAATACCATATTCAAATAATGAGACAACATTAAAGCTGCATCAAAACATAGAATATCTTTCAACCTATAGATTGATGAGGTCAAGAAGTGGGAGCCTCATGGGAGGGTGAAAGAATAATTGAAAAATAAAGGAATGTTTAATGTAACATATTATCATGAGCTTAGTTCATATGATCCCATTAACACTAAGGAATCATCTTATTTTGAGGTCACAAGGAGATTAAAAGACCATACCCTGAGGCCTAAATCTAGGTTAAAAAGAAACCAAAAGATGGATGACATATAGTAGCTAGGGCCCAAATAATATCATTTTCTAGGTAGTACATCTGTTAGACCTCCACCAACTTAACCATAGGTCTAAAGAGAAAAGACCAAATGAGATGGCTTCCTCTTCAGCTTAGGTAGAGGATCAAGGATCACCTTTAGAGGAAATTCACCTGGTAGCCTTTGACCCCAATGAGTCTATGTAAGATGTATTGAAAATTCTATCCATTGCATATGAATATGATGATGAAGCCTAGGTTTAAGAGACCAAGTAATAAAAAGGGAAGGAAGTTTTGGACTTAGTCCCTATTGACACCCCCAAAAGGA
Organism: Torreya grandis; assembly: GCA_037957365.1. NCBI lineage: Eukaryota > Viridiplantae > Streptophyta > Pinopsida > Cupressales > Taxaceae > Torreya > Torreya grandis. The sequence goes on from JARHVA010004606.1 coordinate 734,729, forward strand.
AGGTCGAGTTGACTATTGTTACTAGAGTCAAGAAACCCAAAGTGACTTTCACTCCTTTAGGTGAAGTCAATATATTTAGAGAAGAAAACTTGATATATGGTCTAGATATTCTAGAGTGGTTCATTTATGGACCCAGAATATAGAAATTCCCTACTGTAAATCATCCTTGGGCTATGATGTAATCCATCAACATCTATGTGTATGAATATCTTAAGCCATGGATTATGGATCTTCAAGAGAAAGAAGAGAGAACATTGGTTTCTCCAAGCCAATCAAGTGAAGCAAAAGTAGAGATCACATCTCCTCAAGTGACTTAATCTAAAGTGGGAGTCAAATTTGATCCAAATACTATTGGACTATAGAGAGTAATAGAGAATAAGGTCATGGTAGGTGATGAAGAGATGACATACTAGAAAGTGGAGCCATTGACCAATCTAACTCTAGTAAGAGGACAAAATCTTAGATAAAATCCTATATTTGAAGAGGACCCCTTGGATTTATCCCAAGTTCAAGCTAAATAATTTTAATTTATCCTCAAAGGTATTCAATAACAAAAGAAGAACTTGGAAAAACAAGTTATATTGTTAGTTCTAGAAGCAATAATCAAAATGTTTGGAGAAAATTTATTTGACATGTTTAATTATTTGAAGTCAATAAAGTCCAAATAGAGTGTGGTGAGCTAGCAAAGCATAGTGGCCATGAGCCTATTTCACCAATGGAAAAATTCAAGTAACAAAGTAAAGGATTTGATCAACATCTTGATAGAGGATCAAATTCCTAATTTCAAAACAATCATCTTGGCCCATCTAAATATAGTCACCGATTTATTGATAAACAAAATCAAGAGTTTGAGTAGGTGGTCCAAGGGCCTAGGAAGTATTTTTAAAGATGGAAAATAGTTGTAAATCATGATAGATCATATACTTGGGAGCATGATCATTGACCCAACTTCACTCATCCCTATGGGTCTAATTATTGATGGAGAGTTCAATCTTAGGGATACCCAAGTCATGAAATAAGTAAGAAATAAGAGCCAAGGAAATATTGGGGAAGATAATAATAGGAGCATGAACATGATTCTAAATATAGAAGAGAATATTGTAGAGGCTAGGAGCATAAAGGAAGCATTAGAGAGAGATGACAAAGATCTCATAGGCCTGGTGTATCAAGAAGATGAACTATATATGGAGCCTTTTGTCAATCTAAAGCTAATTGATGATCAACATAAAAAGGCAATGAAGATCCTTCAACAAAAATAGGGGACTGTAGTAATAGGAAGGCCTCAAATTTTAAATTATTTATTAAAGCATATTATTTTTGTAACTAAACATGTATGTATTTTTAAAAAGAATATTCTTTTGTAAAGGCATGTTTAACTTGTATAGCACATCACTTATAGGTTAGTTATTTAGAAAATGTCTTTCTCTAAAAGGTTATAAAGGATAGTTGTACAATTATAATTTGACATAACTAACTGATATACCTCAATCTCCTATATAAGGGGTATTGTCAATTGTAAAGAGGGAGGGAGTTTTGAGCAAGAAAACTTTGTGCTAATTTTTGAGTAATTATTACAAGTAGAGAATTCTAGAAAGATTGTCTGATTTGTTTGTGTGAATTGTCATTATGGCTTCTCTCTCATTTGTCTGGTTTTAAATTTCAGATTTGAATGGTTATTAGGAATTCTAGATGTGCACTTTTAAATGAAAAGCTATAAATTTATGCCAATGCTATATTTATTAAAGGTTCTTAGGTTTACTTCATTTTCTTTGCCCTTCTTGTAGATGTGCTTATGCTATTTTCTTATAAGGGTAAATATTTTAAGTAAATATAGTTCTTTTTTTCATTATTTTCACTTCTTTAGATGTTTTCTTGATGTGTGGTAGGATTTGATCTTATGTTATTTCATGTTATACATTGTTTCAAGTACATATTTGGATGATATTTGAACTTGTCATTATGTCTAGAATAAAGATCAGCAACATCAATATGTTTCTTCTCTACCCTACCCTTCCTTTCGATTATTTTTTGACCAATTCACTTTAGATTAGTTTCCATTGTAAATATTCACATTAGCTTAGATTTTATATTTTGTTCTTTGAGTATAATTCACTTCACTTAGTTAAGATTACTTTAATTTTCATAAAGTTAACTACCAGGCCATGGTTGCTCCCAATAACCAAACATTACAAATTTTTTGAAATAATTCACTTGTTCTATTGTAATTCCACAAAAGATAACAAGATTATCACAACCTACAACTCATGCATTGGATTCTCTAAATTCATAAATGAGTAGTGTTTTATAAACACTCAGAACCACCTATGATACGCTTACATGCATCAATAGGGAAGGCATTCTACTGGCACTACAAGGAGGGCCTTAGTTAAATCTTTGTAAAATTATGGTGTCTTTTCTAATTTTGGTGGATTTTATTCAAATATAAATGAATCTTTTATATATTTATGTTTTTTTATCACAATTTTTTAAAGATCATTGATATTCATGGTTTTAGACCATTTTTAAGACTTATTTAGCTAAAGATTCTCATTCTTTGAAGATTCATGGTAAATATTTGCAAAGGTAGCTTAAGTTCTATAAATCTTCCTTGTTTGAAATTAGTGATGGAAAATTTGTTCAAATATTTATTTATTCTTTGCAAACTTAGGAATATTTGAACTTAGATGTGTAAAGATCATTAATATTCATCAGTTTAAATATATCTTTGAGCTTTTTTAGTCAAATATAGTTGCCCTTTGAATAAATTTATACAATTCTTTGAAAATATTTCCTAACTTAAGAATCTTAAACATGAAAATATACTCATAAGACTCGAGGTTTAATAGCTAGAACTATCAATAATCAAGACTAGGTCAAGGTCTAAATCAAGATTACCTCTCCTTTCATTAGAAAATCATAGGAAAGTAAGATTAGACAAAGGTAAGCAAAGGATTTCTAAATCTCAGCCTACTTCAATTGTTCAAAGTGCTCCTATGTTCAATCCTTATCAAGGTATGGCTTGGTTAGGTGGATCCTCCATCAATGTGTTTGGTTAGGTACATGACTTACCCCAAAATCTTAAGAAATATTTTCCATCTTTCAATCCTAATGGTGTTGTCACAGCTAGAGAACATATTAAATCTTTTAAAACTAATCTAAGGTTGTTAAATTTAGTTCATGAAGATGTATCATGTATATTATTTCCATTTACTTTCAAAGATGTTGTATATGAGTGGTTTCTCAACCTTCCAAATAATTATATCACTAGTTAGAATAATTTTCATAGGATCTTTATTAATTAATTTGTTAAAATCATTTGTCTTGCATTCTTTATATATAATTCATCACTATTAAAATAAATTCTAGTGAGACCATTAAATCCTTTAATGCTACATTCTATATGTTCAGTAAAATCATAGTTCCTTATAGACCTGATGAAACCTTGGCTTTAAAAATCTACAAAGATACATTGGACCCCATGACTTCTATGTTTCTTAAATGGTTTATTATAGTCATAAACACATTAGCATTGGCTTATGTTGAAGCTATAACAATCAATGACCAAATGCAACCTCAAGATTAGCTTGTATATGCCATCCACAATGTTAATCCCAATTTTCTTGCATTGAATATCATTCTTAATGCCATTCAAAATGTGTCTAATTTAAATTAGACACCAGTCTTGAACCAATTACCCTTAATGCAGTCTCATTCTAACTAAAATATAGGATTCTTGATCAATTTTGCAAATGGATTTCATCCACAATAACAAAGAGCTTTGATTCCAATAACTAGTAATAGTAATCAAGTTCATAACTCAGAGGCACCAAATAATGTGAATGAATCTATACTCAAAATGGTTCAAAAGTTGAGTACTAAATTCCTTCAATTTTAAAACAAGTAGGCAATACTGGGGAGAACTCCAATAAGAATTATTCATATCAAAGGTTCACTAGACCTAATAACCAATGAGTTATCATCAAGTAAAAACAATCCTCAAATTAATATTTGTTATGTTGCTCTAACTAAATATTCTAGGGTTCACAATACTTTAAAGCATGGTGAGTTAGACAACTGATTTAACTTTTTTGGGAATATTGGTGTATTATTCCTAATTTGATTTAAAGGGTCTAAGTAGTAAAATAAATAAATAAATATGCAATAATTAAGCTACTAATTTTTATAATTTGATTGTAATTTGAACTTTTCTAAAAAGTAATAAGAGAAAAAAAATAAGACTTAGTTGGAAACTGATTGATATGGCTGAGATAGAGGCTGGAATTCACTTTGCGAGACTAAGACACTATCATAAATCAAGATCTAGCCTTCATTCTATGATTGGAGAAGAGCACAAAAAATAAGACACCTTAGGATCTAGTACTATAGTCCACTTCTACCATTATTGTCTAGGAGACCTAAGCTTTTTGGGTTTTTTTGATGTGTTTGTGAGACCCTACCTATGAAATTTTGACTATTGGATGTCCACAGAACTCCATATAGAGCTCATTTTATCTTCAAACCCTAGAATCCATTATGCTTTGACCAATTTTGAGAAAGAGGGGGAATTAGTGTGTGTAATACTCATTCAATGTGTATCCACACCCCTTGTGTGGGTACAATACCTACATACCAATACTGTGGAGAGGATCAATCCATATGTAGTTCTCCCACTTGATATGCTTTGTGTAATAGTGTGTATGAAAATGCAAAATGCTAAACTGAGTGTGCTTGAGATGACTAGGGACTAGTGTAAGGATTTGAATAATTTATAAATGTTATTAGATGAATGTATGCAGAGAATAGAGAAATATGTTTGAGTAGTCTTGCTTATATTCTTTCTTGCTTTGCGATATTTTCCAACCCATTCTAAATGAGCTTTGAATGGGATTTTATTGGGATCTATTGGTCATGATTCAAATTTATTCATGTTAGGTCAATAAAAAAGAGTATAACAACCAGAATAAAATGATTTTTTAGGATTGAAATGTGATTGGATAGAAGCACTAAAAATGGGACACCCTAGGGTTTGGTGTTATAGTCCAAGTTAGGTGTTATAGTCTTGAGTTGATGAGACCTGGGGGATGGATCTATCATGGAAAGATAAGTCTAACTCAACTAGGATCAGGTCTAGAAGGATATATATGTCTAGGAATTAGTGAAAAGATGCTTATTAGGGTCATGAAAGTAAGTAAGAGGGACATATGGTATGGATGTCACAAGTCACACTCAAGTTACCAATTTTTGCATTTTATATGACTACATTTCCCCCCACATTTATTTTAGTGATGTAGCAAATAAAAATATTAAGATAAAGGAAAAATAGAAATCATGCCTAAACTTACCTAAAACGGTGAAGCTCATGAAGTTTTTGTGATTTTGGGTGTGTATAGAGAGATCATGTTATGAAGTGTGAATATGCAAGAGAAAACAAAGAGTAAAATAGTTCTTGGTAGATATTTTATATCTCAAAAAGAATTTAAAAATCTAGGTAAGAGAGAGAGGAAGAGAAAGTAATGAATATACCTCACCATGTACACAAACCAATAAAAAACCTGTTGTGATACTTAGTGATGTTGAGTAATGTTGGACAATGCTTTACCAAGAGTGATAACAAATGAAGTTGAGTTCTCAATTCCTTTAAAGTGGGTTAAGAATGAAAAGTCTAGCCCTTTAGCTCCATCATCACCCACTAAGTTAATCTATGTGATCATGTGTATTCTAATCAATGTTTGGACAATGTGTCAAATTCCTCTAAATAGGTGGCTCAAGAATGCAAAGGCTATCTATACCTTTACCTCCATCAATTCCCTGTGAAGTGAAGCTATAAAATAATACCGATATGAAATGAGTGTCATATGAGATGGATCATAAATCCCATGAATATTCGATAATCTAAAAATGTTGGAATGGATAGCCAAATGTGTGCTAAAAACTAGGTCACTCTTGTCCACTCTAAAAGATGGAGATTAGGCTTATATGAAAGCCTCTCTAAAACTAAGCACTAGGCTTATATGAAAGCCATTATAAAATGTCAAGGTTAGGATTGTATGAAATCCACTCCAAATGATGCCAATCACCTGTAGATGAAGTAAGGCATGTAACTACTAAGAATACTTAGATAATATGCTAAACTCGAAAAGAAAAGAAAATAAATATGCCATCTACATTGCCCCTAATCACTAGTGTCTAAAACATAGATTCTGATTTGGAATTTATACCAACTAATATATCTAAAACTAGAAGTGATATCCATCATGTTGCGCATGATGCACTTTATATCTATATTCTCTGAGCAAAAGTGTATTGAAACTAGTGATTCTAAATTGGTCTAAAATTGTAAAACTATAGCTAAACCTACTTTTTCACCTACTTTTAGAAAATTTGGTTTTCTTTCTATTTATATAAGAGTGACAAAAATAGGACACCCTGGTGCCTAATGCTATTGTCCATATCGAGTGCTATTATCCTTTACTAAAATTGAAAACTATTTTGGAATCATTACTATTTTTTGGTCTATTCTACCGAGTTTGACCTCTGATTGTTATTCTGAGTGTTTTGAAATTGGTTTTTGACTTTTTAAGAGCTTTGATCTCTAAAACAAAACCCTTATTTGTTTCCCCCTCTTTTGAGGTTAGGAATGAATAACTTGCAATGATTTCCCTTAGAATAAAAATCCTTACAAGTGTGTTATATTATGAAATACATGATATAGCAATGATAATCATCAAGATATAACATAGTTTGTAAAAGATATTGTTAGATCAATAGGGGCATGCCTAGATAGATATAACAATGTAATAGTATGTGAAATGTAATGAATTGAAACTAGAACTAAAATTTTGGTTAGTTTTTATTTTTTAGTTGTTAGTTTTTAATTATTAGTTGGCAAGGAAGGATTGAGCATGACGTCCATCATGGAATCCAAGATAAAAAGATAATGCATGATGTGGATCATGACATTGCAAACAATGAGAAGTAAACAAGCAACCATAACACAATGTAAGAAGCAAGAATCATACAAGAGTGGCCAAGGGGATAATCAAACAAGGGACATTGGTCATGTCACTCAAACTAGAAATAACTCATACAAGGCATATTCAAATACCACATACACATACAAGTGAAATAATCAAGGTTGGCATGAAAGCCATAATCACCTAGAATAGTATAGGCAAAGGACATTGGCAAATGTCCTAAGGCACACATAATACATAGAAGCTAAGGACATTAGCAAATGTCCTAAGGCACATATAGGAGATAAATAGGAGCAAAGAAATGCAAACAATATAGCTATGCTCAAAAATAAAGGAAAGCATGTAAATACTAGATGTACAATCATATCTAACTAATCAAAGCAAGAATGTGAAAGTATACAAGACATGGTAATATAAGACTATGTATATGCTAAGAAATACACAAGTGTTATATACTAGTGAAATATCGATAGAGTAATCTATGTAAGCTAGTAAATAATGTATATCAACATGATAACTAGAGTATGTGGTTTAGGAATGACATAACTTAGATGGTGTAGTCATGTAGAATATGCCCTCAGTGGGCAAATATATTGATGTATGTCTTGAATTTAGAAGTAGGATGACCCATTAATGGGTAGAGTGAATAAATCAAGGAGTTGTATGCCACTACACCCACTCAAAGAAGATCAAGTGAAGCATAGTAATATAGATAAATTGACAAACAATATCATATAATATCAAATGTTAGTCTAGCATAGCAATAGAAATGTAAATCATGGATAATGCATATAATTGAAATGTTTTTGTGTTTTGACATATTTGAATTATTTTAGAATTTAAATAAATTTGAATGTTTTTATGTTTTTTATATGTTGTATTGTTTTTGTATTTTAAAATATAATCTATGTATAATCAATCAAAAGAAGACCATGCACAATCAATCATAAGGAAACTATGTATAGGTAATGCTAAGAAGAGATGATACTAACTAATGAATCTCATGGGAGATTCCATATCATGGTGTCCTATATCAAGGAGAGGAATTGTGCATGATTTTGAAACACGATGGAAATGTTGAAACTATGACTCTAAAAGTTATATATGTTGTAAATTATCTAAAATATCTAAAGTAGAAACCAACTATGGGGCCCCCTTGTAACTCTGAGAAGTGGATACAATTTTAGGGCTCTTAGGGACCCATCTGGTGGTAGGAGAATTTATTTGAACATGTACTCTATGTGTATACATATGATATCTCAATGATACTACCTTGGGTGTGAACATTGAGCTGGAATCTGTCTAGAATCTTGAAGTTGTGGTGTTGTATGAACTATTTATGTTGGTGTTGGAGGCTTCAACTATGTCTAAATCTGAACTAAATGAACAACTAAAACTAGTGGAGAAATTGAAATTGGTGGCTAAACTAAGACTAGTGATTATTAAATAGTAGATGACTCTAAAGTGGGGAGTGGTAACTCATATAGAACTCCACCAAATGTAGTAACCTGATTAGCATGAATAAATTTCATGCATATATAAACTGTAGAAGGTACTACTTGAAGTTTTTGAATCCATGGTAAACCAAGTAACATATCAAAATATCTTACACTAGGAACTATAGTAAAAAGTGTGTCCACATGTGTTGGACCAACCTATAGAAGAAGTACAATCTCATCTAATGAACTCTATATGTACCCAATGAATCCACTGATAACTATGTCCATCGAGGTAATATCCTAATCTGAATATCCTAAATGTTATACTAATGTCATAGTGTACATATTCACACTACATCCATTATCTATGAGAACACTATGAATAGGATGATTATGAATGTAATCTCTGATAAAGAGTGCATGGTAATCTGAATCATCCTTGATGATATCCTACTTTGAAAAGGAGATGGAAGGTCTAGCTAAAACTCTAGAATTATGTACACTATTAAGTACAAAATATACTAAGAAGGGGGGTGAATCAGTATATTATATATCTTTTACTTAATCTTATTTCTTTTTTTAACCACTTAATCACACATTCAAGATATACAAAAAAATTGAAACAATAATATACACCACATAAGATAGAGAGAGAGAGAGAGAGACACTATATTTTTACATGGAAACCCAAAGTGGGAAAAACCATAGAGAACAATCTCTAGTATATGAATGAGCACCAACTCAAATTATAAATTTTGCAAGCTCCAACCCCTTTTCTGAGCACTAACATAATAACTATTTGTGAACACCAACCCATAGGAGCACCAACCCCTTCCAAAAATTTGTGAGCACTAACCCATTTTATGTATAAAACACAACTATCTCTCAATGTTGCTTACTCAATAAATGATAGAACTCTACAATATCTCCTACTTTTCTCTCTTTTAAAACAAATAAAAACCATGCACACTCTTTCATTTTACAAATTGCTTCTCAATCCTTTTTTTATAGCTTTCTAAATGATCTTTGGCATTCACCCTTTGTGATCCTTCAATCCTCATGGAAAATGGTGCCAAACTTGCATGACCCTTCATTTCCTTACATTTGAAAAGTCATATGGTGACCCTTCATAAGCAAATGTGTCATTTCCTCTTTTGTCTGTATCTTGATGACTTTTTATATTCCTCAAAGTGTCCCTTCATGGAAAAATGTGCCATACCCTCTTTTGTATTCACATGATGACTCTTGGAATTCCTTAAGATGACTCTTCATGATAAAATGAGTCCTATTCCTCTTTTGTCTTTTACCATGTGACTCTTTGACTTCTCCATGGGCCCTCTTTTGAATTATATGTAACCAAAAATATATTCATTAATATTAAATAAATATTAACATATATTAGCCAAGATATGAATATTAAAAACATCATTACATGCAATGGGGCCTTTATCACCAATAATTCTAGACTTTTGACAACAATGACAATATTTCCAACAATCTCCCCCTTTGTCATTGATAGCAACCTCAAACTAAAACTACCACATCCTACAAGCTGTACATAGTATCATATGAAAAACATTCAATAACTCCCTATTATTATAGTAACCTATACCTATTTCTATTCTTCACCCCCTTTGACATCAATGGCAAAGCACCTACCTAGAGCTAACACATAGCTCCCCCTCAATTGATGTTAAACCTCAATGGTAGGAAGTAAAATAAATTACTCCCAACTTCTCCCATAGATACTCAAATATGTCTTTTGGTAGTGCCTTTATGAAAATATCTACAATCTGCTCTATAATATTGATATATTCCATCTTAACCTATTGATTTGCAACCTACTCTCTCAAGAAGTGATATCTAATGGGAATATGTTTTGTTCTTGAATGCATCACTAGATTCTTCAAAATATTAATATCACTTATGTTGTCACAAAAAATAGAAATAGGATCATCATATTTTACCTTGATATCTTCCAAAGTTTTCTTCATCTAAATCACTTGAGTATAACACAATACCACTGCAATATATTTTGCTTCAGCTATAGAAAGTGATATTGAATTTTGCTTCTTACTTAGCCATGATATTAAGCTATCACCAAGGAAGAAATCTCCTCCACTTGTACTCTTTTATTCATCCAAGCACCCTACCCAATCTAAATCTATATAAGCAACCAAAGTGAAATCTCTACCTATGGGATACCATAATCCATAATCCAATATCCTCTTAATATATCTGAATATTTTTTTTACCAACTGAACATGACTGTCTCTTGGTGTTGACTAATATCTTGTAACCATACCTACTACATGCATGATGTCTAGCCTTGATGTTGTCAAATATAAAAGTCTACCAATCATATATCTATACAAATATTGATCTACAATAGGTGAATCTTCATCCTTGATCACTTTATTTCCTATACACATTAGTATGCCAACTAGTGCACAATCCTCAAAACCAAATTTATTCAACATTTCCTTAGCATATTTACTTTGAGATTAACAAATTCCTTTATCTAACTAAAATATTTGTAATCTTAAGAAAAATGGCAATTCTCCAAGCATAGACATCTCAAATTCTTTTTGCATATTAACAAAAAATTCTTTTTTCATCTTTTCAATGTTTCCTCCGAAAATGATGTCATTAACATATACCACAATAATCAATTAATGCTCACCTTTTATTTTGATATAGAGATTATTGTCAGTAAATCCTCTCTTGAAACCTTGATCCTATAGATACTTATCAAGTCTTACATACCAAGATATGGGAGCTTGTTTCAATCCATACAATGTTTTCTTTAATCTACATACATGGCTGCTAATATTTGAGAGAATAAATCCCTTGGGCTGCTCAATATAGACCTCTTCTTCTATATTCCTATTTAGGAAGGTAGATTTGACATCCATTTGAAACACTTTGAAATTTTTAAACACTGTATATGAAATAAACATTCTAATAGCCTCTAGCCTTTCTATTGGTGCAAAATTTTCTTCAAAATCTATTCCCTCAATCTAAGCATATCCTTTACATACTAATCTTGTTTTATTCCTGGTCACTTCTCCATTTCCATTCAACTTATTTCTATAAACCCATTTTATTCCTATCACATTGTGATCTTTTGGTCTAGGCACTAATTCCCAAGTATCATTCTTTTCTATTTGATTTAATTATTCATCCATTGCCTTAACCCAATGCTTATCATGTCTAACTTCTAAAAAAGTTCTAGGCTGAATTTTGGATAACAAAAAAAATTTAACTTACTCATATTCACTTACCATCATTCTTCTAGTGTGAATTCTTTCATTTATGTCCCTGATAATGTCACTTTCATTATGATTTTTTTGAACATATTTGGATGGGGTTTTGGTGTCCTTTTTCTCCTTCTTCTCATCTTCTTTTGATTCTTCAAAATCTTCCTCTTCAATGATTTCAAGAATGTCTATTAGATCACTAATTCTTTATGTTCCATCTTCTTCTATCCTGACACTTACACTTTCAACAATTTTATTGGTTCTCTTCTTATAAAATTTATAAGCTTTTCTTTTTCAAAAATAACCAAGAAATATTCATTCATCTGCTCTAGATTCAAACTTACCAAGTTTTTCATCAGTTTTCTTTATGAAGCATCTGCTACCAAAAACTCAAAAATAATCAACTATTGTTGATTTATCTTTCTATACCTCATAAGGAGTCTTGTCACTATTGAATCTCAATAATGCTTTATTCTGAATATGCACTACCATAGCAACTACCTCTCTCTAATATTTATTTGGTATCTTGGATTCATTTAGCATTGTCCTCACCATCTTCTAAACTATTTTTTTCTCTATTTAACTACATTTTTTTGTGGAATTCTAGCTATTGAATAATGTCTCTTTATACCATGGTCTTTACAAAACTCAATAAACTGATCTGACATGAATTCTCCTCCTTGATCTAATCTTAGACACTTAATCTTCAAACTAGTTTCATCTCAACTAATTCTTTGAATGCTTTGAAATATCTGAAAGCTTTTGATTTTTTCTTTAAAAATATTACCCAAGTCGTAAGTGAAAAATCATCAATAAAAAATATGAAATATTTCTCACCCTGAGTACTTTGAGTTCTCATAGGTCCACATAGATTAGTGTGAATAATCTCTAACATCTGAGTAGTCAAGTACTAATTTGTTTTGAATCACACTCTGGCCTGCTTCCCATGCTGATAAGGTTCACAAAGCATGTTAGATGGCTTTGTAATCTTTGGAAGATTTTTGACTACTTGATTTTTGCAAATGTTGACAAGATTGTCAAAATTTATGTGTCTTATTCTCCTGTGTCATAGCCAACTTTTTTCAATCTAAATCAAACAACATCTTTGACCTTTGATGTCTAATAACATATACAAATTATTACCTATTCTTTGAGCATCTACAACCAACACATCTAAATCTGTTCTTCTAATTTCATAACCTTTTACATAAAAATTTAGTGTGTACCCCTAATCACACATTTGACTTACACTCAAAAGATTATGCTTAAGACTTTCTACATACAAAACATATTCAATTTTAGTTTTACCATTATCCAAACTTAGTGTACCTTTTTTGGCAATTTTGGTAATAGCATTATCTCCAAATTTCACTATGCCACCATTGATATTCTTCAAGGTTATGAAATTTATTTTGTCTCCTATCATGTGCCTTCAACATCCACTATCAATGAACCATGTCTTTCTTTATTTCTTGCATGAAAATCTGTCTGCATCAACATAGATTTTTTAGATTATTTCTTCTACCATGAACCTTTATGAACTTTGTTTTTTATGAATGGAGTCTTGAAACTTTGTCCTTCTTGACTGACTCAAACATGCTAATATATTATAGAGATATGTGTCTAAATTTTTTTCACTTGTAACATATTATGGCCTCTTCATTAGAGCATGATACAGGATCAAAAGAGTTGTGGCTTCTGCTTGACTCTGCATGACTTTCCTTCTCTTTATTTTTAAAATTATTAGCCCTTTTTTAACATTATATTTTTTATGAACATATCTATTATAATAAAAATAGTAACCATAAAAATAAGACCTGTTTGTGTATCTCTGACCTGATTACCTTTTGTAGCTCTATTCTTTTCAACCTTTTTTGTTTGAGATATCCTCTATATTCTTAACTTCTTCCCTTTTTATTTCCTTTTTGTAAGAGCTTCAACATAGCTCTTTCCTTTTTCCTTCCCTATGAAAGTAGTGGTATCCCCTTTCTCTTTTTCAAATTTGATATATTATCTAACATTGATCTTTAACTTTCTAATATCTTATTTAACATATTAGTGATATTCTCAAATTTTGAATCATTGGCTGCTCTGGCATTGATTGCTTTATTTTTTTCTTGAGATCTGCTTTTAAAGAAGCAATTTCAATAACATACCTTTCACATTCTTTACTTAATTTTTGTAACTATGTCATTAGATTTTCTTCATTCTTCTTGGCTTTTTCAAAGTGTTCTTGTAGATCTTCAATTATTTCCTTTGACTCCTTTTCATTTTTCTTGATCTGGAGCTTTAATCTTCGATTCTTCTTCTCAAGAGATTTAAACTTTTCTAAGGCATAAATGAGTTATCCTTCTAGATTCACTTTGGCTTCATCATTTTCTTCTTCTTGATCATCTATACTTTTGCTTATAGAGGCATCTTCATGTATGACCATGAATAGAATCTCTTATTCTGAATCATTGACTCTACTATCTTGTGTTGAGCTAAGATCTTTAGAATAGAAACTCTTCTTCTCAAATCCCTTCTTGAATTTTCCTTTGAAATTCTTCTTGTATGTAGACTTTCCTTCTTCATTGTCACCATTACCCTTATTTAGGCACTTAGCTATAAAATGTCCAATCTTTCTATAATTAAAACATTTAAAAGTTAATTTTCTTAGATATTTACCTATGCGCTTTTTTAACTTGCAAATGAATAGAGCTCCATTACCATCTTCATCATCACTAGAACTATCACTTAATTCTTGAATCTTAGCCTTCTCTTTTTTTGATGTCTTGAAATTGATTTCTCTCTTTGAGGGTTTCTCTTGTTCAGTGTGTATCTCATATGCCATAAGAATACCATGTAGTTCATCCATCTTTATCTTGGCTAAATTCTTCATCTCTTCAATTGCCAAAACTTTTGCATCATATCTCAATGGTAGAAATCTCAAAAAAATTTAAACCATAATTGATTCTTTTGACTTTTCTCCAAGACCTTGAATGTGATTAACTATTTTATCAACCCACAAAAGATTACTTGCTACATTTTCTTCCTCTTCCATCTTCAAACTCTCAAACTATCTTCTAAAAGTCTGAAGCTTAGCTTGCTAAACCTTTCCATCACCTTTGTAAATACTCTCAAGATTTATCCAAGTTTCATAAGAAAATTTACATTACATAATTTTAAAAAAATTTGATTCACATAAACCACATAAAATAACATTTAAATCTTTAGCATTATTTTCACTTGCCTTCTTTTCTTCTAGAGTAGTTATAAGTGTCGATGGCTCTTCATATTCCTCCACCACTACTTACCAAATGTCAAATCCAAGGGCCATCAAATAATTCTTCATCCATATGCTCCAAAAATAATAATTTCTCCCATCAAACAAAGGTGCATTATTTGTAGAAAATCCTTCATGTGATCCAGCCATTGTCCTTTCCTAATCTACCCTCAAGCTGTAAAAAAATTTCAAAAGGAACCTACTCTGATACCAATTATTAAGCATGAAATATACTGAGAGGGGTGGTGAATCAATATATTATATATCTTGTACTTAATCTAATTTCTTTTCTTTAACCATTTAATCACACATTCAAGATATGCAATAAAACTAAAACAATAATATGCACCACACAAGAGAGAGAGACCAAATTTTTAACGTGGAAACCCAAAGTGGAAAAAACCACAAAGAATAATCTCAAGTATGTGAATGAGCACCAACTCAAATTACAAAGTTTGCAAGCACCAACTTGTAGGAGCACTAACCCTTTTACCGAGCACCAACATAACAACTATTTGTGAACACCAACCCATAGAAGCACCAACCCCTTGAAAATATTTGTGAGCACCAACCCACACGAGCATCAACCCCTTTTGTATATTAAACACAACTATCTCTCAATTTTGCTTACTCAATAAATGATAGAACTCTAAAATATCTCTTATTTTTCTCTCTTTGAAAACAAATATAAACCATGCACACTCTTACATTTTACAAATGGCTTCTCAAGCCTTTATTTATAGCTTTCCAAATGATCTTTGGAATTCACCATTTTTTACCCTTCAATCCTCATGGAAAATGGTACCAAACTTGCATGACCATTCATATCCTTGCATTTGAAAAGTCATATGGTGACCCTTCATAAGAAAATTCATCCTTTCCTCTTTTATCTTTATCTTGGTGACTTTTTATATTCCTCAAAGTGTCCCTTCATGGAAAAGTGTGTCATACCTTCTTTTGTCTTCACATGGTGACTCTTAGAATTCCTCAAGATGACTCTTCATGAGAAAATACATCCCATTCCTCTTTTGTCTTATACCCCATGACTCTTTGAATTCTCCATGGGCCCTCTTTTGACTTATATGCAACCAAAAATATATTTGTTAATATTAAATAAATATTAACATACATTAGCCAAGATATGAATATTAAAAATATCATTAAATGCAATGGGGCATTTATCACCAATAATGCTAGACCTTTGACATCAATGACAATATTTCCAACATACACCAATCATGTTGCTCAAAGGATGTGTCTCAACTAAAGGTGCCTTATATGTATTTGGTGGGGGATGTGCATGATATGCATGGTGAATCCGCGATGTGTCCCCTATCTCTTGTTTATAATGATATGGAAAAATATTAGATAAGATTTTCAATGTTTTATCCTATGTTGGCTTGGCTTGAGGAGGCTTGAATAGAGTGCCAAGATCAATATGATTGCCATCTATTAGATCATGTATCTTGTGTCTCAAACTAATGCATCTATTTTTTATATGGCTTGGTGCCCTATGAAACTCACAAAATTCATGTTGATCATATCCCCATGGAAGAGTCTTTGTTGGATCAACTTCATAAATAAGAGGGAGAGATATGATATTACATTTCAAAATTTGTTGTAAAACTCTGGCTAGAGAAATTGGCAAATTGGTAAAATTTTGTCGAGGAGGTGTTGATAGAACCACTCATTGAGGGGGCTTGAAAGTCAAATTAACTATCTCTTGATTCTGAATATTTCTATCATTGACCTTGACTTTGTATGGGACTTTGTTGTTACTCTTATTTTTTGTTTTTGAGATACTTATGTACTTATGTTTTCCCATTGAAATTAATTTGACTTCTCTTTCCTTTAGTGTGTGACACAATTCAATGAAGGAAGAGAATTGTTTAAACATAATTAATTTATACAAAACTGGTCGAAGAATCTATTTAAAGAGATATTTTAACTCTTGATCGGCCATAGGGCTAGTAATCTTAGATAAAATAGTCTTATATCAAAGAACATAATCTGTGAGATGCTCATTTGACCTTTGTTTCTATTGTGCAACTTGGCCATATGAAACCTTATCATCAATGTTAATACTAAAATGAGCTAAGAACATGTTGGCTAAAGGATTGAATGCATTCACCAGCTAATTATGTAGATTTTAGAACCATTGTAAGTCATAATCCTTTAGACTTCATGGAAATAGCTTGGTAGGTAGCCAGTCATTTGGTACATAGTCCAAGTATGTTGCGTGAAAGGCTCTCAAATGTGTCTCTAGACCACCCTTTTCATCATATAGAGAAAGCTTGGGCTAAACAAAACCTTGTGATAAGGGTGTAGAATAAATGTGACATGCCAATGGTGTATGTAATAGAGCAAAAGAATCCAAAGCCTGTATAGGTCTAGAGGCATCTTGCTCAAGATGTAGCACCTTGGATTGAAGAGATTTTATCTCTTGCACAAAGGTTGTCATGTTAAGAGATAAAGATGTATTTGTTATAGTTGGTGGCATAGAGGTAGGTTGGGATGTTATAGGGGTTGTTGAGATATAGGTTCCCCCATAGTGTCATTTATAATTGGATTCTCTAAAGGAATGGAAGACTCAACTTGTTTAGCCTTTTTGATTTTCATGATAGATTGTAAAATAAGAGTAAGCTCTCAGGGTTGGTCCCTGAGTCTTTCTCAAAAAATTTGTAGGATAAAATATTTATTAAGGACAACTTCATTATTAATAATTGGTAGAATTTGATCAAGATTCTGATGTGGTGGATCATGAACACTGGTGTTTGTATCATTAGTATTCTCATAATTCTCATCATGAAAATTATCCTCATTAAAATTGGTGTAATCTGGATGTGTAGGATCTATAGTAGGAGTCTAAGTTGGTTGTTTATCCATGGTATATGTTCAAGTTGAAGGAATTGGGTGAATTTAAGAGGATTGACATTAAGTCTTGCACTTCATCTTAAAGGAAGAGATGCAAGGAACTTAGGTGGCATAAGGAAAACAACCTGGATAACAATAAAAAATATTAAATAGATATAATCTAAAAGAGGAACTAGAGTATGCATAAAAAGGATATGAATCTCACAAACATGTAAGGTGATACCTCAATAAGCAATGGGACCTAGCATATGCAGCTAAGATTTGAAAGATGATTATTTTGAAAATTATTATGAAATTTTGAAATTTAAATTGAATTTATGAGTTAGGTATGCAAGTAAAAAATCATAAATTTTTTGGAAATTTTTTTATTAAATAGGACATAGTTTATGCAACTAGGGTTTTGAAAAATAATCATTTTTGAAAATTACTATTGAATTTTGAAATTTGATTTGTATTTTTGATTTAAATAAGCTAGTAAAAAATCAAAAAATTATTGGAAATTTACTAGGAAAATATCAGGACCTAATATGGGAAAATAGGGTTTGAGAGAAAATTATTTTAAAATTACTATGAAATTTTAAAATTTTAATGCTAATTTATGATTTTATTATGCAGGTAAAAAATTTAAAAAAAAGGAAAAATCAGTAAGAAATTTACCCTAAGGTTTTTATGTGTAAACAAAGTAAGTCGGGTTCACCAAATAAATTAACCTTTTTGAGAATATTGGTGTATTAGTACTAATTTAGTTAAAGGGTCTGAGTACTAAAATTATTAAATAAATATGCAATAATTAAGCTACTAATTTGTATAATTTGATTGAAATTTAAACTTTTCTAAAAATAGTAATAATGGAAAGAAAACAAGACTTAGGTAAAAACTAACTGATATGACTGAGATAGAGGCTAAAATTCACTGTACAAGATTGAGACACTCACAAATTAGGAATTGGCCTTCATTTTATGATTGGATAGGAGCATCAAAAATATGACACCCTAGACTTTAGCACTAGTCCACTTCTACCACTATTAACTAGGAGACCCAAGATTTTTATATTTTGTTCATTATGTCTGTGAGACCATGCTCATGAAAATATGATTATTGAATGTCTGTGGAACTCCATATAGAGCTGATTTTTTCATCAAACCCTAGACTTCATTGTGATTTGAAAATTTTTGAGAAAGAGGGAGGGTTAGTGTGTGTAAGATTCACTTAATTTGTATACATACCCCTTTTGTGGGTATGTTGTCTACATACCAATACTTTAAAGAGGGATCAAGCCATATGTAGTTCTCCCACTTGATGTGCTTTATGTAATAGTGTGTATGAAGATGTAAAATTCTTAACTGAGTGTGGTTGAGGTGACTAAGGACTAGTGTAAGGATTTGAATAAGCTATAAATAGTATTGGATGGTTGTGTGCAAAAATAGGGAAATATGCTTGAGTATTCTTGCTTGCTTTGTGATATTTTCCAACCCATTCTAGATGAACTTTGAATGGGATTTTATAGGGATCTATTGGTCATGGGTCAAATTTATTCACATTAGGCTGATAAGAAGGAGGATAGGAACTAGAATGAAATGACTATTTGGTCTCAAAATGTGATTGGATAGGAGTACCAAAAATGGGACACCTTAGGGTCTGGTTCTATAGTCCAAGTTGGGTGTTATAGTCCTGAGCTGATGAGACCTAGGGGGTGGATCTATCATGGAAAGAGGATTTTGGCTTAGCTAGGATTAGTTTTGTAAGGATATAAATGTTTGGGAATCAATGAAAATATTTTTATGAGAGTCATGAAAGTAAGTAGGAGGGACCTATGGGATGGATGTCACAATTCACACTCAAGTTACCAATTTTTGCATTTTATAGGACTACAACTACATTGAATTTTGTAATTCTTTTGACTTATTTCAAGATGAATTGAATACAGCTAGAGATGCACCTATCAAAGATAATTATGTAGTTACATCTATATCTTTAAGGTCATCCAAATCTACAAATACAACCCTGATGGTGGAAACATTTGACTTCCCACTCCAAGAAGAAAATGAGCATGTAGATACTCCTAAAGAGGTTCATGCTTTTCAATGGTATTTGAAGAAGACATACCCTTTAAGGAATAGAGAGTAGAATCATCCTTTGACAACTTCAACTCCACCAAATAACTTTGACACTCCTCTAGATTTTATATCTGACAACAATCTTGAGCCTCTAAAGGGAAGTAATTCTAAGCCTAATGTTGATTCATCTAGTATTTCTACTAAGTGTGGGTACAATATAGTTGAGGAAATGAAAATGATTAAGGATAACATCACATTACATGAACTAACTGAAATCACTAAGTAAAGGGATTTTTTACTTGAATCTCTATCTAAGAATCCCAATAAGTCATCTAAGACTGCAAATGCTAATGTTTCTATGTACAAGAACAAGGCAGATGCTCTACCATTCTTGATTATAGTCAAAAAAATTGGTAAGAATTTGCATAATTGTTTGCTAAATTTAGGTGCTTTTGATAACATCACGCCTAAAGGTATCTGTGAGAAACTTGGTTTGACACCAATTAAATGTAATAGGGTTGTTAATTAGATAAATCTAGGGTGAAATTAATTAGAGAATTGTTGAATGTTCACATGTAGCTTGCAGTTAAACCAAGGATACAATAGCTTATAGACATCCATGTGGTGGATATTATTTATTCTTATGGAATGCTATTGAGTAGATATTATACAAGGTCCTTAAATGGATACATGTCTACTAATTATTCACACATCTAGCTTCCATGGAAGGGAGTTCAAAATCATATTCGAATTGAAAGAGAACCCAAGATGAAACATATGATCACTGAGTACAATGTTGTAAATGAAAGGGTCAACATGGTGAATTATAAGTTAGGAGTATATAATTTTGACACCTCTAAGATATGTTACTCTAAAGATACTCATGTTATGCCTAGGATATGGAAATTATTTTTTGATGGTGTAATGTGTAAGTCTAGTTTTAGGGCAGGAATTATTTTGATTAATCTTATTAGAAAAGAATTTAGTAATTCTTACAGACTTCAATTTTC
This sequence comes from Torreya grandis, assembly GCA_037957365.1. Classification (NCBI taxonomy): domain Eukaryota; kingdom Viridiplantae; phylum Streptophyta; class Pinopsida; order Cupressales; family Taxaceae; genus Torreya; species Torreya grandis. The sequence goes on from JARHVA010004606.1 coordinate 755,608, forward strand.
ATACACTAATAACTCGGTAGAGTATGAGGCTCTAATCTTAGGTTTAAAATTTTCCATCAAGCATAAGGTCAAAGAACTATTGGTCCATGGTGACTCTGAGCTAGTAGTTAACCAAGTTAGAAGTAGATATCAATATAAATTATCATACCTTAAAAAATATAAGTTTAGAGTTTGGGACTTGATAAAGTATTTTGATGATTTTAACATTATTGCAATTCCTAAAGAAGGAAACAAGCTTTCTAATGAGATATCCTTAGCTATAGATAATCTCATGCCCAACCAAGACTCTAAAATAGGAAACCTTAGAGTTGAATTGGTTCCTTATCCCTTGATCCCTAATAATATCAACCATTTGTAGGTATTAAATTATTACCAATATATTTCCGACTTCATGAATAGTTCAGGAGTATTTGAGGCTCACATCATTGATGAGGCTAATGAAAATTATCTTGATAAAGACAACATTGATGACAAAATTATGCAATCAAGTGGCAATAAAATTCCCAAGGGCATGATTTCCCTAGAAAGATAATTTTTTAAAGATAAACTAGCTAAAATTGGTAAATATCCTAAGGTGAATGGGAAATATTATAAATCAATTGACCTAGGAACATAAAGTTAGCCCTGGCTAGTGAATATTGGTACAACTTGCGCTAATGATGAGTTGAGGAAAGCCAAGGAGTTATCTAAATATAAAGATGTTATAACATGGTAATATGAGGACTTAAATGTATTTGATCCTAGAGTCATTATTCATACCATACCACTAAAATAAGCCTATAAGCCTTTTAGGTAAAAACAAAGACCTATCAAACCTATACTGGAACCTTTGATATACAAGGAGGTTAAGAAGTTATTAGATGCAAGGATAGTTTTTCCATTTAGACACTCCACTTGGGTAGCTAACTTATTACCATTAAATAATAATAATGGGTAAATCAAATTATATGTAGAATTTATAAATTTGAATAGATCTTATGAAAAGGATAACTATCCTTTACCTTCTCTTGACCAAGTTATTCAAATTGTTAGTGGTTCTGCAATGATGTCTCTTCTTGATGGTTTTTAAGGCTAGAACCAAGTGAATGTGAACAAGGAAGATAGATTAAATATTTAATTCATCACTAAATGGGGAACTTTTTCCTATAAAAAAATTCCCTTTAGACTAATAAATACAAGTGCAACTTTCTAGAGAGCTATGGATCACACTTTTCAAGGGTTGATAGGTAAGTGCATTATCATTTACATGGATGATCTTATTGTCTTTTCTAAAAATAGGGAGGATCACATCATGCACCTATAATAAGTATTTTAAAGGTGTAGAAGGTATTAAATGTAGTCATGAGTATGATCCCTATGGTTGAAATAACTGAACAAAGGGAAAACATAATCTGAGTGTTTTACCTCCAACCATAGACCAACAGTCTCCTATACACCTACCCATTGGGAGTGGCCCCATCCTTCGTAGAGGGGTAGATAATAATAGTGTGTGTATCAATAGATCAATTAAACCCATGTGTTTATAATCACTAATACATGCATCAATCTCATAGGCCATGGAATCCAATCCTTTATCCAGTATGACATGAGCATACACATGTAAACTAGAAAGTATAGTGGAATGAAAATGTCTCATCCATAACATTACTTTGGCCAAATATTTCATTATAAAAATCAAATCTAAGGATCCAAGTAAATTCCACTCATATAAAAACTCTTTACTACTAAATCATGACTATCATATGATATCAAGGGATAGGTATATGATTTGCATACTATCACCCTCATATATCTATCACCTATTATCCAAGAAATAAGTCTAATAATTTTTGCATATAGATTCAAAGTAGAATAATCATAGAATACAACATGCACTAAGTCTAATATTAATATAAGGAACAATTAATCATAATCAAGAATCTCATTATTTTCATTCACTCAACCATAAAAGTGTTATGTAAAAAAATTTCAAATGAACTGTAATCAAAACCATAAATTTATAAGAGACCGAAATAAGAATTCAAGTATACTATTCTCTTCTCAACATATCTCTCAACCACAATTCATATAGTATCTAAACATATCAAAATATACTAATATTATATTACATATGAATCTCAAAATATTTTAGTAAATCACAATGATGTATCTCAAGTTTATTATATAATTCATTAACATCTTAAACTTATTCCTCATACATGAGGGCATCCCATATTATGTGTGTGTGTATAGCCTATATAAATTTCATCATCTCATAAATTAATTATATTTTTCAATGAATCATTTCAAACAATATAACATCTGGGAATGTGTATAAATCAAATACATACAAACCAATCACCATTTTACTTTTTATAAAACAATTACCTTAACACACAATCTATGGGAAAACTCTCATGTATAACCTAAAATTCATTTTATCATTTATAGTTGTAAAAAATAATCTAGACACAAACAAATATAATCTTGTATAGATAACTCAATGTCCATTTAACTATGTACTATCATATAGAGATCTTATAGTAAGTATATATTTTTATATACATTCATTTATACTTATTAATATCATAAGTCCCTAAGGAACTTTATACCAATTCTATTGTCCTAGATTTCACCATTATATTGGATAATATACAAATTTTTTTTAAATCCTCATATGCATGCATGCATGTGTGTGTGTGTGTGTGTGTGTGTGTGTGTGTGTGTGTGTGTGTGTGTGTGTGTGTGTGTGTGTGTGTGTGTGTGTGTGTGTGTGTTACGTATTTAAAATTGATATCCCCAATACATCCTATAGTTATGTTTACAAGTATATTCATTTAGTGTTAATATTACATGGTACATTTCAGCTAAATAATTATAAACATGGTTATATATATATATATATATATATATATATATATATAGAGAGAGAGAGAGAGAGAGATATTTCATTATTTGTTTATTCCATATTTAGGTCTACAATATTTTCTCATGTATATATATACAAATATAATTTTATTTGTACATATATATATATATATAGAGAGAGAGAGAGAGATAAATAAACCTATATTTATGTGTGTGTGTGTGTGTGTGTGTGTGTGTGTGTGTGTGTGTGTGTGTGTGTGTGTGTGTGTGTGGGTGGGTATATATATACAAACATAGGTTTATCATTTCACACACACACACACACACACACACACACACACACACACACACACAAAAACACACACACACATCAATTTTTAAATACTTCTACAATATGCCAATTGACATAAAAACCTAGGATGTCATTGAACTAAAGACAATAATACAAATTGTTTATATATAAGCTTAGGTTTAAGTAAATTTCATAAGGATGGTAGGTCATTCAAGTTTCAAATGGAATGTAAGCCTACATAATCCTAGAATGTATGGTTCCTTCCAATATGTATCTCACCTAACACCGTAGTCAAAATGAATAAATTAATACAAATAATTATTTTTCCCTATTTATGAATTCAAGAGATCTCATGCCAACAATAATTAATTGGATAGAAAATATTAATGTTTCAATCTCACCCACTATTACCAATTTTTAAGAATGGCACAAAACACATAATGTTTCCTCATTTCAAAATATCTTTACTAAAAAATCAACATAGTTATTACTATTAAATTTTAGGCTTGTCTATTCAATTATATGTCAAGTTCTTCCTAATTTTGGCTCAATATTGTTCCTATAAGCCTGAGCTTTAGGATTATATACAATATTTTACCCAAATAATTTTAATTTTATTTACACATAGGGTTTGGTATCATGAGTATGGACCTATGGATGGAACTGAGTTCCATTACCAGATCTATAGTCATGAATCCATAATTTTTATATTTGATTAAAAATTATCATTCCACACATTCAGACAAAATATAAATAATAACCCATACAATATTAATATTTTTCTTACCATCTAAATCTGCAATCAATAAAATATGAATTGACATAGTTATATGAAAGTTTTAGTCTCAATGTGTGGAAGAATAAATCTTCTCCTTTAGCCAAAATATGTCCTCTTATTTCTCTCTATCATTTTTTATTCTCTTTCTCCTCTTATCTCTTATTATTTTCCCATAACCCATGCATGTTTTACATGTCTAGGTATTTCTCCTACTATCCTATGAGTTTGCCATCATGAAAGTCAAATTAATTATTTCTTGAACTCTTTGATTTTATCATTAACTTGAAGTCATTACCATATATTTGGGCATGGAAGTTGTAGGAAACCTTCAATCTCTCCAAGAGGGAAATCAACTTCATAATAATGGAAATTATAAACAACCCTAATTTTATACCTTTTCACTTCATGGCATTTTTCCCATGATAATAACCATAATATTAAAGTCATAAATTTTCTTTTAATTTATTTGCTTTTGGGGTGACTTTACCCTCTTTTTATCTCCCATAATGTCACCAAAAAGGACAACAAGAAAATTATCAAACGTGACCATTGAACACTCATACCTCAACCAACTATAATGAAATCAAGGTTAACACAAGATAGTAAGTTCCTATAGAAATTTTAAGGAAATTAAGATAGCCAACACAAACTAATGTTAATGATTTAACTTTTTGGGGAATATTGGAGTCTTATTCCTAATTTATTTAAGGGTCTAAGTTGACTAAATCAATCAATAATATTACAATAATTTAACTACTGATTTGTATAATTTAATTATATTTTTAACCTTTCTATAAATACAAATAAATATGGAGAAAATAAAACTTAGCTTAAAATGAATATAAATAGTTGTTTTGGGGTCTAATACTAGCTATGTAGGACTAGGATAGTGTCACAAATCAGGATCTAGCTTTCATTTTGTGAAAGGATAGGATTGCCAAAATAAGACACCTTAGGGTCTGGTGTTATTGTCCTCTTCTATCATTATTGTCCAAACTACTCACAAAGACCTAATTTTTTTAGGTTTTATTCACTATCCCTATGTGAGCCTACCTCTAAAATTTAAACTACTGAAAGTCTACAGAAATCCTTATAGAGCTGATTTATTCTTCAAACCCTATACTTCATTTTACTTTGATAAACTTTGAGAAAGAAAGGGGGGGTTAGTATAAGATGCACTGAACATGTATCCACACCCCTTATGTGGATACATTGCCTACACACCAATACTCTGAAGAGGGATCAAGCCATATGTAGTTCTCCCACTTAATGTGCTTTGTGTAATAGTGAATGTAGATGCAAAAATGCTAAACTAGGTGTGCTTGAGGTGGCTAGGGATTGGTACGAGGATTTGGATATGCTTGTAGCTGCATTGGATGGGTAAATGTAGATAATAAGAAATTTTTCCTCAATATTTTTTCTTGTATTCTTGCTTTCTTTGAAATATTTGACCCCCATCCTTATAAATAAACTTTGAATGGTCTTTTATAGGGATCTATTGGTCATAGGTCAAATGTATTCACACTAATCCAATAAGATGAAGGATAGGAACTAAAAGGAAATAACTATTGGAGATAAAAATGTAATTAGATAAGAGTACCAAAATAGGACACCTAAGGGTCAGTTGTTATATTCCAAGTTAGGCACTCCTATCTTATAGGTGCAGGACCTAGGGGATAAAATTGTCCTAGGAAATGTTACCTAGTTGATCTATAATCAAGTTTTAGAAGTCTATGGATGACTAGGAATAAGAAAAAAGGTGTTTATAAGGTTCATGAGAGCATGTAAGAGGGACCTATGGATTGGGTATCACAAAGCACACTCAAGATACAAATTTTTGACATTTTATATGATTACATTAACCTGTTTTTATTTTAATGATGTAGTGAAGTGAAATACTAGGACAAAAGAAAAGTAGAAAGTGTACCTTAACTTACCTACAAGGGTAAAGCCCATGAAGTTGTGTGATGTTGGGTGTGCATAGAGAGAGTACATTGTGAAGTTTAAATCTATAAAATAAAATTAAGAGTAGATCATTTCTTACTAGACCTACTATGTCTAAAGTAAAACATATAAAATCTGGCTAAAAAGAGAGGAAGAGAAAGGAATAAATACACACCACTAGGTATGTGAACTAATACAAAACCTATTATGATGTTGAGTGATGCTAAGTGATGTACTAAGAGTAATATCATAAATGGAGCTAAGTTATTAATTCCTCAAGAGTGGCTAAAGAATGCAAAGGTTATCCCTTTGGCTACATAGTCACCCACTAATTGAAGCTATGTGAGCATGCATGTGTTAATCAATGTTTGGACTATATATCCAATCCTTTTGAATAAGTGTCTCAATAATACAAAGGCTAGTTATTCCTTTGGATCCATCATTTCCCCATGAAGTGAAGCTAAAAACTTATACTTGTATGAATTTGTGTCATATGAGATGGGTCCTAAAGCCCATTAATGTTCTATAATCTGACAATGTGGTATGGATAGCCAAATGTGTGCTAGAAACTAGGCTACTATTAGCCACTTGAGAAAGATGGAGATTAGGATTGTATGAAATCCACTCCAAAACTAGGCAATAAGCTTATATGGAAGCCACTCAAAAATGATGTCAACCACTTATAGATGCAATAAGGCATGTAACTAATAATAATACATGGGTGTTGTACTAAACTCAAAAAGAAAAGAAGTCAAATGTGCCACATATATTTCCCCCAACCATTGGTGTTTATAACATGGATTTTGATCTAGAAGTTATACCAAATACCTAATCTAAAACTATAAGTGAGAGCCATCATGTTGTGCATGATGCCCCCTATATTTGGATTCTTTGAGAAAAAATTTACTAAAACTATTGATTCTAAACTAAGTTATTACTGATAAAACTATAACTGTACTTACTTTTCTATCTATTTTTATAAAATTTGGTTTTTTTGTTGTTTGGATAGGAGAACCAAAATAAGACACCCTACTATTCAAAGTTATAGTCCAAACTTGGTGCTCTTGTACTATTTTGATTCTGAAGACTATTCTATAATTGTCACTATCTATTTGGTCTATTCTACCTAGTTTGAAGTTTGAATACTATTTTGAGTGTTCTAAAAAATGATTTTTGACTGGTAGGAGCTCTGATCTCTTTGGTAAAACCCCTATTTATTTCCCCCACTTTTGAGGGTAGGAATGAAGACCTTGCAATGACTATCCTCAGAAGAAAGAGCCCTACAAGTGTGTTGTGATATGAAAATACATGATATAACAATGACAATTGACAAGATATCTCAAGATATAGTGTGGTTTGTATGAAAGATTGTTATATCAACAAGGGTATGCCCAGATAGATATAACAATGTAATAACATGTGCAATATATTGAAATGGAATTATAAGTGTTTTTTGTTAGTTGTTAGTTATCAAGAAGGGATGGAGCATGATGTCCATCATGGCATCCAAGAATGCAAGATAATGCATTATGTGGATCATGGCATTGTAAATAGTTAAGAAGCAATAAAAAAATCACACAAGGTAAGAAGCAAGAAGCACATAATAGTGACTAAGGGGCCAAGAAAACAAGGGACATGGGAACATGTCACTCAAACTAAGAAGCAAACATACAAGGCATGTTCAAATGACACATACACACATAATTGAAACAAGCAAGGTTGGCACATGGGCCATAGGCACATAGAAGAGTATAAGTAAAGGACATTTACAAATATCCTAAGGCACACACAATACATATAATAGGAACTAAGAAATGCAATCACATCTAGCTATATAAAGCAAGGAAGGAAAGCACATAATATATTGGTAATACAATTACATCTAACTAATCAAATCAATAAATGAAATTATGCAAGATATGTAGTACAAGACTAGGTATATGCTAATAAATACACAAGTGCTATATATTAATGAGTATCGATAGAATAATCTATGTAAGATAGTAAGTAATTTACATCATCATGATAACTAGAGTGTGTGGTGTAAGAATGACATAACCTGGGTGGTGTAGTCATGTAGAAGATATACCCAGTGGGTAGATATATCATTGTATGTCTCAAATGTAGAAGTAGTATGCCCACTCAATGGGTAGAGTGAAGCAATCAAGGATTTGGATGTCACTACACACACTCAAAGAAGATCAAGTGAAGCATGATAATGTAGATAAATCAATAAACAATAGCATAAAAAAATAAATGTAAGTCTAGCATGGTAATAGAAGTGTAAATCATGGATGATGCATACAATTGAAATTTTTTTGGTTTTTTAAATTTATTTGAATGTTTTTGTATTTTTAAATATTTTAATATTTTTGGATTTTGAAATATTTGAATGTTTTTGGTATTTTTTTGATATATGCTATGTAAAATCAATCATTAGGAGACTATGTGCAAGAAGTTGAAAAGAATCTGTGTATAATAAATGCTAAGAAGACATGATACTAACCAATGAGTCTCATCGAAGACTCCCTATCATGGTATCATGTATCAAGGAGAAGGACCATGCGTGATCATGAAGCATGATGGAAAGGCTAAGAATGTGGATCTAAAATCTATATATACTATAAATGCTCTAAAATCTCTATAGTGTAAACTGACTATGGGGTCCCCCTATAACTTTAAGAAGTGGATGAAACTATAGGGCTCTTAGGGACCCATCTAGTATATGAAAATCTCTTTGAATATGTGCTCTATGTATAGAAGCATGAGACCTCAATGATATTACCCTGGGTCTAAAAACTATAGCTGGAAACTATCTACAATCTTGAAATTGTAGTTTCTCTAAAGGAGGCCTCTATGGAAGTGTATGAACTCTTTGTGCTGGTGATACAGGCCTCAACTATGTCCGATCTGAACTAGAGGAAGAACTATAACTAGTGCCTATAAAGTAGTATATGGATCTAAAGTGGGGAGTGGTAACTCATATGGAACTCCACCAATTGTAACAACCTAATTAGTGGGAATGAATTTTATGTATTTGTGAACTATACAAGGTACTACTCAAAGTTTATGAATCCATGGTCATCCAAACAACATATAAAACACTCCTACACTATGAAAAATAGTAAATGATGTTACCACATACGTTGGACCATCTTGTAGAGGAAGTACAATCTCGCCTAATGAACTCTCTATGTGCCCACTAAATCTACTAATAACTATGTTCATTAGGGTAATATCTTTATTTGAATATCCTAAATGTTGTAATATTGTCATAGTTCACATGTTCACACTAGATCCATTGTCTATGAGAACACTATGAATGGGATGATTATGAATTTAAGATCTGATAAAGAGTGCATGATAATTTGAATCATACTCAACTATCTCCTACTCTGAGAAGGAGATCAAAGGTCTAAATAGAACTCTAAAATTATACACACCAATCATGTTATTCAATGGATGTGACTCAAATAAAGGTGCCATATATGTATTTGGTGGAAAATGTGCATGATATGCATGGTGAATACTTGATGTGTTCCCTATCTCCTATTTAGAATGCTATGGAAAAGGATATGATAAAAAATTTAGAGCCTTGTCTTGTGTTTTCTTTGCCTACGAAGGCTCAACTAGAGTGCCAAGATCAATAAGATTGCCATCTATCAAGTCATATTTCTTCTGTTTAAAATTGATGCATAAATTTATTGTGTGCCTTGGTGCCCTGTGAAAGTTTTAAAATGCATTAAAATCATATCCCCATGGAAGAGGCTTTGTTGGATCAGCTTCTCGAACAGGAGGGAGAGATATGATATTACATTCCAAAAGTTGATGTAAAACTCTAGATGGAGAAATTGGTAGATTGGTAAAGGTTCATCAAGGAGGTGTTGATAAAATGACTCATTGAGGGGGATCTAAATTTGCATTGACTATAGGTTGATTTTGAATTTTAATATCATTGACCTTGACTTTATATGTGACTTTTTTGTTACTCTTATTTATTTATTTTTATATACTTGTGTACTTGAGTTTGCCCATTGAAATTAATTTGACTTCCCTTTCCTTTAGTGTATGACATAACTCGATAAAGGAAGAAAATATTTTTCACATTATTAACTCATGAAAAGCTGGTAGAAGACTCTATTTGAATAGATATTGTAACTCTTAATTACCCATGGGGCTAGTCATTTTATCCAAGATAGTCTTATATCAGAGAACATAATATGTGAGATGCTCATTTGTCACTTGTTTTTATTGCATAACTTGGGCATAGGAAACTTTATCATGAATGTTAATGCTGAAATGAGATAGAAACATGTCAGCTAAAGGATTGAATGCATTTATCAACTAATTCCATACACTATAGAACCATTGTAAAGCAAATCCTTTAGACTCCATGGAAATAACTTGGTTAGTATCCAGTCATTTGGCACATAATCCAAGCATGATATAAGCTCTCAAATATGTCTCTAGATCACCATTTCCATTATATAGAGTGAGCTTAGGTTGAATAAAACCTAATGGTAAGGATATCAAAGCAATATGATGTGCTAATGGTGTATGCGGTAGATCAAAAGAATCTAAAGCTTGTGTTGGTCTAAAAGCACCTTGCTTAAGATGTAGCACCTTAGATTGAAGATATTTTATCTCTTACACAAGGTTTGTCACATCAAGAGACAAAGATGTGCTATCCATAACTGGTGGTGGCATAGAGGAAGGTTGGGCTATTATAGGGGGTTGTTGAGACATAATTTCCCTCGTAGTGTCATTTATAACTGGTTGTTCTATAGTTTGAGAGGATTTACCATTGTTTTCTTTTTGTTTCTCTTCTTTTAGTAGTTTAAGCATATCATCTTACATGTCAAGGTGTTTAGTTAAGAGTTCTTGAAGTTCTCTTTTATTAGTTTCATTAAAACTAGTGTATTGGGCCATTGTGAAAGTAGGAAAACAAATTGAAAATTGATTGCATTTTTTGTAATAATTTTCAATAAGCAAAGTTATATGGAAGGAAATTAATGAATATAGGAAATGTAAAGTCCTAAAAATAGTAAACTAGAAAATGCATAAAAAGGATACGAAGCTCACAAACATGTAAGGTGATACCTCAAAAGCAATGGGACCTAGTATATGCAACTAAGGTTTTTTTGAAAAATGATGATTTTTTTTAAATTACTATGGAATTGTAAAAATTAATGTGAATTTCTAATTTAAATATGTAGGTAAAAAATCAAAAAAAATTGGAAAAGCTCTTGATTTAAAGGACCTCCTATATGCAACTAGGATTTGGAAGAAAATGATTTTCTTAAAATTACTATGGAATTTTAAAAATTAATGTGAATTTTTTATTTAAATATGTAGGTAAAATATTTTTAAAAAAATTAAAATTAACAAGAAATTTTCCCTAGGGTCTCTAGGGTTTTTGTGCATAAAAGGACCTAGTAAATTCAACTAGGGTTTAGAATAAATGGTTTTTAAAATTACTAAGGTAAATTTAAAAATTAAATATGAATTTTTTATTTAAATGTGTAGTAAAAACCATTAAATTATTGGAAAAATTAGAAAGGAATTTACCCTAGGGTTTTTATGTGTAAATGAAGTATGTCAGGTTTACAAAATGATTTAACTTTTTTGGGAATATTGGAGTCTTATTCCTAATTTAGTTAAGGGTCTGAGTTGAATAAATCAGTAAATAATATTTCAGTAATTTAACTACTGATTTGTATTGTTTAATTGTATTTTTAACCTTTCTATAAATAGAAATAAATATGGAGAAAATAAGACTTAGCTTAAAACAAATTGAAATAACTATTGTAAGATCTAAAATTGGCTATGCAGGACTAGAATAGTGTCTCAAATTAGGATCTAGTTTTCATTTTTTCAAAGGATAGGAGAATATAACTAGGACACCCTAGGGTATGGTGCTATTGTCCTCTTTTACCTCTATTGTCCAAACTTTTCATAGTGACTTGAGTTTTATGGATTGTATTCATTGTCCCTATGTGAGCCTACTTTTGAAATCATGACTATTGAAAGTCTAAAAAAATCCTTGTAGAGCTAATTTATTTTTCAAACCATAGACTTCATTATGCTTTGATAATATTTGAGAAATAAGGGGGGTTAGTGTGTGTAAGATGCACTGAACCTGTATCCACACCCCTTGTGTGGGTATATTGCCTACATATTAATACTCTGAAGAGGGTTCAAGGCATATGTAGTTCTCACACTTAATGTGTTTTATGAAATAGTGAATGTAGATGAAAAAATGCTAAATAGGATGTGCTTAAGGTGACTAGGGATTGGTGCAAAGATTTGGATATGCTTGTAGTTGCATTAGATGGCTATATGTAGAGAATAGGGAAATTTGCCTCAATGGTTTTACTTGTATTCTTGATTAATTTATAATATTTCCTCCTCCTTATAAATGAATTTTTAATGGGTTTTTATAGGGATATATTAGTCATGGGTTGAATGTATTCATGCTAGGCTGATAAGATAAAGGATAGGAACTGGAAGGAAATAGCTGTTGGAGCTAAAAATGCAATTAGATAAGAGTGCCAAAATAGGACACCTTAGGGTCTATTGTTATAGTCCAATTTTGGAACTTCTATCCTACAAATGCAAGACTTTGAGGGATAGGATTGTCTTGGGAAATTTTGCCTAGCTAACTTGGAATCAAGTTTCAAAACTCTATAGATGATTGGGAATAAGCAAAAAGGTGTCTAGAAGGGTCATGACAGCATGCAAGAGGGGCTTATGGGTTGGGTGTCACAAACCACACTCAAGCTACCAATTTTTGACATTTTATATGACTATAGAGAATAAAATCACCCAATTATATCATAGACTTTGCATATTATGCAAACATGACAAGTGATGTACCTAGACAATGTAAATAGACTTAATTCACTCCAAGGAAAACAATGTAAGCAATATTTATCATTTAAGAAAAATAATGACTAACATTCATTTCACTCAAGAAAACTAGAATTTGGTGTGTGTAGGGTTGACTTATTTATTTTAACTACCAATGTTGGTATTTGCACCCCCTCTTTGATGATACTTTCCCTCTGTACTACATATGAGGGAAGGATAGTCTTTTAACCACCTCAATCAAATAAATGGGTAGTTACTTGATTATAACAATAATCAATATATAATCATCAATAAAATATTGTAATATAAATCATATATAAATGAAATCATAGTTAATCATGATCATAAAGTATAGTATAAACATATGCAAATGGTATCCAACATAATAGTTGATCATGAAACAATAATATGACTATTAATCATGTAGTATACATACATAGATCAGACATAAAAATCAAAACTACAAATCATTAGTTTCATAATCCACTACTAATACTTAAGTAGTTTTGTTAAAATGGAACTAGATGTGATAGCCCTATCCTTATGTTAGTAACCCTCTACACAAAGACAGTCAATTTTAAATATGAGTGACTCACAAGACTACTTCCAACTCTTTTCCAATATTATAAGTTATATATATAGTTAGTAAATCAATAAAGCTAATTATCTTGATCTCTTTAGTACTTTCTATATTTATCACATGTCACTTGTCAAATAATTTTCAATAATTTACATTCATATTCATGCTTAATTATCATACTTTAAAATATAAATTACATTCAAGTTTATATCTTGATTAGGGTAATACCTATTAATGAACCTAAATATTTATTAAATTATGCCAAATCCGAAATATTCTTTAAGGTTTCATCCTTTTAGGTTTTTCAAATTTGTTCTTTAGGGTACCATTTTTATACCTAATTTATTATTTTTCCTAATATTAAAAATTACACATGGCCATAATGAATGAACATAGATTTTTTTTTTTAAATCAACCCATGATTATAATATTTTTATATCATTTTACTTTTATATGTTTAATTTGGATCAATTTTTAGACACTATTTTATGATTGTATAACACCTCAGTCTTGTACACTTGGCAAACTCATATCTTGGTTATTCCTCTCAGTTCTAGACCTTTTTCAATTTTTTAAGTCTCACATCTACTCTATCTTGTGCCCCTTAGCCTATCTCTTAGTATGAAAAATATTATGTTGATGACATAGACCTTATCTCTTACCCAAAATGCTTAAAATTTACTTATCTTCCACCTTTGTATGTTTTGATCATGTACCTATTTCTTTGCTCCCTAAACACTAGCATGGACATTAGTGTCCTGACCTAACACAAGTGTCTAATACCATAAATTCATCCAATTTACAAATGAAACATATCATAATGGCTATCCTAAGTTCCTAAGTTCTTTAATGTGATTTATTATTCTAAGGGGATTGATATAGATACAAGATCAACCCTCATTCATTTCTCACCTAGCACACACCTAGAAAAAGATTAAGAGACCAAGGCAACTTATCAAAATCACTCTATCAATCATTAAATTGAACAAAGATTCCTTATTTTCACACTATTCATAGGTACAACACATCTACATGTCTGAAGTACTAAAGTAACAACCCAAGATCCCAATTTTCCAAGTTACAAGTTAGGTCACTATTGTACTTGCTTTCCACATACTGCATGATTCACACACAATCCAACACATAAGGGAGAACTACATGAGTTTTATTCCCTATTTTGGGGTATTGATATGAAAGTAGTGTCCACTAATAATGGGGTTTTTAGGGTTAACTTGACATTGTATGCCCACTAACCCATTTTTTCCCAAGGTCACTATGAATATATAGAATTAGGGTTTTACCATTTCACAAGGAGTGATAGTCCATAACCTAGATCTAAATGCACCAGATTAAAGGTAAAGTGAAACACAAAAGCATCTAGGTAGTTTCATTTTTTTCATAAGTTATTCCATATAGTACACTTGTGTTTAACCTAGATATTAATGTCGATGCAACTGTCCTAGACTGGCGTTAGTGTCTAGATCTCCAAAAGCATCATATCTAGAACTTAAAGATTATTCCATGACTATCTTCCATCCTTATTCCCATCTATTTTAGATCCAAAACTATGTCAACATAAAAATAATCTACGTATATTACTCTCTTATCAATTCCATACATAGCTTAGTTATATTTTATATAGTTATACTATATAAATTTTATGAATTCATCATATGCATATATCTAAGTTTAGAATCTAATTGACATGTTATATATCTAATTATTACCCTTTTAAATTTCATTCATATATATCACTTTAATTAAATATAAGGCTAACAATAATATCACCTAGATCATTTTAGGATTAAATATTTGGTGAACATGATGATTGATTACTCCTTGGTATTTATTTCTCTTTCTTATCATGTTCTCATATCAATTTCTAGAACATATCAAATGGATACAAAGAGAATCCTTCCTCCTCCTAACCTTAGGGAGTGTGATATCTCTCATCCATATAACTAGATCTATGTTATCACTTACCTAAAGGGTAAGGTCTCCAACCCTATAGTTTTAAATTAAGATAATCAATCTCAAATACCTAGGGTTTATGCTTGTGAAACCCTAAAGAAACAAATCAGTACCATGACCAACCTAATGCATGAGTTATAAAATAAAAATTAGTTTCTAAATTCAAAGATCACTTTATTAAAAAATAATATTTCATATACAAATAGTCTACATTATGATAATGTGCACCATGTGTTTGCATTTTTTCATACCAATTATGTACCCAATAAAAATCAATATTGGAAGCCAAAACCCAAGTCACCTGATGACAATAATTTTACAAGTGAACAAAATCCTACCAAGATTCTAAGTGAGATTCTTAGAAATAATGTGATCAAATTACATCTTATGCATCTTATACAAAAATTCAAATAGTATTATGCATATCATAGAATGCATGGTCACCTTACAAATTATTGTGTTGCATTAAAAATAAAGATACAAAATACAAATTATCCTAGAGCAAAGATGTCCAATGAACAAAAATGGGTAACAAAAGAGCCTCAAAAAGAAAAGGAGAAACCTTTACCAAATCCACCTCAAGCCTAAAATCATACATAATTAAATTTTGATGAGCCTTCACATGATGTGCAGTTTCTAATGTTCCAAATTCTCCAAGATATACACCAAATATTCCAAAGAATGATCCAAAGTAGGAAATTTTGAAAGAACAATCCCAAATGGTAATGTTACAAAGTGATAAAAATGCATATTTTTATAATGATAAAGAGAATATGTACATTTTTTTCTAATTTATATCTCATAGGTTGCCAATGATGAAAATAGACATGAAAAATCCCTTTCTAAGAATGAACCTCCATCCAATTATACGGTTGGTTTTTCATATACATATAATCAAATTATCAAACCATTTATTTAGAATCCATTTATTAAAAAAAAAAACATTTATATTGAAACATTCCTTTAATATTGGTTACATATATTATCTTAATGATGGTATAATTTTGCATGACACTTCCAAGCATTGATGTGTTCACATTTTTATATGTTCTTCAATGTTATATCTACCTAAACATATTCTTTCTAGTTGTCTTATATTTTTGAGGTGAAGTAAATACCAATTCCTATTCTTCCCTAACCTCAAAAGTGGGGAATATTAATGGGGGAATGACATAGAGGCATGGCTTTCACACATTCACAATTTTAGATTCAGTACGGGTATGCTTTAAAAGCATGTTCTTCATATTTGTTTAGTATTTAGCATCTCCAAATTAGGGTGTGAAAATGTTTTGGAAACATGTCATCCACATTGGTACATATTTTAGTTTTCATATTGATCCACATATAGTGGGTGCACTAGTTTATAAGTATCATTGAGTTGCATGGTTAGGTTAATCTCAACTACCAAGTGGCAACTCACTTTTGATCCAAGGTTGGGGGCATGGGCCTTTCAATCTCAATCTCTCTCTTTCTCTCTCTATCTCCTTAGATATATGCACTTTTAATATTTATATGTAGTTATCCAAATCTCAATTTAAGATCCTTATAATGATACACATTTTTCAAAAAAACTTACCAATAGGCAAGGTAGTTACATCAACACACAGATGTACTCCTAAACCTTACTCTTTTAATTTCAATCTATTTCAAGTAATTTCAAATTATAGATTATGTGTACTAATTATACATTATAACATTTTCTTGGTTGTAGGTCATTCACTAGTAAATCACTCATGTTGGGCACACATAAAGACAAGGTGTGCATACACACCCAAGTATGTATTCCTTTACTTTAAACTAGTAATTTAATCACTAGATTAAAGGGGGAAAATGTAGACACTATTTTATGATTATATATCACCTCAGTCTTGTACACTTTGAAAACTCATACCTTGGTTATTACTCTCAAATATAAGCCTTTCCCACTTTTTTAATTCTTGCATTTACTCTATCTTGTGCCATTTGGCCTATATTTTTTAATTCTAATAGGTATTATGTTAATGACATAAACCTTCTCTCTTACCCAGAATGCTTAAAATATACATTTCCTCCACCTCTATAAGTTTTGATTTTGTACATGTTTCCTTACTTCCTGAACACTAACATCTGGTGCAAACACTAGCATCGATGTTAATGTCTTAGCCTGATGCAAGTTTCTAGTGCCCTAAAGTCATCCAATTCACAAATGAAACATATCCTAATGGTCAGCCTAAGATATTTAATGTGATTTATTACACTAAAGGGATTGATATAAATACAAGATCAATCCCCATTCATTCCTCACCTAGTACACTCCTATAAAAAGACCAAAGAGACCAAGGTAACTTATCAAAATCACTCCATCAAGCATTTAATTAAATAAATCTTCCTTATATCCACACCAATCATAGGTATTTTACATATATAGGTCTGAAGTACCAAAGGAGTATCCCAAGAACCCAATTTTCCAAGTTATAAGTTAGGTCATTATTGTACTTACTTTCCACATATTGCATGATTCACACATAAGCCAACATGTAGGGGAGAACCACATGATTATGAAGCCCTCTTCTAGAGTATTAGCTATATAGGTAGCACCTAATTATAGAGAGGTCTTTGGGGTCATCTTGACATCATGTTCCCACTAACCCATTTTTCCCCAAGGTCACTATAAAGATGGAGAACTAGGGTTTTGCCATTTCATAAGGAGTGACAGTCTATGACCTATATTTGAAAGCACTAGATCAAAGGTGATGTAAAACCTATAAGCATCAAGGTGGTCACATATTTTTCCAATAGATATTACATACATGGCACTTGTTTTAAACACAAATAATAACATTGGCATATCTATCCTAGTTGATATTAGTGTTCAAATCCCCAACAGTGTCAGATCTAGAATATGACAACTATTTCATAACTATCTTCTAGCCTTATTCATACTTATTTCAAATCTAGAACTATGTCAGCATGAAAATCAGCTAAGTATATTACTTTCTAGTCATTTCTATACATAGCTTAAATGTACTTTCTATATTTAGACTATCTTAGTTTTATGAATTTAGCATATGCCTATATCTAAGTTTAACATCTAATTTGCCTGCTATAGATCTGGTTATCACCCTTATGTCATTTCATTTCTATATACCCTTTTATTCAAATATAGGGCTAACAATAAGATCACATACATCATTTTAAGGTTAAACACAACTATAAAATCAAATGCATCAATTATTTATACACTAATAAAGCCAAAATTTATAATAAAAAATCCCAAGCCTTTCTCAACTCTATGGCTACAACATCCTATCCAGGTTGCTTCATGATGCCACTAGATGGCAAAGGGAATGTGTGGCTCTTTGATTTATATTCCACTTAGATCTCACAATGGTACCAAATACCATCCCACCCCTATTATTCACCCATAAATTATTTTAGATTTTATGGTCCTTATTTTCACCACTTATAAAGGTAGGGTGTCCCACCACACATGGAAAAATGGAGGTAGTTAAAATGATCCTCTTCAACCCCATCCACATCCCATTAATAAATTCAATAAACCAAAAGTATATGGCATAATTTACCAACTAAATAACACCCATATTAAGATCTATATTCTCAAGTTATTAAAAATATCAATAGTTTACAAGGATATATTATATGAAGCACTATGTGAGACAAATCCCCCTTGTGACACTCAACCAGCCTCCTTTTCTTCTATCATGAATACATTCAATGATATAGAAAATGTTGACCATTTTCGTCTTACAGGCCAAAATTGGTCCCCCTTTTTTTCCCTACTATTCTGAGCTAGTACATTTTTGATTTTGCACAAGTCTTGGAAATTTCTATAGACTCTACAAGTAGTTTATACGGACTCTACAGGCATTTCTATGGACTCTGCAAGTGTTTCTATGGACTCTACAGGTGTTTCTATGAACTCTGTAGGTAGAGACAAGTTCTTACTTAGGCATAAAATGGACCATTCCAAGTGCCCTTGTGGAGGGTAGTTTGGGACTTAAGTGCCCTTGTGGAGAGCAAGGAACATTTGCAAAGAGGCCACAGAGAAGAGCCAAAAGGGTAAGTTTCCTTTAGAAATTTGTTTAAGGCAAAGAAGAGAATTTCTTTAGACAAAATGTTTGAAGGAATTCCTTTAGACTTTTTGTCTAAAGAAATTCTTAGGAAGAAAATCCCATGAAAAGACAAGGCAAAGGCATGGAGTGATTTCTTTCAGACTTTTTGTTTGAAGGAATTCCTTCAAATAAAAAGTCCAAAGAAATTTGGGAAAGAGCCACAAGTAAAATTCCTAAAGAAAGTCTCCTCCAAAGGAAAGGAA
Organism: Torreya grandis; assembly: GCA_037957365.1. Lineage (NCBI taxonomy): Eukaryota > Viridiplantae > Streptophyta > Pinopsida > Cupressales > Taxaceae > Torreya > Torreya grandis. Next base: position 775,205 of record JARHVA010004606.1, read on the forward strand.
TGTGCAAGATAATTCTTATGGACTTTTTGTCCATGGGGAAAGTAGCTATGAGAAAATCCATGGAAAAAGTGGCCAAGTGAAAAGAGTTGATGAAGTGTATGGGAGCTTCTTCTTGGTGAAAAGTGTATGTTCGGGATGAGTGTATCAACTTTTTTGGTGTATCACCTTTTAGTTTAGGTTTAGGTTCTATTTTTAGCATCCTTCTCCCTTTTCATCCCCCCTTTTTCCATTTATTTGTTAGTAGTAGGGAATCCAAGACCTAAAAGATACATCGAAGGGAGCTAGCCCTTATCTAGAGACTCTCCCCCCAGTTTTACTAGGCCCACAGGCAAGAGGGGAGTTTCCATTATTGTGTGTGGAAGGCAGGAGCTCAGCCTCTTTTCCAGGGTGTAATCCACTATATCAACACTTTTTGGCATGCCCAGTGGGACCAACTAAGACAAGTTATGTCTAAAGATTTGAAGAATTTTTTGGTGTTTTCTTCAATCAACTAGCCTTTAGAATTTTTTTCATCAATACCAATGGTGACTCTGAGTTGAATCAGCTAGTTAAGCAGTTCTAGTGCCATCAAGAAATCACATTTTTGTATGTATAATTCCATCATCTAGCATCATGGGCCTTGTTTTCCTTCGTATAACTTTGATCAAGCTCAAGTTTTTTATGGAATCACCCCAACCATCCCTCCTAGTTGCCCTTTAATAATAAGGGAAGTAGTGCTGGAGTTTGAGAAGTAGGTGATATAGATAGACAAATCAGATGAGCAGCATAGATATCAGCAAGAGCTAATGTACAAAGAGGAGTGTTTATTCAAGCAAGCTCAAGCCTTACAATCCTTGGAGGAAGAGGTAGAAAAATGGAAGAATCCATTCATGCAAAGCAGTCAGCTTTGTGTGCCCCCTCCTATTTTAAATAAATCCCCCTCTTGTGCACCAAATCCTTTCTATCAGATAGCACTTGCTCATTCTAGCTCATCAAATGCATCAATCAATCCTACTCTTAACCCCATGTACCTAGCCTTCAAACATCAAAGGGAACTAGAGAAACCTCCCGTAGAGATGAACCTTCTCAATTCCTTAGATTGTGAATCTTCCTTGGGAGGGAACATCATGAACCAACACATCTCTCTTGAAGCAGCTCTTCCTGTACATTAGCAAACCCTCCTAAACCTTCCCCAACCTCCTCAAGTCTTTCAACATGATCTCCAAATTCCAAGTTGGAAGAAGGAAATTCATGAACTAGTTTAGGACCTTGAAGAAAACAAAGTTGTTCCTTGTTCACAAAGGGAAAATTCCAATCCCAAGGTCATGAGTTAGAAGTAAATAGTGGAATCTTGGGGTAGGAAGGAGGAGGAGAAAGGTTTTACTTAAAACTTTGAATAAGTTGAGGTTTCTCCCACTCATCATGATGATGATTGTGACTTCCAATAATGGCTCTTCCAAGAAGATATAGCCAAGAGAATTGCAGAGTTAGAATCCAAATAGAGATTCCTTAGCCAATGTGTGATGGACATGTCTGAATAGACCCCATCTACACACCTCTAAGAGAGATATCAAGCCACACCTGATATAGATGAAGTGCTAGCCAAATGGAAAGAGGAGAATCATTTTATTCTAGCTTAAGGACTGCCTCCTCTTCCACATGGTTTTTTTCACTTCACCCTTTCTCAAGGAGGAACCTATTGTATAGGAGGTGAGTCAGGAAGAAAAGATCCAATATGTAGCTACTCAAGAGGATATCATGAGTGACAATAAAGAATAAATCATCATGGAGGCTCCTTCAAAAGACATCATCAGCAATGGAGAAGATGCGGGGCATGCATACATGCAGATGTTCCAGCAATACGAAGAGGAATGTAAGCATGGTGAGCTCTCTCCTCCTTTATTTGATGAACTTCCTTATTGCTTCAATGAGGAGGATGACTATGTTGAGGATCTTGAGTTGAAGGAGGATCAGATGGATGTCTTTGAATAACTAGAGACTCTGATCCTTGAGCAAGAAAAGGAAAGGCTGGTCCATCTTGAGGAAAGCCTTGAAGAAGAGAGCTTTGAACAAAAGGATGATGTTTTATGGGATGATCAATCAATTTGTGATTCCATTTTAGACATCAAAATAGTCAACATTCTTCAAGAAATCCTTGATGGAGTAGAGGATGAGTTTGATAGGATCTTTAATGAAGCAGAAGGGAACGGGTCAAACCATGATGCACTGTAAAGGAGCTATACATATCAAAAGGCTTATGGTGATGAGCCAATAGCCATTGATTTCTTGGTGAAATTCACCAACATGAAGGACTAGTATTCAACAAGCTTCCAAGAACAAGAAGAGTACATATATGTTGGAAGCATGTTTGACTCTAATCCACTCAGATGTAAGCCAATCAAGGTGGTAGGCAAGAGGAGCAGGTCACCAAGTCTCCATTCCATTCAGCCACTTGGCTGGCACCATAAGTTTCCTAGCCATGAAGGAGACTTAAGAAGTTTTCCCTTTGATCTAGGAGGGAATAAAATATACCTAGTTAGCTGTACATAGTAGTTTGTTTTTAGTTTTCTTTCCCTATTTTCCTTAAGTTTAGTTTGTACAAGTAGTGTTTTTAGCCTTGTGTGTGTTTTCCTTTGTGTTTGGGGTAAAAGCTTCATGATTGATTATTGGATCTATCAGGGCTATTTTTATCTTTACAAGTTGCATCTTGACTCTGTGCCCAATGTATTTTAAGGCAATTGGTTTCTAAGCATAGCAGGCATGTTTCCCCTAAGAGTCACCAATTTGTTGACCATTTTGGTCCTGCAGGCCAAAATCAGTCCCCCCTTTTTTCCATGCTATTCTGAGCCAGTACATTTTTGATTTTTCACAAGTCTTGGAAATTTCTATGAACTCTACAAGTTTTCTACAGACTCTGCAAGTAGTTTCTACGAACTCTACAGGCATTTCTACAGACTCTACAGGTGTTTCTACGGACTCTACAGGTAGAGACAAGTTCTCACTTAGGCACAAAATGGACCATTCCAAGTGCCCTTGCGGAGGGTAGTTCAAGACTCAAGTGCCCTTGCAGGGAGTAGGGAACATTTACAAAGAGGCCATAGAGAACATATAAAAGGGTAAGTTTCCTTCAGAAATTTGTTTAAGGCAAAGAAGAGAATTTCTTCGGACAAAATGTTCGAAGGAATTCCTTCAAACTTTTTGTCTGAAGAAATTCTTAGGAAGAAAATCCTGTGAAAAGATAAGGCAAAGGCATGGAGTGATTTCTTTTAGACATTTTGTCTAAAGAAATTCCTTTAGACAAAATGTCTGAAGAAATTTGGGAAAGAGCCGCAGGTAAAATTCTCAAAGAAAGTCTCCTCCGAAGGAAAGGAACGCACAAGACAATTCTTGTAGACTTTTTGTCTGTGGGGAAAGTAGCCATGAGAAAATCTATGGAAAAAGTGGTCAAGTGAAAAGAGCTGAGGAAATAAGGGGAGAAAGCAAAGGAAGAGATCCTTCAAACAAAATTTTTGAAGGATTTCAAGACCAAGGGAGCCGAAGGACACCAAAGGGCAGGTGCCCTTGCAAGGGACTCTCAACCAAAATGAAGGGCACTTCTCCAAAGTTGAAGGGTCACCTTCCCTTTGAGAGGGTTCAAAATAAAAAGCTAAAGGAAAGGAAAAGGCTAAAGAAATTCCAAGGGGTGATGGGCCTAAAGATGTCAAAATTGAGCACAGTGAACTAGTTGTTGGAAGTTCAAATGCAGTGATGGGTGTGCAAACATCAAATTGAAGGCTCGTAAAATAGTTGTTGATTTTGAAAAGCTTAAAGAAGAGCCCAAGGAACTTAGCGACCCACCAAGAAGATAGCCTTGAGGGCTGAAGGAGCTAGAAAGAGACAAAACTAGGAAGAGACAAAGTGTAGAAATAGACAAATAGTCGAAGTGGCAAAGAGAGGTGTCAACTCAAGGGTTTATTCCTGTAGTTAGAATAGTGCTTTTCAAGTGGTCATCAAATGGCACAAATAGTAAGTAACATGGCCTATTTTTTCCACTTTGCATTTATGAGTAGACAAACTATGTGAATATCTTGAAGGAAGTAGTCTATTTGTAGAAAAGAGGTGTGCCCCATGTTTTCACATTAATGTTTAAATGTCGAAGTTAAAGTAGGAGCTGACACAACATTATCTATCAAGCAGCTACCTCTTCCTAATGCTCTCAACACACATGGGCTAACTTGTCAAAGTGTGCCAAAAGTCTTTTCCAAAGGGGTGCCTTTACTTCTTCTCTCTCTATATATATTGTAAACTTCTCATTTTGAGAAGGGGATCCTCTTAGCTCGTAAGGCAAAGCTCTGCCCAAAAATCTCTAGGTTTGTAAGGCAAAACTCTGTCAGATTTTACCTTGAATCAAGACTTAGCAATTTGTACCTCCATTTGAACTTGCACTCATGTATATGTCTATGTTTTCTTTTTATGTTAAGTCATTTTCTTTTATGCTTTTCACATAATGATTCCAACATGTCTAGTGCATTATGAAGTTTCTTCTTCTACAGGTCTACCAAAAGTGTCTACAACAGGAATATAGGTGCATGTGAATAGGCTACCAAAGTGTGTCTTAGAACACCTTTGATAGTTCTTCCTCCCTATATCTCTATAGACCCCTGACTCACTGCTATAGAAGAGTTTCTAACATTAGATGAAGTGTATGGGAGCTTCTTCTTGGTGAAAAGTCTATGTTCAGGCTGAGTGTATCAACCTTTTTGGTGTATCACCTTTTAGTTTAGGTTTAGGTTCTATTTTTAGCATCCTTCTCCCTTTTCATCCCCCCTTTTCCATTTATTTGTTAGCATTAGGGAATCTAGGACCTAAAAGATACATCGAAGGGAGTTAGCCCTTATCTAGAGACTCTCCCCCCAGTTTTGCTAGGCCCACAGGCAAGAGGGGAGTTTCCATTGTTGCATGTGGAAGGTAGGATCTCGGCCTCCTATCTAGGGTGTAATCCACTACATCAATAGAAAAAATCATCACTTTTGAAAAATAAGACTCACCCACACATCAAATAATAGAGCAAAATCTACCATTATTTATTCAAGTTCAAGTGTAAAATAAAGTAGTTAAATATGTATTGGTATATAATATTTATAAATTGAATATCTACAAAAAAAATTCTTACAAAATTTGGTGATCCAAAATGGTTATTTTATACAAATGTTCACTATTTCATCAATTCCAATTACTTAACTTGTTTTTCTCAATTTCTCAAAAATATGTGAAAAAATGGCTTAATTGCTTTTTAAAAAAATAAATTGATAACAAATAGAAATCAAATGATAAAAACATAGAATAATGAAAATTGAGCTTGATAATGGAGTTCACCCCTTTTGGATTACATCTTTGGGTCTAAAAATCACTTGAACTTATTAATTAATGATGTAAAAATACCCTTGTATAATATTCTTTACATCAAAATAATCTCTTCAATATATAATAACTCTACCTCTATCTCTAAGAAGTCACTTTATAGGCTCTTGGCCTTCAATATGTCCTTCTTGAAATATAGACAACACTCACTTTCTTGTTCTCTCCTTACAAAGGGCTTTAAAAATTACATTTCAAACACAGTTTCCTTCCTTTTATAATGTTTTAGAGTCGTTTGGTTCATTGGTTAAGGTTTATTCCTTTTACCACATAGATAAGAGTTTAAATCACATAAAATTCCTTCTTTTTGGGCTTAAAACCCACAAAAATCAAGCATATAGTTATAATATTTATTTTTAGTTTCCAATAAAAGGGTGTGACATATTGATAAGACCCAAAAATAGGTCAATGGAGGTGTTGGGGTCAAATCCCATCTCTCATGCCTTTTCCCATGCCATATTAAACTTTTTAATCCCACATATAATGGGAATAAAATATAAATAAGTTTAAATATCATGTTTTTTACCTTGTAATATGGTCTTGGAGACCACCCTTTGATTAGTTGTCTTGTGAATCAGTGAAATAGACCATCTTGGCATTGGAAATTGACCATGGCTTTATTGGGTGCTTTTTTGGATGCTTAGAAGGTTACCACATAGTGGCTTGAGTGCTAGCCTTTACAAAGGCATTGGGATTTATCTCACATGCACTATGTAATTAGAGTTATAAGGGTTTATATGCAAAAACACCACCATTGCAATGTGAAATTGGTGGTAAGGTCCCCCTTCATACAAAAATGGTACCCCAATTAGTTTATGGGCCCCCAATTGGTAAACAATGTGGGCCCTATTAACCAAATTCCACCTTAGGTCAAATTTGGTCAAACCCACTACATATTGAAACTTTTTATAAAGTCCTTATAGGTTTGAATTAGTCAACATGGTCATTAATGAGGTCATACAATATGTTCTAACCTTGGTCATATTTATCCTTTTTTAATAACCTTGTATGCCACCTTTTGGTCACTCTAAGGGATTTGTTCATAAATGTCAAATCACAACCTGAAATACTTCCTATCAAGTAATGTTAGAAAAAAAATTGAAACTAAAATGTGGCAGGTTCAATGTTAGAACAAGAAGATCAATTAAAAAAAAGGGAGTTTCAGATGCTTGTACAAATTGTATGACTCATCTATCACATTTTGAGGCTTTAATGGGGTATGTTGAGATCCCCAAAATTCAATTTTAGGTTCACTAAACTTTAACAAGTCTAAATTTGAGCAGAACTAGTTTCTCTCTCCTATTGCTCCATTGGACAAGTTAAGAAGATCAAATGATTTTATATTAGTATGGATAAGGTAAAGAGAGTTGAAGTGAATTAACTTTTTGAATTTTATGTATCCATGTGTACTTCCATTCTATGTCTATATTTTATATATTAGTGGTTCCTACTTTATGAATAATCACTAATCCCCAACATCTCAATTTTCTCATATGATTGAATTGGTCTATGTGAACCAAGTGGTGTACATTGTATTCCAAAGAATGTTCATCCTTATCATGTTGTTTACAACTAATTTTCCATGTGTTAAGGTGAGTATATAGGCAATGTCATCTCATTTTGATAAGAAATGCATAATAGTGATGGTATGTAGAACATGTTTTGATAGTTGTAAGTGAAGGTATGAAGTGAAGGTTTGAAAAGCAAATTGAAATGAATAATGACACTAAAATGTGTCTTATAAACCTTATTTGATCATATAGGCATCTATTTTGAGTTCATATTAGACCTATATCCTCACTGTCATCTAAGTAGAATGAACATTGAACATGTATGTCTTAGAAGTGGGAGGTGTCAATGGCTTGTCAGAGATTTAAACTACATGCTTAAAACCATGTAATAAATATCTATCACCTTAAAATCCCATGTCATATTATACCCATTCAAAATATGGAGAAGTTTTCCAAATAATTTAGACCACTAATTTCATTCAAACATAATGGAAGACCTACATGTTTTTGTGTGTAGGTAGTCAAAGTGCAGAGGACTAATTATATAATTTAAAGAGGCTATAAATCTTGGGATGCAATGATAATGCCTTTTAGTAAGGATTGAAGATTGTAGGAAGGCATAATAGGATTGGAAGAACACTTCAATAAATACCCATATTCAGTCAGAGTTGACAAAATTAAAAATGGAAACATTTACCTTAATCTTTCTAAAAGAGGATTTTGCCTTACACAGTAGCATCTTGTGGTGAATGTTTAGAAGGTTTATGTAATCTTGATGGTTTTTTTATTGTATCCTAGACCTAAATGTTTCATATTTACACAATAAGGAGGTTATTTTATCAAGAGAGACTAATGGTTGAGTGAGGTTTCAATTCAATCAAGTTCCTAATGAAACACTTCGACAACTACAGTATCAAAAATCCAAAATGAACTTAGAGTAACTTACAGACCTATAGTGCATTGGTGGTAAGGTGATTACATGGTATCAAGATATAAATAGATGAATTCAAGTGTGTAATGGTCATATATATCTCAATAATAACCAAGGGTGTGAATTACAATGTTCAAATATCTATCACCACCTATAAGAATCCCTTGTATTCCTTAATGAGTACCTATAGTTTGGAATTAGGAAACACAGACCAGTCTAGGATAATAAGAGATATAGGTTTGTTTGATAGGAAATACTAAAATATGGATGACCATTTTTAAACCACTCTCATATTGGTAATATCACATTCCCATGTTATTTCAAGAATCAAGAACCTCAGAGACAATCATGACTCAAGGTTTTTAGGCCTAAACCAAAACACTATATACATTCACAGTTCTTAGAAGTCAATTTTGGGAATTTGAAATATATAAGCCTATTTAGGTATGATATGTATTTGAAAATTGATATAAAATGTCCTCATAACCTAACCTAGGATCCCATGGTATTATTTGGGCTATACTAATTTGGGAAGTGCCCTCTATTTTATTGCAAATAGGGGTCACTCCAAAGTCAACACAACTTCCAAACTCAATATATGAATATGAAAATATGAATGAAAAGTCTTGGAATGAATTTAGGTATGTTTTCAAGAGTTGATTTGAAGGTAAAAAAATGTCTAAGGGAACCTAAAGTCACTAAGACCACTTATAAGTGGTCAAATATTCATATACATAGTCTATACCTATTAGGCCTAATACTAGGCATAAACCCTCATGACTTGTAACTTGATTCATATGACCACATGATATTCATAATTAGTTTGATAACCTTCATAGGAGAGTTGAGGACTGATAAGAACCATCATTTTGTAGAGAATAGCTCAAATTGGCCATTTTTGGCTTAAATTCATCTTAGGCCTATTCAGAATACAAGTAAGAGCTTAAGAAGCAAACTTCCTTCACTCATATCTTTATGAATGAGCTACATTTTACCTCAAGTAGTTATGGGTAGTTAAAGGGGGTCATGAACTTGATCTCAATGGAATTTTTTTAAGGGTTAAGTGTTTAAATTTATAAATCATCACTAAGAACCTAAATGACCTGAAACCCTTATGAGAACCTGATGAGAAATATATGAAGGGAGATGCATCCAAAAGTGGAAAATTGGCCTAAAAGTGATTTGAATCTATTTATAACTCTCTTAGGTTCCCTAACACTCAATTATTTTGTATTTTCACTATTATGGATAGGCCTAATATTGTTCTTTCTATAGGTTTTGAGTTGAATTAAAGGTATATAATGGTATAGATAGGTGAAAATCATTGTGGGAGTTGTGTAGAGATGTATTTCAACTCCTCAAACTCAATATTCACATTTTTCATGCTTGAAAATCCTTTTTCTAAGTTTTTCATTGTAGGTAGTCTTGAATAGGACATTGAGAAAGCAAGGTGAAGTCATCTAAGTTGGAGATGAGAAGTGTGGTTTGAAGTTTTCATTGAAGTCTATGATAGACCAAAAGAAAAATAAGGCCTTCATGAGTTTTCTAACACATCTACAACAAACCTTCTTGAACATATACAGGTTACCCTAGTGATAAATGTGAGAATTTAGGCCTAGAAGGCTAATGAAGACTACAAAAAGTGAGTAAGAAGTGACAAGGATAAAGTCATCAATTAAGGTGTTAACATGTGTTAATAACTTCCAAAGGTAGTTCTGGACTATCAAGTGACTCCTCATTGAGAAAGGCAATTTCAAAAAGGATATGAAGGGTCTCTATGCCAACTTTAGGAGAGTGATGTACTTCAGATGGAAACTTGTCCAAGATAAGTTCATATCCTATTTTCAAACTCATTCTCTTTCATTATAACTATTTTTCACATCTTGATACTTGGAATTATGACTTTATAACTTCACTTCTTCTCTATCCTCTCATATGTTCTATATATGCAAGCCATTTTGGCATTGTAAAAAATCCACAATTGGTATGGCAAAAAGCCCTACTAGTTTTGACATCTTGTTTTACCTTTGAATAAAGTTTTGAAGTTGATTTAGTCTCTTAAACTATTTCCTAAGTAGGTCATTTAGTTTATTTGGATGAAAATTTATGAATGTCTTCTCCTTGCTTCCATTTTGATCTTGTATGCATTATGTGAGTAGCACATTTTCTTATAACAAGTCTCATGAAGTGTATGTGTTTTTTGAGGTGTATTTTAAGTGTGAGAGAGACTATTAGTGTCTAATATCATACCTCATTTTCATGCACTTGTAGATATTCATATAAATTTACCTCTATGTATAAATACTTATGCTATAAGAACATTGAGTTAAAGTCAGATTTAACAGTCTTCTTTCTTAGTTAAAATGCAAGTGTGTTTATGGATTTATCTTTAGTGTATCACCTTCATTAGTATAGGTTGATTTTATGTTTCCTTCTTCCCTTTTCAGCCCCAATAGTGATTATTCTAGTGTAGTGTGTGATCCTAAAAGATAAATCAAAGGATCTATCTTTTCAAATATAGAGATATATCTCTTGTAGTAGCTTGTCTATGTGCAGAGATAGTTTCATGTTATCCCAAATTTGAAAAGGTTTAATTGACTTATCTAGGGTGAAAATTTGGGACATAATAGGCCCCACACTAAGTAGGTAAATTCTAAAATACTAGATACTGAAACCTAAACAAACCCATTTGTTCTCTCTCTATCACATGTTACTCCATGATTAGTCCATGTGTCAGGATGTGATTGGTCTAACTAGAATTCTACACAATCTAGTTAGCATGATGATGTAATCTATATACTTTATCTTCATATTTTTCACATGTTTGACTTCAGCTTTAGTATGCTAATTTTTATATACAATATCAAATTGACCCCATTCAAATTACATTGTAAATATCTCAATGAACTTTTTGATGTGTAGAAATTTGTAGAAAATTTTGTGACCATCTAATTGGATTGGTTGTGGGGATTCTCCTGGCTCACTCCTCCCCACTAAGAAGCTTTTAGACCACAAAAAAATTATTTTTATTTTTAAAAACATGAGGCTAAAACTCCCTCAATTTTTTTGTTTCCATCCATCATATTTTGCTTGGATGCATCCCTTTTAGACCCACATGAAGGTACTCCACATTACCCCTTCATCAAGTCCTCACCCTATTGTCAATAATAACATCTTCATATAACTCATAAAGATAATTAGGATAAAATCATCAATGGAATGAACTTAAACATTCTAACTTTTATCCATGATCATAAGAGGATCATATAGTTTCGAGTTTTCAAATTTTACAACAGAATACATCTACATGTAAGGTGGTAATTCTAACCAAAAATCATTATTACTAATCTTTTAAAAAATCTTAAATGGACCATATCTGATTGGTTTGATATTTTTACCTTCAACTTTTAGTCATTATTTATTAATTTTTAGCCAAATTGAACACCAAATTGGAAGTGATGATCAACCTAATGCTTATCATACCTAGCCTTGTACTTGGTTTGCTCTTTTCCTATTACTTTGGGACAACTTGATGAACTGATTGGATATTTTGGATGAACATATTGACTTGGTCTACATATTTATGTCCATCTTCCACTAATTCTTGTCCAAAATTGAATTCAAAGGTGTTGGGTTATTTATGATCCAAGTTAGTTATGTATTTATTTTAATGTTTTATTTAGTTTTGTTAGTAGGTAATTGTGTTTAGGTTATTTTACCTATTGGTTGGTTTTGTAACCAACTTCCTCCTTCCATAATATTTTAAAGCTTACATGATGTATAAAAATAAATATGATTACATTGAATATATTATGAAATTATTTCCTTCTATTCCAATCCCCAATAGTGGTATCAAATCTTTAAAATTTGAAGAGGAGTGAAGAAATTTGTAGAGCCATTTTAAAGAAAAAAGAAGGAAAGAAAATGGTTTTTAAATGCATAGATGATATGTATAGTGCTTCAAGGATAATTTTTGTGGCTGTGTAATAGGTAATATCATACTTATTAAGAATATCAATAATGACTATATGGTGTAATAAGGAGATAAGTAATGAACTCTAACCTATTATCGAGAACAACATATTTCAATAAGTAATTAAATTTATACCAATGCCATTTACTTTGAATTATATCTGATAATGTTATTCTCATCATATATCATATCACATGAAACTATACAATGAAAAATAGATAAACAAAATCAATAATTCACTAAACTCGTATATTATTTTGTTGGAGAGAAATGGTGGTGGCCCCAACCACAACATAGAATTATATGGATTATGGAAACCCCCAATGGTAAATGGCATCCTCAAGGAAATAAAATATTGATACAATATTGCACAAATCTTATAAAGTTTTAATATATTTTCATTTGATTTATTTTGTGGGATATGCTAGGGAAAATAGTACATTTGTTTTTACATGTAAGTAAGAAGGAAACATAGTTTTTTTACATGAAATAAAAAGATAAATCTATTTTTATTGTTCATTTCATCAATAGAAGGTGAAATTAAATAGAATAATTGGTTCTTAAATTCTCAATATTATTGAAATAAATCAGTTAGAGGTGTTTTTTATGGGTCACTTGCATACAAGAAATGTCTAGGGTTCCAAACCCTCCCAAAATCATTTGGTCAAATTTTATTTTTTGATCATATTATGTATAAAAAAAATGAAAATACAAATTGTAAAGGGGGAATAATTTTAAATCTTTGGATTTATAAGGGTGTAATAGGAGATATAAGGTGTGATTGAATTTTTTTGATAAATCTCTAGATATTGTGTACATCTAATCTACTTACAAGGGTCAAGGAAAAACCCTAAATATCATTTATTTTGTTTTTTTTCCTTATTTGTAAGCCATGGAAAAAATTGTAAGATTGATCTCTAGAAATGGTAATTTGTCACCTAAAAACTACAAGGAATGGAGTAGGAACATAGAAAACACCCTCATTTTTTATGACTTATGAGAAATAATGGATAAAGAGACCATAGTTGTTGAGTATCAAAAATGTGATAAGCGTGCATTCACACTATTAAAAACATATTGAACTAGATAGGTTATCATTCATATAGTAGATGGAAAGCCAAAAAAAAAAAGGGTTTATATGACAAACAACCTGCCTATAAGAAGATTGATCTCTTAAGACAATTGCTTAATAACAAGCTTAACATTGTCAAAGATGTATTTGAATAACTTTCCTACATGAAAACATTGAAACAAGAATATTGCACCACTACTGGAAAAATATATGATGACATGTTGATTTATATCACATTTAATGGGCTTAGTTATAAATACACCAATTTTTTTGAAATGATATAGCTTATTGATAAGCTTAATGGTGCCACATTTGAATCTATTTATGAGTCATTGACTTGGCATGAGAGATAGTTTATAAAGAAGAAGAATATGCCTACTAAAGAGGATATTATACAAGAATAAGTCCCATCATAGATATCATTACCATGTATAGTGATAATTTTAGAAGAATCCTTTGAAACACTCTCTAAGACACTCTTCAAATCAATTTTTGACACACTCTCCACACCATTCTAGATGGTCTTCACAGCATTCTCATTAGCACTTTATAGGATCTTCAAAATGTAAACATCACCATAGGAATTCTTCTCACTCTTGTGATTATTTTAGTGACTCAACTTATTCTAAATCTTGTTGATATAAGAAAGGGCCTAGATGTTTCAAATGTGGTGGTATTAGACATCTTACATATGTATGTCCTTCTCAATGACCCCACTCTCCACATAAAAATAAAGCTGAGGTAAATTATGTGGATCATTATAGTGGTAGATATTATGGTTACTCTAGTTATTATTATTATTTTTACTCTTCCTCTAATCAATAATAATCCTATATCAATGAGATCTATAGTCCTGATGGACATAATATCTTTTTATGTGTATCAATGTAGTTAGATAGGCTTTGATCATGTTCTACTATAGTACATTACAATGATCGTAAGGGATAAGTAAGATTTGATTATGTTCATCATCCTTTTATGCAACAACTCATAGGTCAATATTCTATATGGAGAAGCATCTACTTGGTCAGTACCAATATGTGAAGTGTGCCAATTACATTTTCTTCAAAGCTTAGTTTGTGACTTCAATCATTGCTCTAGTTCTTTCATATTCTATAACCCTTTCGATCAAGGGGAAGTTTTTTGGTTCATTTATTATCCAAGGTAGTTATGTATTTATTTTAATATTTTATTTAGTTTTTTTAGTAGTTAATTGTGTTTAAATTATTTTACCCATTGGTTGGTTTTGTAACCAACTTCCTCCTATAAGATTTTAAATCTTACATGATGTACAAAAATAAATATGCTTATATTGAATTTATTATGAAATTAGTTCATTATGTTATAATCCTAGGGTTCATTTTAAGAGGCTAAATCCCAAACCCCATTAGATTCATTTATCTAAATTTGATTCATAGCCTTAGTGAATCGACATGTCCAAAATTTTCTTCGATTCACCATTCCACCACATAGATTTAGGTACCAAATAGATTACACGTTATTTTTTACATATACACCTTCACTTACAAACAAGGTATTTCCAAGATAAACATGGTATTTATAAGTCAATATATTTAATAATATTTCATTCTTCCTAAATATCTTTAATTATATTTTCTCTTCTATATTAATCTTTAACCTATTAAATAGCTTTAAAATTTGGTATCCCACTACACCAAGCCATTCTACCACATAGATTTAGGTGGTATTTTTTAGTGTAGATCTATTTTGGATAAGCCATTTGACCCCCATGGTAGATTCAAATGGATTTTCCTAGGTCAGAGCCAAATGGATCTACCAATGGGAGAGTCAAATGGCTCTACTTGTGGTAGAGCCAAATGGCTCTTCCTATAGCAAATATGAATGCCTCTTATTATAGTAGAGCAAATGGATTTGATGATAGTAAAACTAAATGGCTCTACCCATAGTATATTTGAATGACTATGTCATATTTGGATCTATGATGAAAACTAACTTGCAACACACAGGCTAAACTGAATGTGTTTAGCAAACTTTTAAATTATGGATAGAAAGCCTCAATTGGCAGACATAAAACATATATCTTGAAAGAATTGTTTCTACTTTACACAAAATATCACCTTGAAATTTCTTCCTTTTTAGACAGCATAAAGCTTTAAAAGCCCAAAATTTCTTGAAAGAAGACAAATTTTGGATTTTTGAGCTATAAGGAGTTGTTCTGGCAGACTCTGTATGTCTTAATTTAGACTGAAAGAATAAAATTTCAATTAAGACTCACTTTCACAATCAAGTGCCGAACATTTACAAACTAAAATTCACCTTTCCATGTAGACCATCATTGTTTGACACCCAGCATAATCTCTTGGCAGGACTAACTCCATTTTAATCACAAACAAGACAATCTCTTTTACTTCTTAATAATCCCAGACCTTCGTCTGAACATCCAACTATCACTTGTCTTTTAACACATTTTATAAATGTCCAGCGTAACATTTAAATGACCGAAGTTGTAATTAACTTGGCCAAATTACAATAGTTCATTGGGGCGGCCCAGCAATTCAAACAACGGCCCAGCAATTAAATTGGCAATGATAAAATAGGAGTGTCTTGGAACGCCCAACATCATATCAACTAACCAGCATAGAAAGATTTGCCAGAATTATAAATAATATAATGTAGCGGCCCAGCCAGCATGGAATGCCCAAATTTTATGTTTAAAACCAATGCTTTTAAAGTGGTCCAACAGAATAGTAACACCCAGCAGAATGGCGACGCCCCCTTTGAGATATTTGGTCTCAAAACAAAACAATCTCCTCAAAAACAAGAACTCACATTCATTATTAAGTCAAAATAAATACATACCTGTAGAATTTTCACCACAAGTAAATGCTTTGTGTCTTATTCTAGGCTGCCAGTTTCTTTCTTACGCCCCCTGCTGTCTCTTATTCAAAACATATCCCCTGTTTCTTTTTTTTTCACACACACACCTATATGCATACAAAACAAAGCCTCTATTCCTAACATAGCTAATTTGTTTAAACCTGGATTGGGCGCAACAATCTGCCCAAAATACATAAAAATAGTCTTCTAAGATAAGGAGATTCCAAAACAACTAACTACTCGCCCTACAGGATATTTTTGTAGGCTTAAAGAATATTGGAAAAATAAATTTTCAAAATGCAAAAACAAAATGGAGGGAAAACAAAACAACTAGCTTTTAGAGTGAGGATGCTCCTACATCATTCTTCCAACCAGCAGAAGAAGTGTTCTTCACTTGTTGTTTTTATGCATCACTTCGTCTATACTTGTGCCTAGCTTAAGGATATCATCTGCAATCAACCATGTTGCATCTTCAGCTGGTAGATTCTTCCACTTAGTTAGATACTAGAAGTATTCTTTGTTCCTTGTCTTTTTAACTACTTTCTTCTCTAAAATACTCTCAATTTCCTTTGGCACTTCCTTTGGTAGTTGTTGCTCCCATTGGATAACTTCATCTACCTCTGTTTCAATTTCTTTGGCTGATTGTCCTTCGTCCTTGTATGGATATAAATCTGCAACATTAAAAATTGGAGAGATTCCAATCCCCTTTGGCAATTCTATTTCATATGCATTATTTGAAAACTTCCTTATTACCTTGCATGGTCCTATTTTCTTTACCTTCAGCTTGTTGTATTCTTTCTTTGGAAACCTCTCTTTTCTGAGATGAGCAAGCACAAGGTCTCCAATACTAAAACTGACCTCTCTTTTCTTTTGATCTGCCCTTAGCTTGTACTTAATGGTGTTTTCTTCAAGCTTCTTCTTTACCTATTCATGCAAATTTTGCATGGCATTGGCAAATTCTTCCACATCAGCACTCCTTGTCTCCATGCTGCTTAGATTTATTAACTCATACACGCCTCTTGGATGCATTCCATACATGATTTGAAATGGGCTCAATCCTATACTTCTATTAGGAGAATCATTATAGGCAAATTCAGCTTGTGCAAGTGCAAGATCCCATTGTTTCGGATGCATACTTACCAAGCTTCTCAAGATGTTGCCCAAGCTCCTATTGACAACCTCTATTTGGCCATCTATTTAGGGATGATAGGCTAAACTAAAACTTAGTTTTGTTCCCAATTTCTTCCATAAGGTTCTCCAAAAATGTCTAATAAATTTGGTGTCCCTGTCAAAAATAATGCTTCTAGGCAATCCATGCAATCTAACAATATCCTGGAAGAATAGATTAGCTATGTGAGTAGCATCACTTGTTTTGAAACATGGAATAAAGTGAGCTATCTTTGAAAACCTATCTACCACAACAAATATGGAATCATGGCCTTTTTGAGTTCTTGGCAAACCAAGTACAAAATCCATGCTTATTGAATCCCAAGGCCTATTTGGAATGGGTAATGGCTGGTACAAACCTGTGTTTTGACTACTTCCCTTAGCATATTGGCATATTTTACACCTTTCAACAAATTTCTTAACATCAATACTCATACCTGGCCAATAGTAGTGAGAACTCAATTGTGCTAATGTCTTGTTCTGCCCAAAATGTCCTGATACGCTGCCACTATGTTTTTCCTTCAACAAATTCTCCCTCATGGAACTCTTAGGAATGCAAAGTTGGCTGCCTCTAAATAGCAGACCCTCTTGGACCATGAAATCTATACAAGGACTTCTATCAACCCCCACTAGATTCATGCAAGCTTCATATGGTTCCTTGAAGTCTGGATCTTCCTTATATAGCTCCTTCAAATCTTCGAATCCCACAATGCTTACTTGAGACTCTTGTATGATCAGATTTCTCCTGCTTAAGGCATCTATAACCTTGTTAGATTATCCTTTCTTGTGTTTAATAGTGAATGTGAAACTTTGTAAAAATTCAATCCATTTGACACGCTTTTGATTCAACTTATTCTGATTGCTAATGAACTGTAAAGCATAATTGTCAGTGAATAAAACAAATTCTTTAGGCAAAAGATAATGCCTCCACTTCTTCAAAGCTTTTACAAGAGCATAGAATTCTTGATCATAAGCTGAATATTTCTTCTTAGCATCACTTAACTTCTCACTAAAGTATGCTATAGGCTTCCCATCTTGACTTAAAATAGTGCCTATTGCAGTTCCACTAGCATCACATTCTACTTGAAAAAGCTTATTAAAATAAGGTAAGGTCAAGATTGGTTATTCAGTTACCTTCTTTTTCAACAATCTGAAACTCTTATCGGCAACCTCAGTCCAACAAAAACTTCTTTTTTCACCCTTGATTGTATCTATCATTGGAGCAACAATTCCACTAAAATTTCTTATGAATTTCCTATAGAAGCTAGCCAAACCGTGAAAGCTTCTTACCTCATATGTGCTCCTAGGTGTAGGCCATTAAAGTATAGCCTTAATATTTTCCTTATCCATCTTCAATCCTTCTTTTGAAATCACAAATCCCAAATATATCAACTCTATTTTCAGAAAACTGCACTTTTTGACATTGATTAGCAATTTCTCCTCATGTAGTTTACTCAATACCATCCTCAAATGTTTCAAATGATCTTCCTTATTTTGACTAAACACCAAAATATCATCCAAATACACTATCAAAAACTTACCAGTGAACTCCTTCAGCACTTCATTCATCAGCCTCATGAAGGTGCTTGGTGCATTAGTTAGTCCAAATGGCATAACTAACCACTCATAGAGTCTATCATTAGTCTTGAAGGTTGTTTTCCATTCATACCCTTCTCTTATCCTAATCTGATGGTAACCACTTTTCAAATCTATCTTAGAGAAATATGTAGCTCCACTTAAACAATCAAGTAAATCATCAATTCTTGGCAATGGAAATCTATACCTGATAGTAATCTTGTTGATTACTCTGGAGTCTGTACACATTCTCCAACTCCCATCCTTTTTAGGACTCAACACTATAGGGATAGCACAAGGACTTAAACTTTCTCTTACCAATCCTTTGTCTAACAATTCTTGAACTTGGTGCTTGATCTCTTCATTTTCCTTTGGTGTCAACCTATAGGCAGCCTTGTTTAGAAGATTTGCTCCTGGAATCAAGTCTATGTGATGACTAATACTTCTTAATGGTGGTAACTCATCAAGTAAATCATCTACCAAAATGTCAATGTACTCATTCAACATATCTTGAATCTCTAATGGCAAATCAATCAACTTAGTACTAGTGACTACACTCCTTGGCTTACCAATTACAACAAAGTTTACCTCTTCTTTCTTCATTTGATGTAGAAACTCTTTGCCACTTACTATCAAAACTTTAGAATTCTATCCAACAACAGTAGCAGCCTCTTCTTTCAATGGTGTGAGTGTATGCTTGATCCCATCCTTTTCAAACATGTATGTATTCTGCCTTCCATCATGTATGGCCTTCCTGTCAAATTGCCAAGGCCTTCCAAGCAAGATATGACATACATCCATGGGCATGACATCACATAAAATCTGATCCTTATATGTTCCTATCTAAATATCTACTTTGCATTGTTCACTTACCAGAAGTTTGTGTCCTTTTTGTAGCCAAGAGACTTGATAAGGTGTAGGATGTACCTCCTTCTTCAAGCCTAGTTTCTTCACCATCTCAGTTGACACAAGATTGTCAGTACTTCCACTATCAATAATGACCTTACAGTATTTCCCCTTACTCTTACATGTGGTTCTAAATAAATTTTTCCTTTGAGGTGGTTCTACAACTTCTTTATTTGGTTTTAACAAAATTCTTTTCATCGAAAGAGACTCACCTTCTTCTGGAGAATCTTCATAACTTGATGTAACTTCTGCATTTTGTTTTTCACCTTCAGTCACATGTACACCTCTCTCATGGATAGTAGAAGGGTTCTCTAGACACTCATATGCCCTGTGTCCTACATACTTGTTGCATTTAAAGCATTTACCCATGAATCTTCCTCTTCCTCTTTGATATCCTTGGTATAGTCTTCTTCCTCTTGGTGTATAGTTGCCTCTTGAACTTTGTGAGCTGCTGGCCTCTTCATGAGATGTTTGCAGCTGTCTTCTACCTCCTTGAAATCCTCTACCTCTGCTGAACCTGGCCCTTCCTCTTGAGAAGGATGTTTGTTTCCTTGCAATCTTCTCCTCAGCTTTCAAGGCAACTTGATATGCCTCCTCAATTGTCTTAGGAATGAGAAGACTAATTTCATCTTGAATGGAAAATTTCAAACCATTGGTGTATCTGGCTACCTTCTCTATATCATCTTCAATATGTCTTGATATTATAGTTAGTCTGTAAAACTCTTTAGTATATTCTTTCACAGACATTTCTTTTTGCTTTAAATTTTGTAATTGCTTAAAAAGATTTGCTTGATAATCTGTAGGCATAAACTTACCTTTCATTTTTGCTACCATTCTATCCCAGCTTCTGATCTTTGGCTTCCCTTTCCTTCTTCTTTCTTCTTGTACTCCATCCCACCACATGGATGCATGCTTCTTTAGCCTTGTCATGGCATACTTGACTTTCTTTTCATCTTCTTCAATTCCTTCATACTCAAAATATTTGTCTAATGCATTAATCTAATCAATTAATTCTTCTACATTCAAATTACCTTCATACATTGGAACTCCATTTTTGGCTTTGTGTTCACCTTCATAATGGCTTTGATCAACCTCTCTTCAGCTGTTTCTTCTTCCACCACCAATTCATCTTCTGGTGGCTCCTCTTCTCTATCACTAACTTCACCCATGTCAGTGCCTCTTTTTTGAGCCATCTCCAGGTCTTGTAGCCTACCTGTCAAGTTCCTAATCTCTTCTGCTAGTGCAACCTGTCCTCCAGGTCTCCTTCCTCCAGCTCTACCTTTGTTCCTGATTCTCATGGCCATCTTGCTTTTTCTTCACAAATCTGGTTCTGCTTCTCTTTGGCTTGGATCACAATCCCTTGAGCTCTGATACTAAATGATGAAAACTAACTTGCAACACACAGGTTAAACTGAATGTGTTTAGCAAACTTTTAAATTATGGGTAGAAAACCTCAATTGGTAGACATAAAACATATATCTTGAAATAATTTTTTCTTCTTTACATAGAATATCACCTTGAAATTTCTTCCCTTTTAGACAACATAAAGTTTTAACAGCCCAAAATTTCTTGAAAGAAGACAAATTTTGGATTTTTGAGCTATAAGGAGCTATTCCGGCAGACTTTGTATGTCTTAATTTGGACTAAAAGAATAAATTTCAATTAAGACTCACTTTCACAATCAAGCGCCTAGAATTTTCAAAACTAAAATTCACCTTTCCATGTAGACCATCATTGTTTGACACCCAACATAATCTCTTGGCAGGACTAGCTCCATTTTAATCACAAACAAGACAATCTCTTTTACTTCTTAATAATCCCAGACCTCTGTCTAAACATCCAACTATCACTTGTCTTTTAACATGTTTTATAAATGTCCAGCATAACATTTAAATGACCGAAGTTGTAATTAACTTGGCCGAATTACAATAGTTCATTGGGGCGGCCCAGTAGTTCAAACAAAGTATTTAATAAAAACTATGACCCAGCAATTAAATTGGCAATGATAAAATAGGAGTGTCTTGGAGTGCCCAACATCATATCAACTAACCAGCATAGAAAGATTTGCCAAAATTATAAATAATATAATGTAGCGGCCCAGCCAGCATGGAATGCCCAAATTTTATGTTTAAAACCAATGCTTTTAAAGTGGTCCAATAGAATAGTAACGCCCAGCAGAATGGCGACACCCCCTTTGAGATATTTGGTCTCAAAACAAAACAATCTCCTCAAAAACAAGAACTCACATTCATTATTAAGTCAAAATAAATACATACCTGTAGAATTTTCACCACAAGTAAATGCTTTGTGTCTTATTCTAGGCTGCCAGTTTCTTTCTTACGCCCCCTGCTCTCTCTCTTCTTCAAAACATATCCCTTATTTTTATTTTTTTTCACACACACACACCTATATGCATACAAAACAAATCCTCTATTCCTAACATAGCTAATTTGCTTAAACCTGGGCTGGGCGCAACAATCTGCCCAAAATACATAAAAATAGTCTTCTAAGATAAGGAGATTCCAAAACAACTAACTACTCACCCTACAGGCTATTTTTGCATGCTTAAAGAATATTGGAAAAATAAATTTTCAAAATGCAAAAACAAAATGGAGGGAAAACAAAACAACTAGCTTTTAGAGTGAGGATGCTCCTGTATCAATCTACCATCAGTATTTGTTTGGCTCTACCATAGGCAAAGCCACTCAAGTCTCCCATCAGTAGAGTCATTCAACTCTACCAAGGGTAGACTCATTTAGCTTTGAAACTAGCCAACTCATTTAGATCTACTATCCAAATATACCATTTGGATCTACTATTTGGCTCTACCATCTAGATCTACCATCTGGCTCTCTCATTCGACTATGTTGTGAGTGTTGTGCAAGTGTAGTTGGTCTTTTCAGATGAGTTATAGGTGAGATCAGTCTACTACCAAGTTTATACCTTTGGTCCTCAAGATTTAACACCCTATAATCCATATTGAGCATATGGGCTTGCCAAAAAAATGGTTTAGGATATTACAGTTGTATAATGATTAGTCATTGAAAAATATAAACCCCTTGCTAACATAAAAATTAAACTATTGCATGGGTTCAATTTTCATGTCACCTAAGGTTTGTTATTTTTTAATGTGGACCATTTTTTTGGTTGGTTTATATGTTTCCATATGCATTCTAAATTTATCTAATGGATCTATGACATGGTTACCAAAGACAGCTTCACTAGTTCTTGATTGAAAGGTACACATGTTAGGTTTTGTTTATACATTTAATTGTTGTCTTTCAAGGTTTGAAATTTTGGTTTCCTTATTATTTTCCTAGTTCAGTAGCATCATTAAACATTATCATTTAGGACTATCATTTGGCACTGTCATTTGGTGTTATCATTTGGCCCTATCATTTGGTGTGGTTGTTTGACTATGTCATTTGGTTAATCAAGGTTCAGAAATGTTTTTTTGTTTGATATCAGGATTGAGGGGTATATATATGTGGTAAATTAAACTATTTTTGAAGATAATGCTATAAAGGGTTAGCAAGTTGACCCTAAAATAATATATAACCCTAAAATTTTGGCGATCTAGTCCCATCTACCAACCTTAAAATTTTACCAAAACCAAAATCTAAAAATTAGAACATTCATGAATTAACAAATATTTGCTGCTAAAAAACCCTATCTAATCCCCAATACAAGGGGGACTTAGACAAATAACTAAAACAAATCTTAAAATGATATTTCTATGTATACTAACATATGTCATGATTGTAAATGTGATGCATATAACACAAGTATCCATCTTAAATCTTTGGATGCCTACTACAATACCCTTAAAGTAAATGTACCATTTTTCAACTAACCACTTTCATTTTCTTGTTGGTTTGTGGATGAAAGGTAGTGATTTTATTGAGTTTTATGTCCATCAAGTCCCTTAAATCTAACCTAAACTTTCCAACGAATCTATAATCCTAATCATATATAATATATGTGAGCAAATCAAAATTAACCCAAAATGTTCTGAAGAACAAGTGTGCAATTTCTTCACCTATTATCTATTTTTTATAGGGCAGTAATATACACACTTTTTTAAATATATCCACAATCACATAAAAATAGTCATTATTTTTTCTTGACATAGGCAATCCTCCTTAAAAAATCTACATAAATGATTTCCCATGGATGGATTGGTATGAAAAGTGGTGTATACAAGCCCAACTTCCTATTACTAGCCTTTTTAGTGGCACAAATAATACAATATTTTACATACATAAATATTTTTTCATAGATTCGAGGCCAATAACAATATATTTGTAATTGTGCAACTATTTTCTCAATGCCAAAATGACAAAAAATAAGATAAGTATGTGCTTCCCTAACTATATGAATTCTTGCATCTTGTGGAATGCAAATTTTACCAAGATGATAAAGTAATCCATCATGTAGGTGGTAGTCTAATTCTTATACTTGATTTCCATGAGTTAAATCTTCATATACATCCTTAAAATCATAAACTCTAGCATATTATTCTTTATAACTTTCATGAATCAAAGAACTATGCTATAAAATAATATATGTAATGATAGGTCTTGAAAGGATATCATCAACATTATTTTGTGTACCTTTTTTTAAAGCTTATCACAAGATGAATATTTTTCAAAAACCCATCCAATAAAATTTCCTTAATTATTGTAGCTTTGACTATGATTGGAGATATTACAAAGGCTGATGATCCATGTGGATTATTGTATCTTTTCCCATTAAATAATGCTTCCATATTTTTCACACTTTATATTAAAGCAAAATTCTTTATCATAAGTAGGATAGTTCTTAATCACACTTGTGAAGGTTTTTTAATGGTAACAAATAGGTTTTTCCTTTTGCATTAAAATGGCACCCATGCAATAATCACTTGCATCGACTTCAATCTCAAATGGCTATTATGGAAGTGCTAAGACTGGGGTTGTGTTTATATTTTATTTCAATGTGTCAAAGGATTTTTTGTTCTTTCCTCCCCAATAAAAGACCTATTTATTTATTTTCAAAGCATGCAAAGAATATGTAACTAATGAAAAGTTATCAACAAAATTCCTCAAATATTGGGCTTCCCTTAGGAATCTTATAACTTTTGTAATATTAATATTCTTAGGACATTTCATAATGGATTCAAATTTAGAGGGATCAATTTTAAATTCACCACCCCCTACTACATAGCTAAATAAACCAAATATGTTTCACCAAATTCGCTTTTAGATATATTTAAGTGCAATTTCTCCTTTTCAGTGTATCTAAGACTTTCTTAATGTGTTTAAATGATCTTCCCAAATTTTAATAAAGATCAAAATATCATATGAGTAGACTAGTATAAAATAATCCATGAATGGACTAAATACATCATTCATAACCCACATGAATGTGGCAGGTGCATTACAAAACCCAAAGGGCATAACCATCCATTCAAAAAGACATTGCTTAGTTTTAAAAGTAGTTTTCTAAATATCACCTTCACTAATCCTAACTGTTGACCATTTTTGCCCAATAGGCCAAAAATCGGTCCCCCCTTTTTTCATGTTGTTCTGAGCTAGTACTTATGATTTTTGCATGAGTCTTTCCATTTCTATAGACTTTGTAGGTTTTTTACAAACTTCACAAGGACTTCTACAAACTCTTTAGGTGTAGTCTTTTGGCAAATGAAAAACCAGTTCAGAGAGTGCAAGATTTTACAAAGCTTCTTCAGACTCTTGTCTAAAGAAATTCATAAGGAAAGAAAGCTAAAGTGGTTCAAGGACACTTTTCCTTAAGGTCGGAAGAGTGGTTCAATGACATAATCTTTCCAAGAGTTAGCACCTTTGAACCGTTGAACCATTAAACTAGTTCAATGCCTTGGTTCAACGCCTTGGTTCATACTTCGGTTCAATCGGCAAAGTTCATCGCTTTAGTTCAAAGCTAAGTTCATCGGTAGGTTCATCAAATGGTTCATCAGCTTGGTTTAATATGTAAGTTCATCACTTGGTTCAAAGCCTAAGTTCAAACAACGTTGTTCAATGGCTTTTGGTTCAATTGAAGGGTTCAACAATCGGTTCAATGACCTCAGTTCAACACTCGGTTCAAAGCCTCGGTTCAACAAATGCTTGAACCATTGAACTAGTTTAATGGATTGGTTCAATGGTTGGTTCAAAGGAGTGGTTCAATGGGAAAGGTTCAAAGGCTTGTTTTAAAGTGGCACAATTCAAACAAATGGCATGCAGTGTTGAACTGTTGAACCATTTTTGGTTCAAGTAGTTGGTTCAATTGGGCAGTTTAAAGGAGCGTCTACAAAGCCAAAGGACAAGTGCCCTTTCAAAAGGTAGTTAGGTGCAAAGGCACCCTTTAGAAGGATCATTTTCAAGAAGGCCACAAAGGATGATTTCTTTTAGAATTTTTTCTAAGATAGTCGGCAGAGGCAAGGAAGGAACCCTTCAGACTTTTGTCCAAAGGAATTCCTTTGAACAAAAAGTTTAAAGGAATTCAGAAAAACTGTAAACAAGAAACCTAAAAGCAAAAGACAAGGATGATTTCTTTCAGACTTTTATCCGAAGGAATTCCTTTGGATAAAAAGTCTGAAGAAATTTGGGGAGGCCACGGGAGAGAAAAAAAAGCCAAGAAAATTCCAAAGAAAGGGACCCAGGGAAAATTTTGAAGAAATCAAAGCAACCGAGATAATTCTCATAGACTTTTTGTCCATGGGAAAATTATCCGAAGGAAAAGGCCCAAAGGAATTTTCCAAGGATGGTGATGTCCCAAAAGCCATCAACTTAAGGAAGATAGACTAGCCATTGGTTTTCAAACTATGACAGGCCTGCAAACATCAATTTTACACCAAGAAATCCAGAGTGTGGAAGGCACCAAGTGGCAACTATGGAAGGCTCTAACATGCTTTTCTAGGAGCATCAGAACGTGCCATGTGTCCTTTGTAAGGCTCGATGGAAGCTAAAAATTGTCAACACATTTAGTATCTCTCTTTTGTCCCATGAGAAAAGTGGTGGGCCCTGGATCAATTGCTAAGGAAAGCAAAAGCTGACACATGTCCTCTTCCACAAAAGGGTTCCTAAAGCTCCTATGAGTCAAGTGGATGCTACTACATGTCCTACCCATTTCATAGTAGAATGTGACATGTGTCACTTATTTTAAAATCAATAGAAAAGAGCCCAAGGAACACAACGACCTACTAGAAGAAGCCAAAAAGAGAGAAACTAGGAATAGAAAAAGTAGTCCAAGTGGTGAGGAGAGGTGAGTTATTGCTAGATGGTCATCAAACAGCGTAAATAGTGAGCAATGTGGCATGCTTTCTCCATTTGGCATTTATGAGGAGACAAACCATAGTCTATTTATAGGAAAAGAGGCACAGCCCATGCTCTTAAAAGCCAAAGTCAAGATCTACAATCACATAGCATGGTTTCAGCAGGCCTCTTCTAGAAGAATGACATCAGAAACACTAACTTCTTTCCAATGCTCTTAGTGCACATGGGCTAGCTTGTCAAGATCACCAAAGTCTTTTCAAAATAAGTGCCAAGTTCTCTTCCTCTTTCTATATATTTTAAAACTTCTCATTTGAGAAGGATCCACTCTCTTATCCTTAAGGCAAAACTCTACCCAAAAATCTCTTGGGCTTATAAGGTAGAGCTCTGCCAACTTTTACCTTAAATCAGGACTTAGCATTTTTACCTCTATCTAGAATTGCACTTTAAATTATATGTCTATGTTATTCTTTTGTGTTAATTCATTGTCTTTCATGCTTCTCATAGATTGATTACAGCATGTCCAGTGCATTGTGAAGTCTCTTTTCTATAGGTCTGTCAGAAGTGTCTATAGCAAGAATATAGGTGCATGTGAATAGGCTGTCAAAGTGTGTCTTAGAACACCTTTGCTATTTCCTTCCTCCTTGTATCACTATGCACCCCTGACTCATTATTACAGAAGAGCTTCCCCCTTCAAATGAAGTATATGGGCATTTCTTCCTGGTGAAAAGTGTATGTTTGGGCTGAGTGGGTCAACCTTTTTTGGTGTATCACCTTTTCATTTTTAGGCTTAGGTTCTATTTTTAGCATCTCTCTCTTTCTTTTCATCCCCCCCTTTTTACATTTATTTGTTAGTAGTAGGAGAAACTAGGGCCTAAAAGATACATCAAAGGGAGCTAGCCCTTACCTAGAGACTCTCCCCTCCAGCTTCGTCGATCCCATAGGTGAGAGGGGAGTTTCCATTATTGTGTGTGGAAGGGCAGGAGCTAGGCATCTTTCCCCTAGGTGCAATCCACTGTGTCAACACTAACTTGGTGATAACCAATTCTTAAGTATAAATTAGTTAAATAAACAACATTTTTGGTTGATCTAAGAGATCTTCAATATGAGGAAGAGGGTAGCATTTTTTCACTATTATCTTGTTCAATGCTTAGAAATCCATTCACATTTGCCAAGTGTTATATTTCTTTGTAACCAAAATATTTGTAAACCATATGGAGAAGTACTTGGCTAAATGACCCCTTTCTTAATAAAATTTTGAACTTGCATCTTTATTTATTCATTCTCCACCACATATAACCTATACATGACAATGTTAAGAAGAGGTGAATTTTTTTATATCTCATGTTATATATCCCTTCTAGGAGTTAAACCTTGTGGATCCTAAAAAACATCATCATAATTAGACATTAACTTAATTATTTTATGCTTATGTTATGATCACAACATTCTAAATCATTGGATTTATCATCATCCTTGTCTTTTACAATTAGGAGTGTTGGTTCCCAATTGTACACCTCATACACTTGGCCTTGCACACTTGAGATAAATGGAAAGAAATGTTGGAAAACCTGCTAGTATGTCATTGTAGCTAGGGGAGGGTTTGGCATCACAATTTGACCAAAATATAGAAAATGACTGAGAGGCACCTACAAAGGGTATGGTTAACTTCCTGCAACCTTTGGTTTTGCCTAAACCAAAGTGAGAAAACCTATGGGGTAGTTTTATGACATGGATGGATTTTATAACTCAATCTCCACAAGGATTCTTAGCATAAGGGGGGAATATGACTAAAGCATAACAAAGTTTACACACTTCACCCATGAAGGGTTGTCACATGAAATGCATAAATGCTTTATGTCATATACAAGCTACTAAAGATAGATGAAAGGATGATTTTAATATTCATTTTTATAAAATTTTCAATAATAGGGGCTAAATGTAAAATTTTAGCACTAGGATTTCAAGCACAAACTGCAAACACATTTCAAATATTCAAGGTTTTATGTGTCTACAAGGTAAATAACACTCATGGTATGCAAAGGGTGTGTTAAATGTAGGGTAGGATAGGCTAAGATAGTTTTTTAGTTATAAAAAAGGGAGGGTAGTGTGATGGTAGTTTTTAAATAGCAGGGTTTCTTTCAACATACATGGCATCACCTATTACAAAGATGTAGGGAAACTAAAATGCAAGCCATGGAAACTACAAGGAGAAATTTGAATCCATTGGCACAAATACAATGAAAATGCCCAAATGACCCATGCGACCCTAGAACATACACCAAAAATAGAATCTCAAATAGTTTCTCTTATGAAATTCATGAACCTAGGGTGTCCTAATGAGGTATTCAACAAAATATTTCCAAATCTCTATGTAAAAAGGGGTTTATAACCCAGATTTATGCCCAAAATGATAACTAGTAGTGAACACAAAGCTAGATATACAATCAACATAACATGTAAAACATGTCATTTCATTACTTTAACAAGATATAGTAAAGAAACACACGTATTTTCCATTAACTTGAAATAAAATCTTGCATACATTAATGTTTTAAAATGTTGCGATGGGGACAAGCATGGTGGATTTGCTCTATGTTAAATAGGGGAGACATATCAAAATGCTCTTAGAGATTTATAATGGTTGTATAAGTTATAAAAACCTTAGAAAGAGAGGTAAAATACACACACAATAGTGATTCCAAAATTTAGAAGAGCCTATACTTAGAAAAGAACAAAGACCAACAACAAAAATAACCTCTGAATAGAAGACAAGCCTTTTATTTATATATTTTTTAAACCTTCAAATTTGGGAATGAGATTTTTAACCTCCAAACATGTAAAACACCACCTAAAGTTCTACTAATATTCTCTATGATATAAAAAACACCTTAACATGCCTATAAACTTCATGTATCTGCCTAAAATTTATTTCTCTAATTGCCTCTTCAAGAAATGATGGAGATTCAAAACAACCTTCTTGATTTCTTAGCTAGAAATGTCCCTTACATGAGTTGG
The DNA here is from genome assembly GCA_037957365.1 of Torreya grandis. Lineage (NCBI taxonomy): Eukaryota > Viridiplantae > Streptophyta > Pinopsida > Cupressales > Taxaceae > Torreya > Torreya grandis. The sequence goes on from JARHVA010004606.1 coordinate 804,861, forward strand.
AATAATAATATTCATTTGAGGATCCAAAAAAACCATTTTTATTTTATGTAACTACCTGGAGATGCCCTTTGACCACTCATTAGCATAGCTGGAACTACTTGGATAACTACCCTTCCTTTTATGCATGCATGGAACAACCAGCTCTTGCAATGATTTCCTTGGAATATTCTAGATCCATGGCTATTTGGTTAATCATTCCCTTGAGTAACCCACCCAGATCTTAAAACCCTATAATATATTCCCATGGAGGGACTTGGACAAGTAAAGCAAATGAAAATATAATGACTCAGCTTTATTTCACCCTTTTTACTTTGGTTTTTTACAAACCTAGGCATTTTATCCTTGGAGACCTTTGGGGAGGGCCCGTGGGTCATTGATCTTTGTCTGAGTCCCCAAGATGATGACACTTGCCATCCTTGTGGGACTCTTTTAGCCTTTGAGATTTCAACATCATCCTTACTCCATTAGATTTGGTTGAGATAAGCAAATACATTCTATCAAATCATGATCCAAGGGGTGGAGCATTATTGGATACTGCTTCTTCTTTAGCCATAATGGTTTGTTACTTAGCAAACCCATAGGATTATTAGTCCCTTTGACTATTCATCCTTGATTGTGCATTGTTGGATCATCCTACTCTGAATAAATGCATATCATTGGATCTACCCTATTTGAAAATAAATGGCTACTTCATGGGCCTAAAAAATGATGCAACCATCATATACATTTAAATCCCAATAGCTAATTCTTTTAGCTTAAATTTGATGTGTGCATGCCAATAAAAAATGTCTATGAGATTGTCACCTACAACTTGGAAATATTTTTTTAGGGACCTTGTTTCATGACAATTTTGTCTGAGTCTTTCTCTTTGGCCTCCATGTTTACTTTGGCACTACTATCTTGTAAGAAATGTGTCCAATCAATTCTTCTAAAGGAATTAAACCTCTATACTTTTTCTAAAAGAATTTAGCACTTAAATCTTTTTCCTTTATTGGTTAAAATTTTTTGGACAATTTATCTAAAATAATTTCCTCGTATAAAATGACCTTAGCACTTCTCCTAAAGAAATGTAATTTCTTCGGACTCTTTGCTCAAGCAAAGTGTCTGAAGGAAATAGACCTCTACCTTGTAAAAAAATTTTTGAAAGAATCTTTTAGGCACTTAAATATACCCTTTGAATTTTTTCCTAAGGTCACCTACCATACAAAAATGCCCTTCAAATTCGTTGGAATGGTCCTTTGAACTCTTGAAAGTGCCTTTTAGAACTATTAAAAGTGTCCTCCACCTTCTGAAAGTGCCCCTCAAGATTTGTGTAAGTGTCCTCCAAATCCAAAAAGTGCCCTTGGGGAGTTTTGAAAATGTCTTTCACCATCTAGACTTATCCTTTTTACTTTTTGCTTAGAAAAAATGTTCAAAATAAATGGACCTCTACTTAGTAGCAATTTTTCCAAAAGTACCTTTCGAGATTTTGAAAATATCCTTTAAAATTTTTGTTAAGGGCACCTACCCTAATAAAATACCCTTCAGACTTTCTGAAAGTACCCTTCAAGACTTTCAAGTGTCCTTCACCCTTCAAAATTACCCTTCAAGAATTTTTCAAGGTAAAAATGCTTGAAGGAAAAAATCCTTTAGACATTTTATAAAGGCAAAATGAGCCTTCAGGATTTCTAGAAAGTACCTTTGGTTGAAACAAATGAACTTATAATTCCTTTAGGATTTTTGTGCGGGCAGAATTTCTAAAGGGCAAGTGACCTTTGGAATTTTTGTCATGGAAATTTTTTTTGAAACAAATGGCCTAAAACCAATGAAATAACCCTTCAGAACTTTTATAAAACACTTAGCCTAAAAGTAATAAGACATTGAATTCCTTCAAAACTTTTGTAGTGGGAAAAATGTCCAATAGCAAGAAGTCTTTAGACCTTTTTTCCAAGACAAAAAATATGAAAACCTATTTCCATAAAACATTATGTTCATGTAAAAGGCCCAAAAATTCTAAGGGAAATAAAAACTTCACCAAGCAAAGACAAGACAAAGGATTTAGAAAATTATGTGCATGAACTTTACCTTCCAAAGGAATACATGGAGACAAAAATCTGGATAAGGACATAAACTTTGATATATATAAGGGCCCAATTTCTCTAGTATAATTTTGGGCACTAACACTATATCTCACCTAGGGATGTGTACCCCCTATGGGTGTGTAAATAACCATAGAATACTAGACCAGGTGCTGATCCAATGGGGTACAGATTCAAGACTTGACAATTTCAACAAACATGGTAGACTTAACAAAAAAGATTAATAGGATTTGAAGATGAACACACAATAAAATTAAAGGAAACTATACAAATAAAACCTAAAATAATGGGGCCACAAAGCAACAACATAACAAAAGGGAAAAATTGTACACTATAATATGGTACATAAATTATAGACTCAATCACAGAAGTGCTTCAGATGCCTTCCATTGATTGATAGCTCTATTAATTCACCATCTAGGTCTCTTAAGAAGATGGTATTTTCCCCAATCCAATATTCAATGGATTAGGGACCCATCCACAAGGAATTTAATTATCCATGTTTAACTTTCTCCTCATGCATGTTGTCCCAAAGTAGAACCAAATCACCTACTTGGAAAGTTCTTGGAGTGAGCTTTCTATCAACTATTTTTTTAGATTCTCCTTGAACTTGAGGTGTCTTTCATGAGCTTGTCTTTGAATTTCATCAAGCTCAACAATATGGTTAACCTTGCTTTCATAGTGGTTGATTTTCTCATCATATTCTAGTTTTTACATGAGCTGATAGGTTGGCAACTACAAATTCATAGGTAAAACTACTTGAACTCCATAAACAAGCTCAAAATGTCTTCTACGTGTAGGTCTCTTAGGAATAATCCTATCAGCCCATAAGGAAAACTTTAGTTTTTCACCTCACCTCTTCTTATTTTCTTCCAAAATTATTCTAATAATCTTGAGAAAGTTCTTATTACTTGATTCTACTTTCCCATTCCCTTGAGGATTATAGTTGGAAGAATAAGTCAGTTTAATCTCATAGTCTTTGCACACTACCACCAAAGGTTTGGCTTTGAATCTAATGGAATTATTAACAATTATCTTAATAGGCACACCAAATCTACAAATAATGTGATTTAGTAAGAAATCCATGACTACCTGGTGTGTTATTTTATTTTTAGGGATTGCTTCAACCCACTTGGTAAAGTAATCAATAACAACAAGTATCCACCTATGTCTAACACTTAATGAATCAATGATTTGTCCAATGAAATCCATTCCCCATTGTCTTAATGGGCCCTCAATCATCATAGGCTACAAGGAAAGAGAACATGAAGCTTTCATCTTCCTAGTAAAGAATTGGCATTTCTCACACCTTCTAACCATCTGATCAACATCCTTAAACAATGATGGCCACCAATAAACAACTCTAAAAAATTTATGAGTTATAACTTTAGGTGAAAATGGCCTCCACACACTCCACTATGGAATTATTCAATCAAGGCATTAATTTGCTCTTCTAGAATGCATCTTAAGATAACCCCATATAGATTCTTTTATGCAAGTCCATTTTTAGTCAAAAGGTATTTTTGGGAGACTAGTTTGAGAATTCTCCTTTGAATTTTATCCAAATTAGGGGGACAATTCAGATTTTACAAGTAGTAAATAATATGCTTATACCATGAAGTTGCATTAAATTGACTCAAGGAATCATCAACATTAAAAACATTAGTATTTACCTCAATAGCTTGAAAATTAGTCTTAGTCATAAGCTTGGCTAGGCCCATCCCTCTTACTAACTTGGTGATCTAGATATCCATATCATACTCTTGTAACTTGTTAACCCACCTACACCTCTTGTTAGATACTTCAGTCTAAGTTAAAATGCCCTTCCCCATGGTGTGTAAGATGTAAGAAATAATATTTGAACTCAGAATATATGGCCTATTTGTTTTAATAGCCTTCAAAAGAGCAAAATCTTTTTTCTCCATAATAGTGTATTTTAGTTTAGGCCTTTGTATAGCTTTACCAAAGAAAGTTATGGGTTGCTCATGAACATCTCCAAATTTTTGCAATAGGGTAGCAGCAATAGTATTGTATGATGCAAAAGAGAATACTTGGAATGGCTTTGTGTAATCACGAATGGCCAAGATAAGAGTAGACTTTAAATATCCCTTGATGTTGGTAAATGCTTGCATGGTTTTCTCCTCCCACTTTATGGTTTGGTCCTATTTAGCATGGAAGTAATAGGTAGATTAATCTATACAAAATTAAACACAAACCTCCTTATAAAGTTAATTTATCCAAAGAAATATTGAATTCCTTTATAAACTACAAGATAGACACTTTGTCAATGGCTTCAACCCTTTTGGGATCAATCATGACACCCTCTTTAGACACTATATACCCTAACAACTTGGCTTTTTGTACTATAAAGTGGCATTTATTGGGATTAAGTGAAATTCCAAACTCCCTACACCTAATCAACACCTTTTCTAGAAGCTCTAAATGCTCTTCTCTTGTTTTGGAGTACATAGTGATATAATCCTAATATATAATAATAAACTAGTGAATGAAGTCTTGGACCTCTCAAATTCTTTGACCAAAACCTAGTTGTAACCTGAGAAGCTATCCAATGTGGATAACACTTTTGACCTAGTGATGCTTTGTAGTAGGTTCTCCATATTAGGTAGGGGATAATTATATTTTAAATAAGCTTTGTTTAGATTTCAAAAATCCACACACAAGTGGATATCACCATTTTTCTTCCAAGCATGGATTAAATTTACAACCCATGATGAATACCTAATGGGTTGAATGATACCACCATCCCTTAGCTTCTTTAACTCATCCCACATATTGGTGGCCAAGATAGGGTTAATGGGTCTCTATTTTTACCTGAAAGGTTTGATATCAAGTTGCAATGGGATGACATGCTAGAACAAGTCTTCCCTATATGCTTTTAACTTAGAATAAGACCACACTAAGAAATCTTGGTACCTCCTTAATAGTTGTATTTAATATTTCTTCTCAGCTACACTTATGTGAGTACCTAGCTAAACCTTCCTTGGGTTCTCATGAGAACCCAAGTTGCACTCAATTACATCTTTTGAAATGAATGAGTCTCTCAACTTGATTCTATTAGTTCCATCAAAAGACACTTATAAACTAACCATTACTCTTGGGATAGTGTATATCTTTAACTAAATGATGTCTTTCCCAAACAAAGTATCCCTCCCATCACAAACTTAAACCATAGATTCCAAGTCTATGAGTTGATCAGGAAACTTAGCCTCATAGTTTGGAAACCTCTTAATTTTTTCATCATCATCAAATACCTACAAATTATGAACATTATTTGGGATTAAAGGACTAAAAAGCACCTCAACTAATACTAACAATTAGGGCTCATACTTGTAATGTCAAATTGAGCACCTAACCCTATAAGTTTATCAACTTCTTGGTTGAAACTCCTATCATGATAACAAATATTGAATGCATCAAATAAATCCAAAAATTCCCAAATAGAATTATAATACTACTTAAACCTTTTATTTTTGTGGTAAAAGCACTGTAGACCTGATTTATCACTAGATCAAAGTCACCTTTAACAATCAAACAATTGATTCCATATTCATAGGCAATCTGTAGACCAAGCAAAAATTCCTCATACTTAGTAGTATTGTTAGTATACTCAAAATAAATATAAAAATAAAACATAAAGCATTTACCATTGGGGTCATAGAAGATAGCCCTAGATCCATTTCCAAGATTGGAGTAGGTTTCACCAAATCAAATATTCCAAAATAGATTTTCTTTATCAAGCTCTACATCAAGAAAAATAGTTTATTCTCTAGTATCAACATTCCCAACAAAGTTTCTAAGGTCAGTGTACATGTACAACACTTCATTGAGATCATGCTTTATATCTTCAATCGCATGTAACATCTTTGGCTCTCTATAAAGTCTAACCATCTTACCCTCCAAAGGAATGGTGAAATAATAAAGGTCCATCTATACACTTCCACCCATGCTCACATCCAATTTATGTGATATCAGCATCCCCCATTTAGGTACGTAGTCCACAACCACCACATCCATGTTCAAGTACTTTCTAGGTTGAACAACTAGAACCAATTGTACCAATAGTCCCTTAACTTTTCCAACAACTAGAACCTCTCATGAGTCCATGGCATAACACTTTATAAATTTTAATGTGATCTTTACTCCAAGATCATTGAGGACACCCAAGGGCATCACATTACACGAAGCACCAAAGTCAAACATGCAATTATGAAACACTAGACCATTGATTAGTAGAGTCATATAAAATGGATCCATGTTTAGTTGACTCTCTACAAGCACATTCCCAAAATAGACCTTTAGATTAAGTTCAACAACCTATTATAATTATTCATCTTCTTCTAGGGGTGCTTGGGGTAGCTCAACTTCATTTTTAGTTGAATTTTCACTAAATTCTAAATATTCAAAGGCCCTTTTCCTATGTTCAGGTATTTGAAATAACTTAACAAGTGGTACAATGATATTTGTTTGACTCAACACTTGAGCCATATCACACACACTATACTGAGGAAGAGGTGTGTTTGGTGTAAGGGTAATGAAACTTTTAGCTAGGATATAATCACTTAAAATCTGAAACTGAGTAGGTTGGGATGTATTTGCACCCTTAGTATTAGTATTGAAGGGTGGATTTTGCTTAAGCTCATTCACACCCTTAAGGATGATAGAAAATATAGGCATTTTGTTGTTCCTAATCAGATCACCTCTATTCTTAGCATATTGGGTTACATGTGCCATTTTGGAAGATTTTTAGACTATTATAGTTTTCTTTACTTCCTTATGTGTATTCACTACATTTAAATTTATAGGGGAAGCATCTTGAGGATCAACACCTAGTTGCCTACTCATGTTGTAGCCATTCTTTTGGGTAGATGATGCATTAATTAACAACTACCTATCCTCAACTAATGTATTTCCCCCAATATATTTCTTGATCATCATAGAGCATAAGAGATCAAAATCATGAATGGGAAATTCATACACTTGCACCACACTAACATCACAAGTAAAGTCAAAAGTTAGGATACTCTCTAATTTGATAACACTCCAAAGCTAATTACTCATAGCATTAGTCAGAAATTCTATAGAGGCAATTGAGTCATCTGAAGTTTTTACAATCAAACATAAAAATATTATAGTTGGATGATGCATATTTAGGTTCATCTGGCTCTTCATCAAATTATTTAGTAGCATCACATGGAGGGTGTGGAAGGAAGCACTTATCACACCATTCAATGTCTAAAGTATAATTTACAACATTTAACTTGGAATTTAAAGGATTAGGCACTTACTTTTTAACTCCTCTATTATGATTTCTTTCCATTCTATCTCCACATGCAAGCCTCTTCCCTCTATCATTATCTCTATTATGGAAAGCAAGCCCCCTTTGTGATTTATTTAGATTTAGAGCTCATTTGTAATTGGTAGACACTTGAGGGACCCCTTTTTTAGCTCTAGCCAACTTGTATGACATTTCTTTGATAGTAGAGGCCAAATTTTTGATAGTTTCCTCCAAGTTGGCTATCTTCATGGGCTATGTTTTTTTGGATTTACTAGCTTTACATCAGTCTACTTGTTTAAGGGTTTTCCCAAAACCTTGATATTTTTCTCAATTTGGATGGCCATATTGAATGCCAACCATAGGTTAGTAGGAATCTTGTCCCTCAATAAATACCTAGCCTTCTTATCAAATGCATCATAATACTTTATTAAGCATGATGTATCACTGGGTCTGATGTTTATAGGTAACCATATCATGGTCTTATTGAATCGTGTGTTAAATTATTACACACACTCACTATTATTCTTCTTAATATTCTCAAATTTGGCCAGGAGGAACCTTTGATCAATCCTAGCACCATATTGAATTCCAAAAAACATTTTACATCTCTTCTCATGAATCAATGCATCTAATGGGAATGGAATTAAACCATTCATGAGTATCTTCCTCTATCATGTGCATAAATATCTTGATGTACACATCCTCATACTCAACCTCATAATCTTCATTGATATTTTGAAAATACCTTAGGTGCTGATCACCACTCACTACATTATTCCCTTGGAATTTCGGGAGGCATTTCCTAACTTCATTTGGGACCTCATTAGGATAGCCTTCTATCTCATCAAAATTGATAGGCTTGAATCTGGAAACATGGAATACAAGACGTGCATTCTCATCTTGGTCCATATGCCTCATGATTAGTTTAATATGAGGTTTAAGAAAAAATGCCAAAGGGATATGAGAGGATAAATGAGGTGGACTCGATGGATAATATTTGAGAGGGGATTTAACTAGTTGAGAAGGAGCTAGAAAATAGACAAGACTGTGTCTCAAAATCAGTAGAAGAGCTATGATAGTCCTCGATAATGGGGGGCTAACAAATATTTTAAGATTATCAGGCTCTCAAAAGTCTTGAATAGCTAAACTTTTCCCTTCAATAGGCCTCCAAACTTATCCCCTTCTTCTTTGGTGCAAATTTAAGGGCAAGATAAACCTTTTGGATGAGTCACCTTTGAAGGATGATCTCAATCCTTCTAGCTTTACAAAAAATAAAGAACACCCAAGGCTAAAATGGAGATATTTAAAATAGGCAATGATCTTCCTTGAAACTAGGTGATAAGAATTAGAGTTGCCACTAGAACCAACATTATAGAATATAATAGTTCATAAACTAGTTGTGATACATGCTTAAAACATACTTTGTTGAGTTTAATGATGAGGTAATATGAAAAGAGACTAAAACTTCCAAAATTATGTTCAAAAGGGAAAAGAAACCTTCCAACATGTAATAGTAATATCTCTTTGCAATAAACACAATAGAAGTCAAATTGTCAAACCTTAAATCCTAGCACATCCCCAAGTGGAGTATTATAGCATTGATAGCCAAAGATAGTTAGATCAATGTAGTAATGGTAGAGAACTTCACAACATGAAATAATTTTAGCTCTCTACAAGAGTCCCCAGTAACACAAGTGACATGGACCTCAATTTAGTCCTTGAAATGGTGCTAGAAGAGTGTTGGTTCCCATTTGTACACCTTGCACACTTGAGAGAAATGGTAAGCAATGATGGAAAACCTGCTAGTATGTCATTGTAGCTAGGGGAGGTTTTGGCATCAAAATTTAAATAAAATGCATAAATGACTAAGAGGCACCTACATAGGGTATGGTTAACTCCCTACTACTTTTGGCTCTACCTAAACCAAGGTGAGAGAACCTATGGGGTAGCTTGCTCACATGGAGGAATTTTAAAATTCAATCTCCATGGGGATTCTTAGTATAAGGGGGTAATATGACCAAATCACAAACAAGTTTACACACTTCACCAATGAAGGTTTATCACAAGAAATGCACAAATGATTTATATCATACCCAAGCTACTAGAGACAAATGAAAGGATTACTACAATTTTTATTTTTATAAAATATTCAACATGGGCTAAATGGAAAATTTTAGCACTATGATTTCAAGCATAAACTATAAAACATTTCAAATTTGCAAGGTATTATGTGTCTATAAGGAAAATAACACTCATGGTATGCAAAGGGTGTGTTAAATGTAGGGTAAGATAGGGTAGGATAGTTTTTTAGTTATAAAAAAGGAGGGTGGTATGCTGGTGGTTTTCAAATAGAAAGGTTTCTTTCAACATACATGACATCACCTATTACAAAGATGTAGGAAAACTAAAACTCAAGCCATGGAAACTACAAGGAGAAATTTGCATCCATTGGTGCCAATAGAATGCAAATGTCTAAATGACCCCTGAGACCCTAGAACATAAACTAAAACTAGAATCTCAAATACTTTCTCCTACTAAATTCATGAACCTAGGGTGCCTTAATGAGGTATTCAACAAAATATTTCCAAATCTCTATGAAAAAATGGTTTATAACCTAGATTTATGCCCAAAATGATAACCATTAGTGAACACAAAGCTAGATATCCAATTATCACATGTAAAACATGTCATTTCATTTCATTAACAAGATGTAGTAAATAACCACATGTATTTTCCATTAACTTGAAAGAAACTCTTACATACATTAATGTTTTAGAATGTTTCCATGGGGACAAGCATGGTGGATTTTCTCTATGTTGGATACAAGAGACATATAGGAATGCTCTCAGAGCTTGCTAATGGTTGTACAATATGAAACAACCTTATCAAGAGAGTCAAAATACACAGACAATAGTGATCCCAAAATTTGGAAGAGCCTATATTTGGAGAAGAACAAAGACCAATAACAACCAACAACCTTTGAATAGAAGATAAGATTTCTATTTATATATTTTTCAAACCTTCAAATCTAGGAATAAGAGTTGTAACCTCTAAAAGTGTAAAACACCCCCTCAAGTTATACCAAGATGCTCCAGGCTGGAATAAACACCTTACCATGCCTAAAAACTTCATGTATTTGCCTAAAAAATGACTTCTCTAACTACCTGTTCAAGAAATGATGGAGATTTAAAACAACCTTCTTGATTTCTTAGCTAAAAATACCCCTTACATGAGATGGAAGAATAATATTTGTTTTAGGATCCAAACAAACAATTTGTCTTTTGTGTAACTACCTAGAGATGCCCTTTGACCACTTATTAGCATAGCTAGAACTACCTAGATAACTACCCTTCCTCTTATACATGCCATGGAATAACCTGCTCTTGCAATGATTTCCTTAAAATATTTTGGATCCATGGATATTTGAGTAGTCATTCTTTGGAGTGGCCCACCTAGATCTTGAAACCCTAAAATATCCTCTTATGAACTTAGACAAAAAAAGCAAATGAAAATATAATGACTCAGCTTTATTTCACCCTTTTTACTTTACTTTTTAACAAACCTAGACATTTTGACCTTAGATACATTTTAAGAGGGCCCACAGGTCATTGATCTTTATCTGATTCCTTGAGATGATGACACTTGTCATCCTTATTAGACTCCTTTGGCCTTTGACATTTCAACTTTGTCCTCACTCCATTAGATCTAGCAAATATGAGCAAATGCACTCCATCAGATCATGATCTAAGGGGTGGAGCATTATTGGATACTACTTCTTCCTTGGCCCTAAGAGTATGTCACTTGGTAACCCCATGAACTTCTTGAGGCCCTTTAACTATTTAACCTTGATTTCACACCATCAGATCATCTTATTTTGAACAAACATGTGTCATTAGATCTACCTCATTTGAAAATAAATGGATACTTGATAGGCCTAAAAAATGATGCTCATGTGACCATCATGGACATTTGAATCCCAACAGATAATTCTTGTAGCTTAAATTTGACATCTACATGCTTGTCAAAAATATCTGTTAGACCATCACCTACAACATGGAAATATTATTTTAGTGACTTTGTTTCATGGAAATTTTATCTGAGTCTTTATTTTTGGCCTCCCTATTTACTTTGGCACTATTGTCCCACAAGAAATGTGTCCAAGTAATTATATAAAATTAATTGTTCCTCTATACTTTTTCTAAATAAATTATGCACTTAACTCTTTTTCCTTTATCATGATAATTATTTCAAACAATTTGTCCAAAATAATTTCCTCATAGAAAATGACCTTAGCACTTCTCTCAAAGAAATGCAATTCCTTCAAACTCTTTGCTCAAGCAAAAAATTTGAAGGAAACAGACCTTTACCCCATAGCAATTTTTCCAAAATAATCTTTCAGGAACTTGAATATACCCTTCAAAAAATTTGCTAGGGGCATCTGCCCTACAAAAATACCCTTCAGATTTTTTGGAATGGTCCTTTGAACTCTTGAAAGTGCCTTTTTAAACTAATAAAAGTGTCCTCCAAATTGAGAAAGTTTCCTTGGGGAGTTTTGAAAATGTCCTTCACCATCTAGACTTATCCTTCAAAATTTTTGCTAATGTATTTTGATAATATATTTTGGAATTTTTGTTAATGGCACCTACCCTAAAAAAATTCCCTTTAGACTTTCTAAAATTACCCTTCAGGATTTTCAAGTGTCTTTCACCCTTCTAAAGTACCATTCTATAATTTTACAAGGGAAAAATGCTCAAAGGAAATAATCCTTCAAACATTTTGTAAAGGCAAAACGAATCTTCAAGATTTATGGAAAGTCTTTTGGCCAAAGCAATTGACCTTACAATTCCTTCAAGATTTTTTATGGGCAAAATGTTTGAAAGGCAAGTGCCCTTCAGAATTTTTACCATAGAAATTTTGAAACAAATGACCTGAAACCAATGAAATAGCCCTTCAGAACTTTTGTAAAAAACTTAGCCTGAAAGTGATAAGACATTAAATTCCTTTGGAGCTTTTATAGTGGACAAAATGTATAATGGAAATAAGTCTTTAGACCTTTTATCTGATACAAAAAATCTAAATACCTATTTATGTCAGACATTGTGTTCATGCAAAAGGCCTTGAAAATTCTAAGGGAAATAACACCTTCACCAAGCAAAGACAAGAAAAAATATTTATCAAATTATGTGAATGAATTTGACATTCCAAAGGAATACATGGAGATAGAAATATAGATAAGGACATAAACTTTGATATAGATAAGGACCCAATTGCTCCAATGTAATTTTGGGCACTAACAATGAGTACAAAGTTTTTGCTTGATTAACAAGCCTTTTCATCTGTCTTACATATACAAGTGATAAATTTATCTTTATCCAATGGTCTCTTACAATGTATTCAACCCAATATTTTACAAGAAAATATTTATTCTCTTCCCTATATAATTTTACTTTTATATCATAAAAATATGTACTTTTAAGTAAAATGCCACAAATATCAAGTGGAACCACATCTAATTCTACCTAATTAATGAACTTAGTGGTGATTAAAAATCTTAATTTACATGTTTTAGTGGCTTGAAATTTTGCATCATCACATACCCAACCCAAAGGGTATGGATTAGGATGTGGTTTAGTCTTAAGTCCTAATTTGTTGACAAATTCCTTAGAAATCAGATTAGATTGTGATATGCTATCAAAAAAAGTATCTATTTTAGTATATTTACAAATTACCCTTATATGGAGTAACTCATTTCATTTATTTTCATCATGAATAAACATATAATTAAATGAATAATTAGAAGTATAAGATTTAGTGCTAGAATATTAAGAAGATGAACCTTGAAAAACCATAGCAGTGACCTTAGTCTCATCACCTGAATTGGAGCCAAGATCTTATTAGATTTATGTATAGTCTTCTTATTACCTTTCTTGTTCCCAAACCTTTTTGGCCTAAATTCCAAATCAAGCTTCCAACACTTAGCATCTATGTGACCTTATTTTTTTAATTATGAAAAAAAAATCTTCCCATCATCTTTATTGACCATGGAAGTGTGTTTCATGTTACCCTTTTCTTTACCTTTACTTTCAGGTGGTTTACTTGGTTTCTTTGTTAATTTTTCCTTAATAATTTACCCCGTTATTCAATGTGGGTAGCTTGGAAACTAACTTCAACAATATTAATGGGATTAAACATAAGTATTATATGCCTCAAATAACTATTTAACCCACTAAAATACTTTAAAAGAGTCTCTTGAGTGTGAATCAGAGTGGCCAAAACCAAAGCCCTTTATCAAAACTCTTGAGTGTAATCTTGTGTACTTTGAACCTTAGTTTTCCTTAAGTTTTTCCAATCCATAGTAACTTGTTGCATATAACCTAATAGATAAAATTAATTTTTAAATGCAAAAACAAAATCATTTAATATTAAATCACTTTACCATGTTTCAATATATCCCCTTGTGTCTTACTTTCCCACCAAATTAGTGTTGTACCACCCAACCAAAGATTATCTAATTAGATTTTTTCTTCCTCATCCACAATCTTCTAAACATTATCATATACTTCAATCTTCTTGATTCAATAGTCTAATTTATCCACATTAAGATCTCCATTATAAATTGGCAAATAAAACTTAACATCAAGCTTTAAACGAAATAAAAATAATCAAAATTTTTCTTTTGTTTATTGTCAAAGGAAGAACTAGAAGGTTTGGAAGAAGATGGAGGAGATTTAGGAGGTTTTTCTCCTTTACCCTTACCATTGGTTTCTTCCTCTTGTTTACCTTAATTCTTATTCTTCCTTTCTTGATACAACTCTTCCACTATGCTCTTGATCTCTAGAAAATATTGACAAAAGGCTACTTTTGAGTCTAGTTATTCCTTAGGAGAATTCATTATTGCACATTTTTAACCAGTTTTTGGGTTATACTCTTCAAGCAAACCTTATAGACTTAGACCTATTTATCATTCAAAATGGAAAATTTTAAATTACAAAGCCACACAAAATAAATCTTGATAAATATATTTGATACCAAACTTGATCTAAAATGGTTAGTTTATACAAATGCTCACTATTTCACCAATTTTAAACACTTAAATTTTTTTTCTCAATTTCTCATAAATACATGAAAAATAGCTTAATTATAAAATCAAAATTAAAATTGATAATAAAAATCAATCAAATGATAAAAACATATGATAATGTAAATTTATCTTGATAACAAAGTCCACCCTATTAGGCTACATCTTTGGGTCCAAAAATCATGCAAATTAATTGATTAATGATGTAAAAATACCATTTTATAATATTATTTACATCAAAATAATCTCTTCAATTTGTAATAAATATACCTCTATCTATAATAAGTCACTATATATGCTCTTGGCCTTTAATATATCTTTCTTACAATATAAACAACACACACTTGTTCTCTCCTTACAAAGGGATTAAACAAATTACATTTTTGATTTAACAATTTTGGGAATATTGGAGTTTTATTCCTAATTTAGTTAAGGGTCTAATTTAATTAAATTATTAAATAATATAAAAATAATTAAGCTTATAATTTAATTATAATTTTAACCTTTTCATAAATAGTAATAAATGTGAAGAAAATAAGACTTAGCTGGAAACTGAGTAAGACTACTGAGACAAAGTCTAGAATTCACTATGTAGGACTGAGACAGTGTCACAAATTAAGATCTAACCTTTTTTTTGTGAAAGGATAGGATCACTAAAATAGGATACCCTAGGGTCTAGAACAATAATCCTCTTCTACCATTGTTGTCCAAGTGACCTAAGTTTTTTGAATTCTATTTGTTGTGTTTGTGTGAGCCTACCTATGAAATTTTGACTATTGGATATCTGTATAACTCCCTATAGAGCTGATTTAGTCTTCAAACCCTAAAATCCATTGTGTTTTGACCAAATTTTAGAAAGATGGGGGGAGGGGTTTAGGTGTGTGTAATATGCACTAAACATATATCCATACCCCTTGTGTGGGCACACTGCCTACATATCAATACTCTGAAGAGGGATCAAGCCATATGTAGTTCTCCCACTTGATGTGATTTGTGTAATAGTGTGTATGAAGATGTAAAATGATAAATTGGGTGTGTTTGAGGTATTTATGTACTGGTTTAAGGATTTATATGTGCTTATAGCTATATTGGTTGGTTGTATGTAGAGAAATAGGTAAATATGCTTGAGTAGTCTTGCTTGTATTCTTACTTGATTTGTTATATTTTCCAACCCTTTCTAAATGAAATTTGAATGGGATTTTATAGGGATTTGTTAGTTATAGGTTGAATTTATTCATGTTAGGTTGATAATAAGGAGGATAAGAACCATAAGGAAATTACTATTAGTGGTAAAAATGCACTTAGATAAGAGTGTTAAAAATGGACACCCTAGGGTCCGATGCTATAGTCCAAGTTGGGTGCTATTATCTTAAAGGAACGGGACCTAGGGAGAAGGAATCATCACTAGAAATGCTACTAGGAGGAGGTGTAATCACTATTTAGAAGGTTATAGATGACTAGGAATCAGTGAAAAGATGTCTATGAGGGTCATGAGAGTAAGCAAGAGGGACCTATGGGTTGGGTGTCATAAGCTAGACTCAAGTTACCAATTTTCACATTTTATATGACTACATCCCCCTACATTATTCTTATGATTCAGTAAATAAAAATACTAAGATAAATGAAAAATAGAAAGCATACATGAACTTACCTTTAAGGGTGAAGCTCATGAAGTTGTGTGATGTTGGGTATGTGATGTACCAAGAGTAATATCATGAACAAAGTTAAGTGCTCAATTCCCTAAGAGTGGCTCAAGAATGCAAAGGTTGTCCCTTTGGATCTATTTTCACCCACTAAGTGAAGCTATATGAGCATACATGTGTTCATCAATGTTTTGACTATGTTTCCAATCCCTCTAAGTAGGTGGCTCAAGAATACATAGGCTAACTAGTCTTTTGGCTCTATCTTTGCCTTGTGAAATGAAGCTATAAATTGATACTAGTATGAATGTGTGTCATATGAGATGGATCATAAATCCCATGAATACTCTATAATTTGTCAATGTGGTGTGGATAGCTAAATGTATGCTATAAACTAGGCCACTCTTGGCCACTCCAAAAGGTAGAGATTAGGCTTGTATGAAAGCCACTCTAAAACTAGGCACTAGGCCTATATAAAATCCATTCTAAAATTTGGAAGTTAGGATTGTATGAAAGCCACTCCAAAATGATGCCAACTACCTGTAGATGGAATAAGGTGTGTAACTACTAAAAATGCCTTGATAATAAACTCAACTCAAAAAGAAAAGAAGACAAATGTGCCACACACATTACCCTCAATCACTAATGTCTATAACATGGATTCTAATTTGGAAGTTATACCAACTACCATATCTAAAAATGAAAGTGGGAGGCATAATACCAAACATGATGCCCCATATATCTAGATTCTCTAAGAAAAATGACTGAAACTATTGTATTTGAACTAGTTTGAATGTGTAAAATTGTAGCTAAACTTACTTTCTACCTATTTCTATAAAACCTAATTTTTTTTGCTATTTGGATAAGAGAACCAAAAATGGATACCCTACTATTTGGTGTTTTATTCCAATCTTGGTGGTCTTGTCCTAGGATAAATTTGATAACTATTCTAAAATTATCACTATCTACCTAGTCTATTCTACCTAGTTTGAATTCTGGTTGTTGTTTTGGGTGTTCTACAAGATGTATTTTTTACCATTAGTAGCTCTGATCTCTATGACAAGACCCCTATTTGTTGCCCCTCTTTTCAGGGTAGAAATGAATACCTTTTAATGACTAAAATTAGAGGAAGACCTATAAGTGTCTTATGTTGAAAATATACATAATATGACAATGATAATTGATAAAAATCTCAATATATAGCATGGTTTATGATGAGATATTGTTATGTCAATAAGGATATGCCTAGATAGATATAACAATGTAATAACATGTAAAATGTACTAAATTGAAACTAGAAGTTTGGTTAGTTTTTAGCTATTAGTTGTTAGTTGTCAAGGAGGAATGGAGCATGATTTCCATCATAGCATCCAAAAAAACAATATAATGCATGATGTAGATAATGGCATTACAAATAATCAAAAATCAATCATGCAACAAGCATACAAGGCAAGAAGAAAGAAGCATACAAGAGTGGCCAAGAGGTGAAGCAAACATGGGACATGGGCACATGTCACTCAAATTAGAAAGCAAACATATAAGGCATTTTAAAATTCCACATACACATACAATTAAAATAAGCAAGGTTGGCATGGAAGCCACAATCACATATAAGAGTATAGTCAAAGGACACTGGCAAATTTCCTAAGGTGTACACATGAATAGAAGTAAAAGACATTGGCAAATATCTTAAAGCATATACAGGAGATAGAATGGGAACTGAGTAATGTAATCACATATATCTACATCAAGTAAGAAAGGAAGGCATTTAATTTATTATAAATATAATTGTATCTAACTAATCAAATCAAGAAGTGAAATTATGCAATACATAGAGTACAAGACTAGGTATATTCTATGAAATACACAAGTGCTATTTATTAGTGAATGTCTATAAAGTAATATATGTAAGCTAGTAAAAAATGTACAACAATATGATAAATAGAGTGTGTGGTGTAGGAATGACATAACCTAGATGGTGTAGTCATATATAATATGCCCCCATGGGTAAATATATTGATGTATGTCTCGTATGTAGAAGTAGGATACCCCCTCAATGGGTAGAGTGAAACAATCAAGGATCTAGAAATCATTGCACACACTCAAAGTAGATCAAGTAAATCATGGAAATGTAGAAAAATCAATAAATAATAGTATAGAATAGAAAAATGTAAGTCTATCATAGTAGTAGATATGTAAAGCATGGATAATGCATACAATCAAAATGTTTTTGGTATTTTTGAATTATTTGAAAGTTCTTGGTATTTTTAAATATTAAAAGCTATATATAATTAATTAAAAGAATATTATGTACAATAAATACTTATAAACTATGTACAAGTAAGCAAAAATAAACTATGTACAAGTATTTGAAAAGAGGTTATATATAAGCATATGAATAAAGCAATATATACACAATGACATAACGGATTAGGTTGGAGGGGATAAATGGTTTAAGGATAGAGCCTATTGGGGATAGAGATGGAGGAATGTATCACAACCATCATCAAATGCCTCAAGATCATCATCATAAGTATCATCGTATGTTGTAAACTTTTTATACAAGGTGTCATTCTATCTAAGGCAAATTGAAGGTGGCTCTAGTGGTGAAGATGTTGATTCTCCTCTAAAACATATAACTTCAGTAAAATATGGCTTTGGTGGAAGTGGTTGATCCAAAACTCAGAAGTTCTAGTTGATAAATATTTCAATATCATAGAAATAACATAGTAACAATGAATTCTCTGAGAAGAGATGTAGTATTACTCAAGATCGCAATACAAATATATGCTTATCTCTAGGAAGAGATGTTTGTCTTCACATTTCGGGTTACCTCTTCATTTATACACATTTTGAAAGAATGGGGAGGATGTGGAAGGTCACCAATCTTGAGGGAGATTAAATGGTTTGACTTCAAAGATTTAAAACAATACAGAACTCGAGGAATAACTATTTTTAGAAACTTACTATTTTTAGACTGCACTACTAAAATTGAAATTTGGGGCACTTCCATTGGGTTTTCAGGGGACAAAATTCATTGAGTGGAGATAAATGCCATCTCAAAATATTCTCCTCATTCTTAGCTTTCCAAAAGTTCAAATGGCTAGTCAATTGGAGTTACAGTGCAAAAGTTATGGCTCCCAGAAGTTTCGTCATCAATTGGGGTGGAGCTGTCACCCGAATTATCGCCTAAATTATTGCCCGAATCAGTGGTGAAGCTAGTGATAGTGGTGATGTAATCTAAATAATAATTTTAAATGGTAGTTTATCTAATCTCTATTATAAATCTATACATGATTTTGTATCATGGCCTATGATCTTGTGAAAAATACAAAATGTGTGACCATCTTACTATGATATTATGCCAATAGATCTATGTCATATTTTAGGTAGTGTGATTAATCCATGATCAAGTAACATATATAGAAAAATATATGGCTGATGTTATATGTTTCCTACTTGAATCTGAGTGATTGGCTCTATATCAATAGAGGTAACCATGTTAAATGTATGTGCCAAGTGATCTATCTATGGCCATGAATGTGGAGTATATCTTAAAAGTGTAGTGCAAGATGCTAAGAGTGATGTAGGATATGTAATGAGAGTTATAGATTCATCTTGGTAATCTCCACTACCAAGTGGTGTAAAATTAAATCCACACAAATAGTCATCTATGAGTGTGGGTGTTGTATCATCATCTGAAGTAGCATGGGAATCTATATCAGCATCATGTACATATGGTAACTTAGAATTTACCATAAAGGGTAGTTGCGATATGGGATTCTCATCAATTATAGTAGTAGAAGATAGTGGTATTATTAGAGTATCTATAACTAAAAAAGTAACTATATCTATAAAATCAATTGGTACTATTGGAACTACTATCAATGAATGTATAATTGTAATAGGTGTATGAACTATGACTAATGGAGTAGCTAGAATGGCTAAAGATGTTATGATTGGCTAAATATCTGGAGTTGAGGACATAACTATAGGTGGAGGAGTGTGATATGGGATAGTCTCTCTACCTCATATGCATATATTTGATCAAGACAAATGCAATGAGGTGGTGATTGAACTATGATATGAGGTGTCCCATTTGGGAAAATAGTCAAATATGACTTTGTAATCTGATAATATCTAAATGGGTGGTTATATATTAGGCATGTGTATAGGTATCCTTCATGGAGAAACTTAACATGTCGATGAAGAGTATAAATAATTGTCCCCATGGCATGTTTGTAAGGTCATCCAAGTAAAATATTATAATGAAGGGGACCTGGTATGACCTAGAACTATGTAGAGTGGTTTTTTAGCCCTACCATTATATCCAAAGCAATGGTGCCCAATGTCTATCTTGGTATATCATCAAACCCTATAGTATTCTTATATGATTTTTACATGGATGTCATACTATGCCCATGGTTTGTAAGAATGTAATATTACATATGTTAAGTCTAAAACCACTATCAACTAGAACTCTCTTAACTACACTAGTTTTGACTTGAACTTGTATGAATAATGGTAAATTTTTAATCAATAACTATCTAAGATGGCATGTCCTCATGATCAAAAGAAATAGCATCTTCTATAGTTTTTATCATGTTAACCACTGATGCAAAATAAGAAGGCTCTAAATCAATGGGCATAGAAGTCTAAGTGAGTGCTTGATAGAGAATGTCATTGAACACATTAGCTTTTGGAAGTAGTTCTAAAATGAAAATCTTAGCTAGTGTGTTTCTCAATTGATCAATAATATCATATGCCTTGTGTAAATCTACCTATGTAGGCAGGTGGTCCTAGGATGGGAAGGAATAGAAGGGTGGCAAGGCTCCTGACTAGGTAGAGGAGGTATGGTGGCACGTCAAGTAACATCTCTAACCACATTATCTACTATCTATATAGGATTAGTAGTAGATATGGGAGGAGAACATAGATAATCTATAGGTTGAGGTGGTGGAGGGACAAAGGGTATCAACTGGTCTCTCTAGCAATGGATCGTGACTTGGGGAAGGTGAAATGGACCATGTAACATATCTTGGAATGGATAGAGGCTCCAAGGGAGGTGATGTAAGAGGTATCTTAACATGTTTAACAATAACTTTCATAATGTCATCCCATATTATGAAAAGTAAGCATGAAATACAAACAATGAAACTTTGTAGTAACACATGATAAACTTTATCATTTGTGTACATGATAGGACCAAGTATGGTGTCTTTATTATTTTCAAGAAATATTTTTAAATAAGTGAGATCCATTTTTGGTTTTTGTTTTTTTATGTAAAATCTATTTTTAGATTTAAGGTGATACCTCAAAAGCAATTGGACCTCGTATATGCAGCTAGGGTTTTGAAAAATGATATTTATTTTTAAAATTACTAAGTAATTTTAAAATTTGATGCAAATTTTTTATTTAAATATGTAAGTAAAAAATTAGAAAAAAATATAGCAAAAATACTAGGAAAATACCAGGACCTAGTATGGGCAACTAGGGTTTGAAAGAAAATTATTTTAAAATTACTACAAAATTTTAAAATTTAATGCTAATTTTTTATTTTATTATGTAGGTAAAAAATCAAAAAATATAGGAAAAAATTATTAGGAAATTTACCCTAGGATTTCTAGGTTTTTTATGTGTAAACGAAGTAAGTCAGGTTCACTAAATGATTTAACAATTTTAGGAATATTAGAGTTTTATTCCTAATTTAGTTAAGGGTCTGAGTTAATTAAATAAATAAATAATATGGAAATAATTAATATACTAATTTATATAATTTAATTTTAATTTTAACCTTTCCAAAAATAGTAATAAATGTGAAGAAAATAAGACTTAGTTGCAAATTGATTAAGACGATTGAGACAAAGTCTAGAATTCACTGTGTAGGACTAGGATAGTGTCATAAATCAAGATCTAGATTTTTTTGTGAAAAGATAAGATCATCAAAATAAGACACCTTGGGTTCTGGTGCTATAGTCCTCTTCTTCCATTGTTGTCTAGGAGACTTGAGCATTCTAGGTTTTGTTTGATGTGTTTGTGTGAGACTACCTATGAAATTTTGACTACTAGATGTTTGTGAAACTCTTTGTAGAGCTGATTTAGTCTTCAAACCCTAGACTCCATTGTGATTTGACCAACTTTGGGAAATAAGGGGGATTAGTGTGTTTAAGATACATTGAATGTGTATCCATACCCCTTGTGTGGGCACGCTACCTAGATACTAATACTCTGAAGAGGGATCAAGCCATATGTAGTTCTCTCACTTTATGTGCTTTATGCAATAGTGTGTATGAAAATGAAAAATGATAAATTGGGTGTGTTTAAGGTGGTTAGGTAATTGTGTAAAGATTTTTATGTGCTTGTAGTTGTATTAGCTAGTTGTATGTAGAGAATAGGGAAATATGCCTGAGTAGTCTTGCTTGTATTCTTGCTTGCTTTGTGATATTTTCCAACCCTTTTTAAATGAGCTTTGAATGGAATTTTATAGGGATCTCTTGGCCATGGTTCAAATGTATTCATGTTATCCTAACAAAAAGGAGGATAATAACTAGAAGGAAATGACCATTGGTGGTAAAAATGCACCTAAATAGGAGCATCAAAAATGGACACCCTAGGGTCCAGTGCTATAGTCTAAGTTGGGTGCTATTGTCATGAAGGAATGTGTAGACACCGAAATCGTGTCGACTCCCCTGGTCACTCCCCATCTTATTCTTCTTCGCCTATTTAACCCTTGTCAGTCACTTGTTCCACCAACCTTGACCCTGGCATCATGTAAAAATGAGCACAGAGCTAAAACTAGACTCTATCCCCATTATGCATCTGCCGACGACGGTCTTTACCCGACCGATGTCACCAACGTCGGTCACTTATCAGCCGACGTCGGCAATCCTACCGACGTCGGTCACCTTGCCGTTATCTGTTATCAGTTATCATTCGGTTTCCCGAAACAGTTGACGAATCGTCTCTGGAACCGTCCCCCGCCTTCATCAACCTCCACCAACCATTCGAGACCAGACCCCAAACGTTATCCGAAACGCTATTCAAAACACTGATCAATCGAACCCCGAGCAATCATCAACCTGTGAACTCTGACATCAACACTCTCGGCATCAACCAACCTGCACTCAATCTGACACTGCACAGACAACTCCAACTATGGCTTTCATCGCGTCTTCTGGTAGGTAAGTATTTATTCTGTTTATTTTATTTCTTCCTTAGTTATTATTTATCAGTTCTATTATCTCGATTCCTCAGACCCGACCTGACCTTACCCAGACCCTGTCCTGACTCTGTTCAGACCCAGCATCCCTCGTTTACATCCCTATCCCTGTCCCGACTCTGTTCAGACCCAGCATCCCTCGTTTACATCCCTATCCCTGTCCCGACTCTCTCAGACCTTTCCCAGACCCTGTCCTGACTCTCCCAGAGCCTGTCCTGAACCTGTTCAGACTTTTCTAGAACCTTCCCCTACCGACGCCAGTCACTACCCCGACCGACGATGACACCTTAACCGACGTCGGCACCTTCCCAGACCGACGCCGGCACCACAGAGACCAACACCGGTGACTGTGCAGAACAGTGTCGCTTATCAGGTACGCATTTTATTTTCTGTCATTTATTTCTGTCATTTCATCTTTTATTATCTACTTTCGTCCAACATTACGCTTTTTATCAGTGGGTTGATATCCTTTTAGGGAGTCTTCATACTTCCGGGATCGGGCGTTTGCCTGACAACCCACCATATCTTTGACTAACATCTTTCCGTGTTTTAGTCTCTTTTTCACAGGTGTCATTCCTCCACAGCCAAAGAGGAGAATCTTCCAACGTCTGATTTCGGTGCACTCAACTTTATCAGGTACTTCTAGCCTTAACCTTTTATTTCAGTTTCTTATTTCTTCTTTGAATGTAGAAAGCAATTTTGCATAGAAACATTCTGGCACGCCCGGTGGGACCCTAGGTCTTCCTTGGGTTCTTTCTTTTTTTCATTCATTTAGGCGCATTAGGTTTCTTCCTTTTCGCCTCCTTTCGTCTCTTCTTAAACGACATCATAAGCAAAACTAAAACGAACATTTCTTTCTTGCACTTCTAGACTAGCTAAACTCATATTCTTCAACTCTTTCTCCATTCGTCTTCATACGAACAAACATTTTGACTTGGACATTAAAACACTTTGCATTCATTTCTGTTTGCCTGCATCTCTTAGACCACACATAGTAATTAAACTGCATATTGAATTAATCTAGATCACTTCATGTTACACGACCAAACCACCTGCACAAAACAAACATCATAACTTACTTGAGACAAGGCCCGACTGGGATTTCATCCCCCAGTGGATACCTTACCCGTCCCGGTGACCCTACTTGGATTTCATCACCAAGGGGGAAGCCCACTCCATTCTCTGGTGGAGTATAATCTCTAGGCGAGGTATATCTTGGCTAAGCGAAACCAGCTAACCACTGGAATCGTGAAGTGAGGGGAGCTTGCTCCTTAGCACCAGGCCACGTACCAGACCCTAACACAGACTTCTTGAGCACCATAACAAAACCCGAAACCATCCATAGACTTCTTCTAGGACCCGACTCACAAAGCCAACCTCCCCAAACACACATTCTAAGGCATAAGCCACTGTAATCCTAAAAATTTTTACTTCTAGAATTTTAGGATCTGCTTGTGTCTTCATCTTTTTAGTTCTTATCTGCTTGTTTGAGCGTGTAAGGACGTTCTCTCTTGCCTTTTATGGTTTTGACACACAGTCAAACCAAGGCCCTTTTTGACCACTCTAGCCGTCAACTACTTTCGTCCACCTCATCTCTAACCCGTCCTATCATGGAGTTCCACTCAGAGACTAAAAGAACTCCTACAGGACCGACCCTGACCCCAACTCAACTTCCCATCATCCCTGAAGGGGACCAGGATTTCAAAAAATTCTTTGACCTCAATACCACAGCCCTCCATAACTATCTCGCGAGAAACCCAATGCGAGACCTTTCGGGTGACATGGCGACGACATCGACACCATTCGCCACCCAACCTTTTTTGACTCAGCCTTTCACCCCAACCGTTAACTCAACCATGGCCAATACGGAAAGTTTGGCCTCTTCGTCTATTTTTAGACCGACCTCCATCGGGGTTTCGTTACCCCCTCAATCATCTACGAATCAACCAAGTTCTACATCGTATCAGAACTTGATTGCCTCGACCCCTTTCACTCTTGCGCCCACAAATGTAGGAGTGCCAACCTATCCCTATACCAGTGCCGCTATTCAACCACCTTTGGCGGTGCCTAGTCAACTTATACCTTCGACCTTCATGACGCAACCACCCTTAACCTCTACTTCTGCCCCTGCGACTAGTCATCCGTACATTGCACCCTTACTGGTACAACCGACTACGTCGTATACCTCCTCTAGCCTCTTTCAAGCACCTTACAACCTTGGGGGCACTCCATCCACCAATCCGTCAGCAGACGTCATCAAGATGCTGATGGATAAAATGTCCAGTCTCGAAGCTTCTATCTCCGGTTCAAATAATATCTCTTCATATGACCAGATTTATAACGAGCCCATTCATCCTTCTGTCCCTATTCGACCATACCCCAACCATTGGGAGCTTCCTAAATTTACTCACTTTCAGAGTAAGGAAGACCCACAACAACATCTACGGGCATTCAGACATGCCTGCTATCTTATTGCCCACGACGATGCATTATTATTACGCACGTTTCCTATGTCTCTTTCTGGCCCTGCCCTTGACTGGTATAGCTCCCTTGCCAGACATTCTATCTTTTCCTTCATTCAACTCGCTCAATTATTCATTGACCATTTCTCAATCAATATCACTAAACAAGTCTCGATCAATGACCTTTACTCCATTAGGCAATTTGATGACGAATCAGTAGTTGATTTTGTCACCCGTTGGAGAGACTTGATCAACCAGCTCTCTTTCTCCTTGCCTCAACCCGAGCTCATTGAGCTCTTTTCCCGAGCATGTGTCAGTCACATCTCATCCACCTTGCGGGTTCAAACATTCCACACTTTCGACGAGGCCTTCACCATGGCCCAAAAGCTTGAACTCCGCGCTATTGAAGAAGATAAGGTCAAATTGTGTAACACTAACACAAGAACCAATGACCATTCTTCTTCCAGACCTTCTTTTGCCCACTCTCAATCTAAGGGGTCGGCAAACACTGTCATCTTTAGACCATCATCTTCAACAATAACTAACCGACCAGCATCTTCAACATTAGACTACATCAATAAATATTTTCAATGTCAATCCATACAGCGTCAATTCACTCCAATTAGAGAGTCATATGCCTCTATCTTGGATAAACTCGTCAAGTAGGGGGTCCTCAATCTCCCTTCAATCCGACCACATCAATTCGACCCCTCAACACCTATCCCTGCATGGTACAGGGAGAATCACTTTTGTAACTATCACCGTGTCAAAGGCCATGATACGGATCACTGTCAAAATTTTAAAAACCTCGTTCAGAACATGCTAGACAAGGGCGATCTTATCTTGGATAACCCAAATGCATCGCCCAACCAAAACCTCGACATCTTCAAACAACCTTTTCCTAATCACCCGCCTACTCAAGACAACATCCAAACCATGATCAATGACCCTCAAGACCATATACACACCGTCAACACTATCTTACCTCTTGTCCCTGACCAACCTTATTCACAGGATGAAGAACCCTCTTCTCCTATTAGTCCTCCATCTATTTCTCCTATATTGGAAGACGCCTTGACAAGACCTACACCATTAGCCCTACCTTCATCCAATGACCATACCTTGCCTACTCCTCAAGCACAAGCAGAAGGCATGATCATCCCTGCCCTCTGCCCACTTGAGGAGCCACCCTCTCCTATTTCTTCTCCACCAAGAGAAGACCCTATCTCTTCACCCATTTTGATTGAGGAAGACCCAGTCACGATTTCCTCTTGCCCTTTGCTTGAGATTGTTACATCTCACTCACCTCCGTCCACATCTAAACCCAAACCCGTATCTAACCTCACCTCGCACAATAGTGGCCCTCGACCCAAACTAACGAAGACCACTAGACCACATCAGAGGACTCCTCCCCCACCTTCGTCATTACCTTCCATCCTAGGCCCACATCCATCAACTTTAATAGGAGTACTGCCTACTCCCATTCTTCACAGAGGCACGTCGCCTCCATTACTCTATCAACCTGTCAAACATATATCTCCCTCAAACCATCGACTAACATCTCTTACGCCTCTCAAACCAACGTCATTAACCCTCACTGCAATAAAATATCCAGACCCGTTAGCAGGTTCTTATACCTTACTGTTACGGCACTTGTTGCAGTCATCTCGCCTCAACCTTCCGCCTCTCAAACCATATCATTCTCTCGGACCTAAACCACCTTGGTTCGATGACACTCGTATTTGTGCGTATCATCGCACACCTGGACACGACACGGAGCATTGTTGTGCCCTCAAGGTCGCCATTCACCAATGTCTGGGGAATGACACCTCTCTTCTTGACCACGTTATCAAGCCTTCAACACCGCCCCTCTCATCAACTCTCGGATCAAGACCCTCTTGGTTCGATAACTCTAAATACTGTCACTATCATCATACTCCGGGACATGACACTGAGCGTTGTTGCACTCTTAAAGCTGTCATTCGTCACCAACGGAGAAAGGATTCCCTTCTCAACAAGGATCCTCTAGACCTTCTCTCCCACAAATCATCAACACCAAATCATACCTCTCCAACCTCATCACCTAAATCGGGATCTCCACGCCAGGTTCTAGTTCCTTTATCACCTTTAACTCCCTTATTCGACATCAACACAGTCCATCTGACCACTAAACCTCAACCGACCTTAACCAATCTGTCAAACATTCTCCCTAGCCGCTGGGGGAATTCAACCTTCATCCAAACTTCGACCAATTTTTCAACACAGTCTCGACCACATATCAATCACTCTTTCAACTTAGCCTTAACCAGACTAGCAACCAAACATTTAACCCGACCTCAACCAAACATTCGACCCAACCAATCAACCTTCAACCAACCATTGACCAACTATCAAACGACCAAATCTCAACCAAACATTGACCAACCTTTTTATCTACACATTCAACCAGTCTCGATCAATCAACGACCATATCAGTCAACTTCACATCCGTCCACTCATCAATCAACACGTGACCAATATGGCGTGAAGTAAATGAGGCAAGTTTGCTCCTAATTGGCTCGGACCTTTTATTATCACGCACAAGTATGGATCAGGGACTTATCGTCTGTCTTCTCTTGATGGACGCCCAGAACCTGAGCCTCTTAATGCATTGCATCTGCGACCGTTCTATTGCTAGTCGAGTACTCGTCCACTTGACACTTAACTTGAGCTCATCCCTTGAGCAATCCCCATCCTCTTCATCCTACTTCCTTTCAACCCTATTCCTCTTAACAATTCCTATAACCCTTTTATGTGGTATGGATGCTTTGTCCTCATAAAAGGGAGTCCTTGACCTTCTATAATCTTGTCCATGACTCACATTTCTATCAAAACAAATCAAGATGTCAAAACATATCCATGGTCACTATATCTATATCAAAATCAAACAAACAGACTGCTCCCTCGAAGGACAGCTGTACTATCATTGCTGCAATAAATAGACTGCTCCCTCGAAGGACAGCTATTCAAAAGCCTTTATATTAAACAAAAATCTAGACCACTCCCTCGAAGGATGGCTATGACTAATCTGGCAATAAACAGCATTATTTTAGAAGCTTCCCGCATTGATCAGCTTCACAACCTGACCACCAAACAAACGACATCTCTATGCAGGCTTCCCGCATTGATCAGTCTGCGCCAAAAAAAAAAAAAGAAAAAAAAAAAAATTGAATAAGTCATGGACTTGGCTTGTAGTTGTCTCAGGGTCTCCTATAAAAAGGGGCATCGTTATCTTTGCTCTTAAAATGGGTTACCCTTCTTCCTCCTCCTATCACCCGCTCAAGGGACTTCGAGCTCACTTTAGTGTCTAAGTGATTCGATTACCGCTCTAACATAACCATGGTCAATGACGTCACGCATGAATGGGGCTCTTGGTTCTCATAACCCCTATCTATGCTATCTTTTTGGTCCTTGTCAATGAAAGAGCAATATGCTTTTCACTTCTTCTACACTTTGGTCACATTCACCTTCATCACTTGTCAATCGACTCAACTCAAACCATCAACCTGACCTAGCCTATTCACCCTAGTTTCTATGGACACCAATACACATGGAAACTATCGACCCGCCACAATTTATGTTCAGCATAAACCAATACTTGCTGAAGCATAAATAAACCTCAATTCATTTTTAGCATACATCCATCACGAATATGGAATATTGCTAGGGATGAAAAACCCCTCAACCAATGTTGCAGAATACACCATTTGGAAAAGGCTGCAACATCTTTTTTTTTTCCTCATCATTTCATCCAATCATCGACCAATCTATCAACCATTTTAACCACCTATCTACCACTCGGACGCTTGGTCTGAACTACATTGGCCTGAGGCCCTATCACCAAGGCTATGTAGGTAGCACTCAGTTGACATGGGGTCTTCTGGGGTTAGCTCAGCCACATCCTTTCATCCATTCCTCCCCTCAACCACCAACCATTGGAGATCATGCCTATCTCCGCTGACCTCGACTTCTTCCAAGACATTGTTGCCTTGGTTGTTTTTGCATGTATGCTACCTCATGACTGGTTAGCAGAATTGTGCACAGACCTTTTTTGGACCCTCACAAGTATAGGATCGCAACCCGGTTGATCCGCACTACTTGTGGCTTTTTCATGTTTTTAGGAGCACTTCCTGAGCCCAGGATACCTGGAACACGATGACCATTTGGAGCTTTAGCTTAGATTGAGTGACCCGATCAGTAGACGACTAAATGCTGGGGCCCGATTACTTCAATTTTGGCACTCCTCAACCCTTGACCTGTGACACTTTGGCCTGACCATCTCGTCCAGTGGTATGCGTGCAATCACAACTTTTGCAGCATTCACCCTCCCCCCTTTTTCATCCACTCTTTGTCAAATCAGCACCCGATTCTCGGTTCCCTTCCCTCGACTCCTGCTTTGAGGGGGAATACCTTATCCTTAATCAGGGCAACCTATCCACTTCCTATTTTTGTCTTGCAGTTCATTCGAACAACCAATAAGACAAAATCAACCTTATCCCTCACCTGGGGCAATCACTCCTATTTTTGTCTTGCAGTTCGTCAGAACAACCAACAAGACAAAAAGGGGCAAATGTAGACACCAAAATCATGTCAACTCCCTTGGTCACTCCCCGTCTTATTCTTCTTCACCTATTTAACCCTTGTTAGTCACTTGTTCCACCAACCTTGACCCTGGTAGCATGTAAAAATGAGCACAGAGCTAAAACTAGACTCTATCCCCATTATGCATCTACCGACGACGGTCTTTACCCGACCGATGTCACCGACGTCGGTCACTTATCAGCCAATGTCGGCAATCCTACCGACGTTGATCACCTTGCCGTTATCCGTTATCAGTTATCATTCAGTTTCCCAAAACGGTTGACGAACCGTCTCTGGAACCGTCCCCCGCCTTCATCAACCTCCGCCAACCATTCGAGACCAGACCCCAAACGTTATCTGGAATGCTATTCGAAACGCTGATCAATCGAACCCTGAGCAATCATCAACCTGCGAACTCTGACATCAACACTCTCGGCATCAACCAACCTGCACTCAATCCGACACTGCACAGACAACTCCAACTATGGCTTTCATCGCGTCTTCTGGCAGGTAAGTATTTATTCTATTTATTTTATTTCTTCCTTAGTTATTATTTATCAGTTCTATTATCCTGATTCCTCAGACCTGACCCAACCTTACCCAGACCCTGTCCCGACTCTGTTCAGACCCAGCATCCCTCGTTTACATCCCTATCCCTGTCCTGACTCTGTTCAAACCCAGCATCCCTCGTTTACATCCCTATCCCTATCCCGACTCTCTCAGACCTTTCCCAAACCCTGTCTCGACTCTCCCAGAGCCTGTCCCAAACCTATTCAGACTTTTCCAGAACCTTCCCCTACCGACGTCGGTCACTACCCTGACTGACGACGGCACCTTAACCGACGCCGGCACCTTCCCAGACCGACGCCGGCACCACAGAGACCGACGCCGGCGATTGTGCAGAACAGTGCCGCTTATCAGGTATGCATTTTATTTTCTATCATTTATTTCTCTCATTTCATCTTTTATTATCTACTTTCGTCCAACATTACACTTTTTATCAGTGGGTTGATATCCTTTTAGGGAGTCTTCGTACTTCCGGGATCAGGCGTTCGCCTGACAACCCACCATATCTTTGACTAACATCTTTCCATGTTTTAGTCTCTTTTTCACAGGTGTCATTCCTCCATAGCCAAAGAGGAGAATCTTCCAACGTCTGATTTCGGTGCGCTCAACTTTATCAGGTACTTCTAGCCTTAACCTTTTATTTCAGTTTCTTATTTCTTCTTTGAATGTAGAAAGCAATTTTGCATAGAAACAGAATGAGACCTAGGGGGATGGAATCATCACTAGAAATGCTACCTAGAGGAGGTGGAATCACTATATAGAAGTCTATAGATGATTGGGAATCAGTGAAATGATGCCTATGATGGTCATGAGAGCAAGCAAGAGGGACCTATGGGTTGGGTGTCAAAATCCACACTCAAGTTACCAATTTTCACATTTTATATGACTAGAATTTTAGATACAATTTCCTTCCTTTTATAATGTTTCAAAGTACCATGGTTAATTGGTTAATATTTATCCTTTTACCATGCAGATAAGAGTTCAAATCCCATAAAATGCCTTCCTTCTAGGCTTACAACCCCCAAAAATCAAGTATATAGGTATAATATTTGGTTTTAGTTTCTAAATAAAGGGTGTGGTATTGTGGTAAGATCTAAAAATAGGTCAATGGATGTGTTGGCGTCTAATCCCATTCCCCACACCTTTTCCCATGCTATATTTAACTCTTTAATCTCATATTTATTGGGAATAAAACAAAAATAAGTTTAAATAACATGTTTGTTACCTTGTAATGTGGTCTTAGAGATCACCCTTTACTTGGTTATCTTGTGAACCATTAAAAGAGACCATCTTGGAATTATAACTTGGCCTTGGATTTACTGGGTACTTTGTTGGATGTTTAGAAGGTTTCCACATGGCAGCTTGAGCACTAACCTTTATAAAGGCATTGGGATTTATCCCACATACACTATGTAGAGGGAGTTATAAGGGTTTATATGAAAAAACACTTCTATTACAATGTAAAATTAGTGGCAAGGTTCCCCTCCATACAAAAATTGGACCCTAACCATTTGATGTGCCCCCAATAGGCAAATAGCATGGGCCCCACACTAAATAGGTACACTATCAAAAACTAGAGACTAAAACACAAACAACCTCATTTATTATCTATCTACCATGTGTCATTCCATGATTGGTCTATGTTTTGGGATGTGATTGGTCCACCTATAATTATGTACATTCAATTTAACATGATGATGTCATCTTTATACCTTATTTCTATATTTTTTACCTATTTGACTTCAACTTTAGCAGACCATAACTTTTGCATACAATGTTAGATTAACCCCATTCAAATTATGTTGGAAATATCTAAATAAACTCTTCAATGTGTGTAAATTTATATTATAATTTAAAAGTATCTATTTGGATCATTTTTGGGGATTCTCTTGGATCAACTAGGTATCCATATGGATAGTATCCATAAATTAGATGAAAGCATCAAAGGATTTGATGACACTTAATGCCATGTACTTGGGACCATATAATTAAATGTAAAATCAGGCCTTAATATGTTACCTACTATATTTTAGTTTGTGCCTAATCATATACATTAAAACTTAATTTTTGGGTGACCTTGGTTACATGCCATAGAGGTAGTACCATCTCCATTACACATATTTATAAAATTTATGTTTGAAGGATATTCATACACATTACCCATAGACAATGATCATTTTAGATATTTTAATATGACACAATATACTAATGATAATCATTTATAATCATAGTTGGGAGTTAATTCTATCATTTCCCAATCACAACCCATTTCATTAGATCAAATGCACACATATGAGGTAGGAGAATCAATTAAGTTTAATGACACACAACTAATTATGAAATATAAAGTAAAAATATAGCATAAACCACAATTTAATATATACAAATTTGAAACCATTATTGGTCTTCATTTGGTGGTGAATTCAGAACAATAAGATGGCATGGTCACATATTATTACAATAGCTATGATGATAATACCAATATGGAGGAATACGCAAATATTATTTTATACGATTTAAATGTTAATCTTTTAGGGGAATGCTTATCTCATAGTTTATTCACACCTATTAGTGTTGGAGAATATTAGGATGATTAATTTATGAATCAATCACAATATTTTGGGGATAAAAGAAAGTAAATAATGTCAAACCATCAATACATTCAAAATACAAACAATAGTTGTAATCTTATAACATGTCATAATTCTCACAATGTAAATACAACACTAAGTCAAGCCTTTGTAAAGTCAAGCATGCTTGGGGTATAAAGATGGTAATATATTTTACACTATCACAAAGGTTGCAAGAAAAATTTAAAGAATAAGATGGAGTTTTTAGATACCAAATCACCAACACCATTATGAGTAACAAATATTCAAGATAAACCAAGCATAATATTACAAATGTTACTTAATCACTACATTACCATCTACTATACATTGAGAAATAGGATGGATTTTACATAAATAATGCAAATCATATTATGATTACCATATAATCATAGTACATGACACAAATCATTGTAAAATAATATTCAAATATACAAGAGCAAAGACATTAATAAGGTGATACAAGGTTAGAAAGAACAACTCACATTAAATTATGAAAGGACACCATCTATAACCATAATAATTAAAACTTCAAAGCATCCATGACAAGAGGCCTTGACCACTAAAAAATACATAAAATGGGCCTATTGGGATCACATCCTAATTTATGCATATAAATTTGTATCCATGTTTAGTATTACATCTTTACAATAGTTGGGACATGATATCAATGAATTATAACATATCACATATTGATTAGAATCAATCAGATATATTATTATACCCATTTATTGTGGACCAAAGGTTATTTATACATACATATGGGTCATGCATCCTACTTATCAAGTGAAATTTAAATTGGGATAATTATGGTTGAAAAAAATGGGGGGCCTAGGAAAGACAATAGATCAATACATTTCATTCTTTCATAAAGGAAATATAATCAAAATATAATATGATGATAATGATACCTATAAAGATGAAAAATCTTCAAAGATAACAACAAGAATATGGAGTCATAGACAATATAATAAATATCAAGGTACCTATGTAATCTCAAGGACAAGCCAAGTGACATAATTAAAAATTGATGAGTATGAATTATTAGCTAATATACAAACATCAATTTTAACTTAAATTTTGAAAATTAAAAAAATTTAACAATTTAAAAAAATTTAAAACATTCAAAAAATTTAAAAATAAAAAATTAGGACCTAAACTTGACGTGATTACTATATTGCATTATTTACATGTGTTATTTATTACATGGTTTGTAGGTGGCATATTATTTTTCAATAAACACATGTATTTCATAGTATATGAGTGTGACACAAGACATAAAAATTGTACAAGGACATATAGATGTTGGAGTCTCATATATCCAGTTTCCATGCCAACATTGGGGGCATATTATTCCATGGGTCAAATTATCATATGTTATATCTTTCTATTACCTTATATAATGTTGAGATATCTATATTACTAACACATGTTGATAGTTACTCATATATTACAAAGTGCTACATGGATATGTTATTTTAATATGCTATGATACTGACACACATGGATGGTGTAGATTAGTATTCACTTATTTTATGCTTCATTGATGTTATTACTTTGTTTCATGATAGGCTAGTCATTATTTGTCTATTATGTGCACCACTTGGCCTTATGTGTGTGCCATTAATTTGTCCTATATTTGTGACATATTTTTCCCCTTGATGGTGGCCCTTGGCCCCTATTTTTGTGACATATTTTTGCCCTTATTCTATGACATTGGGCTTTATTTGTTGCAATAATTTTATGTACCTTATTTTTAACTCATGGCCTTATGTGTGACATTGCATGCTTATGAGTGGATTAATCTAGGATTTTCTTCTAAGTTTTTGTTCTTTTTGAGCTTGATAATATTTTTGATTTTGTAAGTGTCGTGATACATATCACACACCTCCCATTTATTTTTGGTATCATTATTTACATCACACACCTCCTTACTATGTAGGATTATTTAGTTTTTATATCATTGATGGTTACTAGTATGTGCCTAATTGATATATCTATCTTGACATGACATTTATATGACTTACATTACATATGTTAAATAAATGTTTTGATGGCATAGAATATACTATGATGACATAGTCTCCACATGTTGACATGATTACATATGTATACATTACATGATATAATTAAATCTTGTTTTTAGATGAGTGAATTACATGTTACATCCCTCACTTCAAAATGGTAGCATATTAGTGAGATTTTCAAAGATACATAAGCCTTCATGAATAATAAAGTTAGGTTTTAGGTATAGAATACATATTTTAAAAATTTAAAATGATTTATATTTCATATTGGTTTAGATATGTGATATCTATATACACATTGGTATAGATTTTCGGGGTATATGTCATGCATATGGACTCACTTTGCAATGACATATTATATATTTAAAGACACTTGAGTGCATATTCCATGTAGGTGTACACTATTTACAATGATAAACATTACATATTTTCATATAAATATATATTTGAGACATAAATTCTCATATTTTAACATATAAATTCATATAATTTTATATATGTTAGCATAAATCTAGTGGTGCATGCTATTTTTTCATGCACATACACACTATGATATTTTTAGTTGGAAAAAATTTAGTGAGGTATGATACTTGTACATGTACATTTGAATTCCTTTTAATCAGGACTATTATAGTTTTTTATTTTAAAAATGAATTTCAATGGTAGTAGGTAGTGAGCAAACTTGAATCTATAAGACCAACTTCAATGATTGATTCATTATATTGAGGTAATGCACATTGAAGTTCAACTACACTTAATGGACATGAAATTACCTATAGCAAACTCATTATGTGGTTAACAACTTACCATCTTAAGGTTTATGAATAGTTATTTGATTTAGTAAAATTGAGGTTTAATGATGTTGAATGGTCTTAATGTCATTTCTCAAATTTAGCATAATAAAAACCACACAAAAAACTTCTTTAAAATGTACAATGAACATTATACATAATTACATCATCTATAAGTTAGCCATAATCACGTAAAGAGATTCATAACATATTTAAATAGGTACACATGCTTAACGGGGTAGGCTATGATGCAAAAGTGGTTTCATATTTTTTATATAACCATGTCGGTCCCACTTTATCTAATCAAACTATAATCCCTCCATGATACTTTGGGATCTCATACAGTAACAAAAGTGACTAGGTAAAAACTTTCCTAGTGACTATAATTGATCAATTATAGTCCCTTGACATTAAGATCAATATGGGGTTATATCTAAAATGACGTGGTGTTTGGGGAAGAAAAGGGTCCCTCAGGGACCTCCTTATAGCTTCTAAGTTAGAAGGGTAAATAGTAGATTATAGTCCTTGAAAATATCCAAAAATAATTAATGTCCATTCAGAACTCAACTCAATAATGTAATACTTTGTATTACCATTATCATTATGCACATCAATACTTGATTTAATAAAAATATGGTTCAAAGATGAGTAGGGTCACCCTATCTTCAGTGCCCCCATGGTCCCTCAAAATTTTGTCAAATCCCAAAAGAGATCTCTTCAAAAAGGGTTACAATTTTGATTAGAATAAAGTTTTAGTTCTAAAAAACCTTTTCATGTGAAATATCAATAAAAAATAATCCATTTTGGGTTTCCCCACTCTTAGGCCTCTATAGTGCCCCAAATAGACCACACAAGGTCCTAAAGTGTTATCTTGAAGGCTCTCCACATATTTAACTTAATTTTATAGTGTTGGAACATATAATGTCTAAGTGGTTCCCATTATAGATCTTTAGCTAATTTTAGTTAATTAAATAATAATAGTTTATTATTTAGTAACATGGGTTGAAACCTAAATTAAATAAATAATAAAACATATTTATTTGTTTGTTTATTACCATTGATATTAAATGTTATCGAGGAGAGGTTGGACCCTTTGGTTATAATAGTCCACCTCCACACCCCAATATAAAAATTGATTTACTCCTTTGGTAAATTACACTTGATACATTCAAACTTACTTAGATGATTAAAGATTTTTGTGAAGGAATGCTTGAGAAAAAGTGAGAATGAAGAAGGCTAAGTATTGTGTTGAA